>NW_017547281.1:1125356-1138858 GCF_001854935.1 Bemisia tabaci | reverse complement strand
TGCACTCACAAAATTGGTTGGTAAATTCAACGAGTGGGTGCATCGACCTGGTATATCAAGTTTCTGCAATTTTTTACGGCAAATCAGTAGATTTTCGGGATGTAGATTGCTTACTTTCAATTCATGAATGAATAAAGCAACGACATGGTTGAACTTCTTTGCATGGAAAGACGTTTAAAATAACAAAATCAAGACGTATTTAATGCAATTGCATTTATATCGAGTCAATTTCTTTTCAATAATATAACGGGATTTTTACTACCGGTGATTTGGGTATTTTAGCCCCAAAATACCTTTAAATCGACTTTATCTTCTAGGAGTTCGACAGAATTTTTCCTTTCTTCGCTTAAATTATTCCGTAGCACTTTTCTTCAAGAATCTGATAAGATTTTGCTTGAGGCAGATCAAAAAACTTAAATTCGATCGAATAGCTTTCTACTTTCACAATACACGGTCTCGTCAAGGTGCGTCTTTGACCTCGCAGTGTTGGATCGTGAATTCTCTTTTTATGCTGTTTGCCTATTTTGAAATCTCTGTAAATGAAAACTAAAGGGGTTGATATGTGCGAGTTAATGACGCGCCTTATCAACACATTGTGTTGGAGTTCACTGCTTGTTTTTTCCTTCGTTTCAATTTCGGGGTGAATCTAGCAACAGTCGGGAGGGTGCGGGCCATGTGAGAGCTCACACGGGTTTTATTTGCATGAGAAAGAGGTGTTGGCTTTCATGGCGCATGAAACCCCTGCGCCGTAACTCGATAGATGCAGATATTTTAATTTGTCCCGGCGCTCGCGCTGGCTCCCATTGTCCGCCTGTCCATTGAGTTTTTGTTTGGACAACTCTCTAAATGTTAACATTATGATGTACGTCTATTGACACACGATATTATAATTCGAGGGCTCTTTAGTTTTACTCTCGCCCTCGCCAAGTATCTAAGTTTATCACTTCTCGCCTCCAGCGATTTTACTTCCTCGTGACATTAAAAATGAGTATAGCTTTATCAATGATGTAAAAAGTTGAACGGTGGGCATGGAGTCCAAGATTTTGGACGAGATGGGCACTGCCGTGCTAAGGAAGAACATCATATGAATATTCGAGAGTTGCCAATAAAACACGTATTCTAGAGGAAAGTTTTGCATAGTTTTCCTTGTTTTCAGATATTTTAGGTTAAATTGCGAATAAAATTGTCTGAAAATTTTGAGGAAAAATATTCACAAATTTTCCGGTGAATTTGACTTTTATTGAAAAAATATGGCAGCATCTCACATGGCAAGTCTCATACGGCGTTTTTCCTTAGCACAGCAGAGTAGGCAAGCATAGATACCAAAGGTGAGCATGGAGTCCAATATCTTGGATGCGATAATGCATTAATATGGCAACCCTCTCATGTAGTTAAGGCGTTTTTCCATAAAACGGTACAGCTCCTGACCGCCTATCGGAATGTCCTCTGGAGTCAACGGGCCGATTTTTGAGTCGTTATCGAATGATCCTAATCCATAGATCCCTATCTTAGCGATGCTTTCTATCGATCAAGATCGTTCGATATCGATTCAAAAATCGAGCCGCAGGAGACGGTCCAAGGGGACACTCGGGTAGTTCGGTTTCAAAGTGGGCAACTGAGTCAACTGTCAGAGGTCGGGGTCGGGCAGAGCATTTCGATGATCACGAAGCATTGCAATGCTCGGGCTTGAGTGATGCTTCCGTTGAGTTTACTCCGTTTCTGATAATTTGTATCGCTCCTGCTCCAACTTCCTCTCTGGCTCCTTCCGTTTCAGACACAGCCCACCCATCTGTTGCCCGCCCCAACTCCCCCGCCCTGCCGGACCAAAACGCGACGCGACGCGACGAGGCCAGTGGCGTAAATGTAGGTCCCGCAGGGCCTGCAATGCCGGCAGGGCCACGGTTCTGAGGGGCCCAGTCGCCTGCTGAAATTTTTGAATTTTTTTTTAAAAATTCCTTAATCGATCCTAGGTGCGGGGGTTGGAGTAGGGGTATCGAGGAGGCCCAAGTATACAGTCTGCGGCGGGCCTGCACGTGGTGAGTTGCGCCACTGAACGTGGCTGAGGCATGACTGCCCCCATCCTTCAATGTTCGCGCGATTTTACAGAGATAAAATTGCGACTAAATTGAGGATAATCGCTCAGATATTGCTGATCCTAGTGATTTTATCGCCATAAATCGCAACTTAATTTCAAAATATCTCGATTTTCCGTTGAAAAATGCTACTTGGGAAAGTTTACTGATTTTGCGTGTAGAAGAAACGGGAAGAAAAATCAGTAAAATCAGACAAAAACTCGCAGCGGTTAACTAGATAAAATACGTTTTTACGAGCGAAAATTTTGCAACGGTGAAATGTAGTCTTTTCCCCTAAACTCCAAAAAATTGAGGATAATCGGTCGGATATTGCTGATCCTAGTGATTTTATCGCCATAAATCGCAACTTAATTTCAAAATATTGCGAATTTCCGTTGAAAAATGCTACTCGGGAAAGTTTACTGATTTTGCGTGTAGAAGAAACGGAAAGAAAAATCAGTAAAATCAGACAAAAACTCTCAACGGTTAATTAGTAAAAATACGATTCGCGAGCGAAAACTTCGCAACGGTGAAATGCAGTCTTTTTCCCTAAACTCCAAAAAAACGAACCAGGAAATGAACCCTGCAGGAGAGCGCGTATCAAAGGAGCCGCTGAAGAAACTAAATAGCTGACCGAAGAAGGGATTTGATTATCGGTGAATATGATCATGTAAACAAGCCTATTAGGGCACTTAATCTGCTTAGCGCCCGATCTGTTTGCCACTCGTCGCATCTCGAGCCCGATTATTGCACAAAACACTTTTTTATAGTTTTTTTTCGCTCCTTTCGGTCCTTTTTTTAACCTCTCCGAATCGCAGACGGATCCTCCCCCGTCTCATCTTTCATATACGTTAGGTTCATTCATAAGGCAAGGAGGAACGGAGGATAAACTACTTATCTTTTTCGTGTCACTTGCGTAGTTTCGGTCAAAAAACGGGGCGGAGAGAAGATAAAGCCACGAAAAGAATGAAAAAGTGCTGCAAGGAGCCTGCATTTTTAATGGACGAAATAATATTCAAGTTGATAGTAATTTGAGTCCATTAAAATGTTAAGACGGATTGGACCGCGTTTAACAGAAAGGAACCAAGCCACATGCCAATTTTAACCGGGCAATTTAATTTCTTACGAGAAGGGGTTTGTGCGGATCCCTTTGAAAATGTTAAGGAATTTTCTTTTTACTATGGAGAAAATTCACTGAAATTTGCAAGAAAATCCGCACAACTGTTTTCATGTAAAAAATTAAATTAGCCGATTAACTTTGGCAATAGCTGATGTGGCTTGGTTCCTTTCTGTTTAACGCGGTCCATTTATAGGGTCACAGTTTTCAAATAGACAGTAAGTGAGAGGACCAAAAAGAATTGAGGAGCTAAATATCACCTCTTTTATATCATCACAAATTTTCTCTCTCGTGCGCCTATTATGTATTTCATCCCAGTGGCGTGGCGTGCTTTGCGATATATCGATTTATCTGCCATCTAAACCCGTGGGAAAAGATTGATAAACAGGGTGTTCGCAACGAACACCCTTCGATTCTTCACCACGGCCTCAAATGGAGAAATATCGATAATTGATCATTAATGCTTCGCCACTGTTTTATCGTTGTGTTGATGGCGGAGTGATGACATTTCATGTTTCAGTGTAATCCTGGGGGAGGCAAAATTAGTCGCAGAGGAGAAAGCAGAACTGTAAAAAACACAAAGAAGACAACTTTTTAGATTAACCATATTAATTTTTCAAAATTTAGGTTCGAGCCCCACTCTCCTTTTGCTTATTTTGAGGAGGGAAAAAACAGAAGAAAAAGCGCCAAAAATGTGTACCTTAGTGAAATGTGTTTTAAAAATATTTCTTCAAAGAGGAGGCTACCGGATGAATTCTCTAAAATTTTTCGTAAAAGAGCCAGAAATAGCTGTTCCGCGTTGCAAATGTAGACCAAATTTAAAGTGGATCCTTATCAAACAGCTTATAATCGGAAACATTACGCAAGATTTTACTCTATCTCCAATCTCTCCTCGTAAGGAAAATTCAGGGTAGTTTTTGAAATCCCCCCCTTGTCCCCCTTAAGATCACATGCATTTTATGGAAGTAGACGATTCTAACGAGTCACCATAGAATTTTGATGCAATTCGATGGGTCAAAAAATCAGAGCATGGAATGTCTGCAGAGAAGACGCCCTGAGGGGCGTGCTGAAATTACAAAGGACGAGTGTTGTGTTTACAATATATTCGCGGGAGGTAAGAACGCGGGGGGCGCCCGGGCACCCGAGACCCTTCGGCGCCACCCGCGGGACGCGCCGACGAGACAGAGAAAACAGATGTCAAAAATGACGTTTCTCGCAACTGACGCGGATACCCTCAGTTCTGCCGTAATAGCGAAGGAAGCAGTAAGTGCATGCTGGGATGGTCCTCGAGACCCACAAAAGTATTTGCTAACCATGGCTCATACAGAAGTGCACTTACTGCTCTCTTCGCTATCACGGCAGAATTGGACGTACTTCTGTCAAACGGAACTATGTGCATTATGACATGAGCCCTGTTATGCGTGTATTCTTATGGGTCTCAGGGCTCATGTCTTGATGCACATAGTTCCGTTTGACAGAAATACGTCCAATTGGGCTATCGCATGCGCGGTGCGGCCCCAGCTCGACTCCCATCCCTCGGGATCGGGGCGCGGAAAAAACTGTTGAATCACGGAATAAATCAACGGCAATCGGCCCGGGATCGAGAGCCTTTTTTATGCTGTTTTACCCTCTTTGTTATGATTATTTAGTTCATTGGAGTCTGGGGGATCGCGTGTTTTTTTCCGGAAAATCGCGGTATCAGCGAGACGGTATCGATGCTCTTTGAACGGGCGCGGTATCTGCCGAGCGAGGTTGGACGGAAGGGTTGGTTCAGGGGTTCTCAAGGCTGATTCGTGCAATCTTGCGAGTTGGAAAAAAAGGTGAAAGAGATCAATTCAGGGAAATAGAATAAAATAAAATGGAAAAAATTATGAAAGTTACAAGAGATGGAGCAATACAAGAAAAAATGGGAAAGAGTTAATGAGGTAAAAGGGTAAAACAAAATAAGTTAAGAGAGAGAGGGAGAAAAATGGAAAAAATTAAGTAAAAGAAAAAAAGTGGTAGAGTGAAGGAGTGAAAAAAGAAAAAGCATACTTGAAAAGGAGTAAAAAAGAAAAATGTGTCTGAAAAAAACTATGCAAAGGAAAAATATATGGAAAGAAGAAAAAGGAAGAAAAAATTAGCAGCAAAGAAATGAAGAAAATAGAATAAACTTTAAGAAAAATAGATTAAGAATTGTGAGGGAAGATACGAAGTAAAATAAATAAATGCTAAAGTAGAAAAAAAGAGTAAGAAGAAAGTATGAGTGAGAGTTAGTAAAAAAAAAATGATGTGAATAACAGGCAAAAAAGTAAAAAAAAAAAAAAAAAAAAAAAAACTTGTTACAGTACTTTAGCAAGAGAAGAGAAAAACTATTGGTAAAATTAATGCTTGAGACGATATCGGTGTCAAATAAGCAAAGCTGAGAATTTGGAACCCTTGAATTTAGTAGTGCAAAGTAAGGTTCCGATTGTTGAGCTACTAACACGTTATCGTGTATCAGAGCAGGCGCGCAAGGGTTAGAGGGGAAGGGTGGCCGCGTGCTGGCCTCTGGATTCGTCATGATTGATGTGTTAGACACGTCCTATTTATGATTTCATTTTTGCCGGAGGATGAAGGGTTACTCGACTATTTCACGCTCAATATAAAAAACGCCTCGGCGCTTCATATCTGTATCCATCTAGCTCAGTTTTTATCCCTCATTTTCGTCGGATTAACTCCATGTTTACACGGCGCGAGCGTAGGCCGAGGTTAGGGATCGCTTCCAGAGAGGTGCATTCTCATAGCAACTTTTGAAGGAGAGGGGTTTCGCAGTTTATTGATCAATCGAAGCTGGAAGGGTACTTTTTTCGTCTGAGATCGAAGGTGAAGAAAGCTTCCTAGTGCTGAAAACTTCAAAATTCAGTTTTGGAGATTATTGAATGATTCTTCTGAGTGGCAACTTCTTTTGGATCATTGGATTCCTCACTATTACTCGTGGCAGATGAGGACATGTATTAGAGACTGGAAGTAATAGAATATGAAAGGGAAGAGGTAAGAGATAAGTAAGAGAGAATAGAAGAAGGAAATGGAAAAAAGGAAAAAGAAGGAAAAAAGGAGGCGAAAGAGGAGAGGAAGAAGAAAGGGTAAAGAGAAAAGAAGAGGGGAAAGAAGAGGAGAAAGGGGAATGAACACTATGAACAGCAACCCCCGCGAGACCCGATAGTTAGTTCATAATTTTCTCCCTTAGTCTATAAGAACCACCCATTTCAACCAATAGGATCGCTCCATACGCCCTATGTCTTCTTTGTCTATCAATTTCAATAATCAGTCCGCTGGTAAGAATCGCCGCTGTGCTGACTGTGCGCAGAGGTGCATAGGGCCCAGAAGGCACGATAGACAGACTCTGCCCCCAAAAGAGAGCGTGTTCCCCATGTTCCCCTCCACACCCCCTCCTTCTACAGTTCACCACCCTCGCGACCCTTCAACTGCGGAAGTCGCTTGATTGCTATTAATTACCGCTCAAATTATACGGATCACTCATTTGTCCAGGCCTGGCGCACCAGAATCAACGCATTGTCGTTTATCTCGTTCGTGTCTATGATGCCGGGCACAGGCGTTCCACCATTGGAAATTCTAAAGACTCGTTAATAGATATTGCTGATCCTCCCCCGCCCCCGCCTCCACAGATGTTGTCGGATTTTCGACTTTAATTCAGAAATAAATGAGCCTTAAGGAGAGTCGGACATTGATTTTCGAAGAAGTTTGAACATTTCGTATTTTTGGCTCATTTTTTTCTGCATATCCTCACGAGCAAAACAAGACCAAGAACACTTGGACCTTTTCTTAGGTTCTGGTGGGTCTTTTTTTATGCCTCCTATTTTCCTGCACACTAAACACGGGGGTTCTCAGAAATATTGATTTTTAAAATTTTCAGATTTCTTTGAATGTCAATTTGACATATTGAATTTTCATGTTAGCATTTAGAAAATTTGTCAGAAATCAAATGTCCAAGATAAACAAAAAATACATGTGTTAAAGTGTCCAGGAAGGTGTGAGACGAGATGTATGAAGACGCAAGATCATAAATATACCGTAAATAAAATATACTTTCCTCAAGATAGTGTCATTATCTTTTTGCTCGTCAAAATTTACGTGCAACGTATTTTTCATCCGAACACTTTTCAACATTACGGGGCAAACTTCCTTGTTCTGACAACAAACGCCAAACTAGAGAGTATGCCACTGCAATCAGAGTGGTAATTTAGACTGCAGCCTCAGGTTGCGTCGTGCAGTTTTTGTTTGTGAGTGGAACGATGGAAAAGCGAGAAAAGGCAAAACGCCTTCAATTTTTGCATAGGCAACATTGGCAGCTCCGGAACACGAATTGTTGCATCAAGGCGCTACGGTCAAAACGGTGACTGAGATTGTAGCCTCAGGTTGCACAGTGCTGTTTCCGTTCTGAAGTGGAACGTTGTGGTGCAAGAAAAGACAAAACGCCTCCAGTTTTTGCGCAAGCAACACGGGCTGACTCTGGAAAACGAAAAATGACATCAAGACGCTACAGTCAAAGAGGTAATTAATATTACATACTACCGTGCCAAGAAAGAACACCATGTGAGCTTTCAGACGTTACCAAATTTCCCCCTATAAAATACGACTTTTCCAGGAGACCCGTGAATAGTTTTGCACCAACTTTTTAGAGAATTTCCCTCACAATAAAATCTAAATCCAAATTATTTGAACATGTCTAGAGAAAATATCATAACTATTCATAACTCTCCTAAAAAATAAGCATTTTTTCGTAGGACATGTGGCAACCTTCGAATGTTCTTACGAGGTTTTTCCGTAGCATTGCAGTGTAGCCTCAGGTTGTGTAGTGCTGTTTTTCCTCGTAAGTATAGCGCAAGAAAAGGCAAAACGCCTTAAGTTTTTGTTTAGGCAACATAGACAGCTCGGAAACACGAATACGTGTAACTGCATCAGGAGGTACAATCCTCCGTTTTCTGCGCCGAACAGGCAAAATAGGCAAACTAGAGGGTGCAGTATGACAACCGCGCCCTCAACTCAAATCGGCATGGCCATTGTGCTGTCCAAGGGTCCAGTCACATCATTGTCCCGGCTGTAAACAAAACCCTCGCCTGAGCATTTGTGCATTTTGGGCTCGATTATTTTGTTCCTCCATCGACAGGTTCGACGTGTCCTTGACTTCGGCATTTGGGACTCTTTCTTGTCGATGATGGAATATCGATTTTTCAAATACAGGGAAAGTAGACATTGTCACCTTGTCGGAGGATTTCGCGAGCGGTGTTGCCACGGGTTTTGGTCCTACATTTTTTCCATTAGAAGACTGAGAAAAACCGATTTCATTTTTGGATTCATAAGCTAAAAATAAAGAGTAGCTCATCTACGAGAAGACGTAGCAAACTCGATTTCCTTGAAAATTTGTAGGTACTTATCTATGGGAGAAAATTTGTTATTGAAGTGTCCGATCAGTTCTTCAAACGGCTCGTGTTAGTGCGGCCTCGAAATGAAAGTAATATACATATTAATGAATCCTATGAACCAGAGTCATGCAGCCGAAGGGAATTAGAGTTTAAAAGTGACCTCCATGTTTCTATCTTTGCGTTAAAGTCTCCTCGGAAGTCCCTCTCATACTGCCGATAAATATTCAGAATACAGCCAATCGGAGGATGCAGCTTAACTAACTTCGGTGTGGGGTTGGGTTGCATCGCCAAATTTGAAGGCAAACTGGCAGCGATTTTGTCTCCAAGTAATGCGGCGCTCCAACCACTACGCTGTATGTACCACCATCATCCTTCTTTCGCGATGAAGAAGGATTTTTAGTTCGGGAATGTAAACTATGCTGCCTTGCTTCGGAAAAACGTCGTATAAACACTTGGCTGTTGCCAAATTTCTGTTGATAAATCACAGATTTCCTGAGAACTTTTGAAATGTTTTCTTCCAATTTTTCAGAGAAGTTTGTTCACAATTCGTTTTATCACCTGAAACTTTAAAAAAAAAACATTTATAACAGTCCTCAAAAATTGTGATTTTTCTGGAGGTATTTGGCAACATTCGCATGTATACGGCGTTTATCCTTAACGTGATTGTGTCAGTCAATTTATTGATAATTTCTCAACTGCATGTAGTTGCTCCTCAGGATACGTAGAAACATTCAGAATGAAGCTAATCTGTGGATACAACTTAATTAACATCGGTGTGGTGTTGGGTCGCATCGCCAAATTTGAAGGCGAACTAGCAGCGGTACAACAAGGAAATCTTATTTACCCACGACCCACGTACGTCCAGGAGCGCAAAACTTCCGCGACCGAGATAAAAATGTGAAAACCGCCGAAAAGGGGTGTTTTAAATGTAAAGACACCTGAAAAGGCGGAAAATTTTGAATGCCGCGCTACTGTTTGTGCATAGAACTATTGATGGCGTTCTTTTACAAAGAAAAGTGCTAAGCGCATTTTTATCTGCAAAGGAAACCGTGAAGTGTGTGCTTTATGCAAAAATATAATAACGAAGCGCACATAGCCTTATGTGGACAGCAATGTGAATGCTGACTTAAAAAATGTGGAGGGAAGGAAAGTCTTGGGTGGACAGCAGTGTGAAAGCAGCCTTTAAAAATGTGAAGGCAAAAAACTTTCAGCACGGTGCACGCACCTGTTCTCGTAATTTTGACTGCTGAATCAGAAATGACATTGGTTTTTCTATATTGTACGCCCTTTCCCCCTCAAAAATTGAATCGAAATTTTCCTGATTACTATAATTTTTAAACGAAAATCCTGATGATTTCACGGGAAGATAACGGATCGAAGGAAATAACTAAGATCATATTTGAACTCAGTGCTAAACATTTCACAGAAGTCAACTTTTTAGTCTACTATAAAGTCCGCCGTGTTCCAGGGCCGGATTTACCTACTTAACTTGCCGCCCATGGGCCGCCTGTATTTTGCCGCCCTCTTTTCATTCGTTTTGAAATACCAATAAAAACCATCAAGTAAACGTGCCAGCGGGGGAGGGGTGCATAAGACTCGTTTACTCGTGTTGGACATATTTTTGGGAAAGCCCTGTTAACACTACTAGCAAAAGTTCACAGAACTTTGCGCGAAAGTTAAGTTCCGTAAACCTATCTCTGTGTGGACAAGGCCATCCATTAATAAGAAATGAACGAACAAATTATGAAAGAACAAACATAAATGTAGTTTAATGATTTTAACTTCCGCTTCCGCGCGCCGCGCAGACTGCACTGTGTTTGGCGCAATGCGTGAAGTATCTCGACAGTCTTGTAGGCGCTATGCGTTTCACGCCGACCGCTGCTGAACGCACTGTGTTTGACGCAATGCGTGAAGCATTCACGCAGTCTTGTAGGCGCTAAGCGTTTCACGCTGACCGCACTGTCTTTGGCGCAATGCGTGAAGTATTCATGCATTCTTGTAGGCGCTATCCGTTTCACGCTGACCGCAGTGACCGTACTGTGTTTGATGCAATGCGTAAAGTATTCGTGCAGTCTTGTAGGCGCTAATATGTGTTACATGCCGACCGTCGCGCCGAGGATTGCTTCTCCTTTTCATCTCAAGTCCTCGTCATCATTTCTCTCTAAGTCGCGCCGTTTCAGGCCAAATTGCGTGTTTAGTTTCTCTCTTAACTCGATTAATGAAAGGTGCTGCCTCTCGTATCATTAAAAGACGATAAAATTAGAAATTACTATACTCTCAGGAAATGAGAGATTTTGTCGCCTTTTCTCGTTTGTAATTATTTTTCAAAATTCGATTTTTTAAAAGAAAAATTGCAAAATTTGCCGCCCCCTTGATTTGCCGTCATGGGCCGCGGCCCATGTGACCATCCCCTTAATCCGACCCTGCCGTGTTCTAATTCTTTCCTTTTTTGTAGACCCATGTTATTTTTATGATCAGTGAATTTCGACTGCCTTCTATTCCTTAAATGGACATATTTATACCAAAAGGAACTATGTACGTTTTGCGTGCAACATAGTTCCTTTTAGCATAAATACGTCAAAATATACAACAAACTCAGCTAACATGGGCAATTATTAATGTTTAGGGTCTTAGCTAAAAGATCACAATGTTAGAACCCTTAAATCTAAAAAAAAAAAAAACACTTAATGAGACAATTCCTTTTTAGTGTAATTTATTCGCTATTTTTCCTGGTGTGGCTGAAAATTACAAAGGAAAAAATTAATATTCATAGCTTTTCTCAAATTAAAACATTTAATTGGGGGAAATTTGGTAACATTCGAATGCTCATACAACATTTTCTCAACAATATAGTCGAGTAATCCGACTTCTACTAACAGGGCGCAGAATGAGCCATACGAGTCAGATTTAAATCAAGGGTAATTCTCAATCCTATACCATTTGATTTATATCCATCCAAATCCACGACTCCAAAAACAACGCCCGCCGACAAACATCGGAGCATTCATTTGAATACCGTCGAAACTATCGATAGACATGACGCCCCAACAAAGAGCATTTAGAAAAGAGAAAGAGTTGAAACTTCGAGCTGTGTGCACAGTCAAAATATTCATATTCGGCTGACGCGATGTTAATCTGGGCCTCGGAGCCCCTCTTCCACTAACACCCTCTTGTTTACTCGTGCCCGTCTACTACCCTTAAATGCTCTAAGTCAACAGATTAGTCCGGCTTAATGCCATATAATATCTCAACGAATGAAACGCATTTTAAACTGATTTCAGGGCGTATCTCGCCGCAGGCGTCTGCGTACCCCCGAAAATGTTCAGACACATACTGCCGTGCTGAGGAAGAACACCGTATGAACCTTCAAGCGTTGCCTTTCCTTCGATAAAACGCGAATTTCCCGGTAAACTAATGGGTATTTTTCATCCAATTTTTCAGATAATTTTGTTCGCAATTTCACCCTATGTTCCTGAAAATTTCAGAGAAAAATATGTATAAATTTCCTTAAAAACAAACATTTTATTGAGGGAAATGTATTGAGAGTTGCCAAATTTAATAATTCTTGAGGATAGCAAGAATAATATGTTTTTTCAGACTCTATCAGCATTTGGAATAACTTCTCGATGTTAGAAAATACGGCAGAAATGCCGAGATTCGCGATTTCGGCTATAGAATTTGACACTTCAACACGAGATACGCATATTGGCAATTAGTGCTTTAAACCTGTTGACGGATTTGGATCATTTAAAGCCTGAAAAAAGAGTTTCGCGCTTTTCTTATCAGATAAGATTTAGTTTGATCTCATAAGGCCAGATCAAGCAATGTACGATTGGAAAATGACATTTGATCACGAGGTACGCATTTCTGCGATTATTAGCGTTTTGAACCTGCTCTTGATCGTTAAGTTAAAAAATAGAATTTATTCATAGTTAAAACTTGTTTAGAAGCTTTAGTTGATCTGACACCGTATGAGTCATCGATAAGTGAATCAGAGAATTGGCTTCTTTGAGTAACTTTTACACCAAAGGTAGGTAAGAAGACAGCGTGGAGTCTCTAGAATATATTGTCTCTGCATGGACCCTCAAAAATTATGTAGGTAATACTTTTTTTCTATTTTTCCTCCAACACTATGGCATATATACCGTTAGAAATAACCTACAGCCATCTATACGTATACATTACATGTAACAAGGTGTGTTTTTTTTTTTTCTCATTCGTATACATTTATATATGGTGCCCGTAGAAACGCGGAGGACATCCGTGCTCCATCCATCCACGCTTTACGCCTCTCAAATGGACCAATGGACACAGTACCTTTTCTTCAAATTTGATTATTCACAGTTCATCGACAAAAGCTCGTTTTATCCATGCAAAACTTATTGAATTCACATCCACTTTTGAGTAAGTTGCGATCTTGTAAACGGTGACTCTCAGTTTTGCATGAGAATATGATGACCAAAGCAAGATAATTTAAAAACCACAATTTGAACCAAGCGTTTGGGCTCTTTTCTTTAAATACGATTCACAGACAAAAGAAAATCTTATTATTTATAACCATATAATTTTCTTCGAGCATATTTCAAAATTATGGCTCGATTGGAGACCCAACAAATTTGAACATTTTTGGTCAGCATCGTTGCAAAGGACCAGTCACATAGGATACAACAGAGCGCCTTCAACCCACTCCGTAATCTTAATGCAAAATTCTGATACCACTATTCGTGCGTCAGTATAGTCATTTTGCATAGCCGGCTAATTGAAGGCAAATCATTGGCCCAGGCAACAGAATACAAACAGCAATTTGATACGTAATTTTCAAGAAGCAAAACCTTCGGGGCTGCCCCCCTTGGCATCTAAGGAGCCCAACCCCTCAGGGGCTGCCCTACCTTACATCCAAGCAACCCA
>NW_017547281.1:1062350-1125335 GCF_001854935.1 Bemisia tabaci | reverse complement strand
CCCGGATATCCAAGATGTCCAACCCCCAGAGTGATTCGGCCATACTAACAAGCGATATATCAACGGTGTAAGTCGGCAATCACATAACTCGGTTTGCGACGTCGTAGACTTCCTGTCATACTTTATTTTTTAAACGGAAAACTACTCAACGACAATTCTTTAAAACTGCCGTGATTTTTCTTCTCTGTGCGAAGATAATTCTGCAAAAACTTCAAGGAATGATGTCAATTTGCTCTCCTTTAAAAAAATAACAAAGAGGCGGAGATTTTCAGACACCGCAAACGAGTTATGTGATTGCCGACTTACACCGTCGATACATAGGTATCGATGGCTAGATACAGAAAATGCATAACTCAATCGTTTTATCAACCACGTTTGAAAATTTTAGACAATTTTTTTCTTTAAAGAAAATACTTCAAAACGTTTCCTCGCAATATTTTTAGAATGATGAAAATAAAATGTGAATAAACACGTAGGTTAGTTTTCCTTAAAAAATTAATACAACGTTGCAATATTTCAGGAGCACGGAATACATGGAGAAATCGATAAAATGATGATCAGCATTAGGTATGAAATGGTATTGAAAAAGAGGTGATTAGCGGATCCCTAAAAAATATCGATTGACAGTTCCAAGGTGCAAAATCACGCAGTTATCTCCATTCCAATGTTTTAAAATATTTGCTCTTAAAATATTTTTGTGGAGAAATACAGGTCATTTTTATAGCTTGAAACTTACACAAAATCTTCTGCTGACAGAGAAGAAAAATCAAGGAAGTTTTTAAGAAATTACGTTTGCGAAATTTTTTTTTTTAAAAAAAGGAAGTAATAAATAAAGTATGACAAGAAGTTTGCAACGTCGGAAACGGAGCTACGCAGTTTTGCTCAATTGGCCATCGACTTTAAAGGGAATGAAAGCGTCCCTACCCTACGGGCCGTAATTTCTTGCCGTAATTGTGGAGCTATGCTGTGCGCTGTTAAGAGCGCAACAAACCCGTATCAATCGGCGAAAAAGCGCCTTCAAGTTTGAGGATAAACCAGAAATCATACAAACTTGCGTTGTTTGGTTACATTGCAAGTGCTGCTGTAAGTGGTGCAAATCAGAAGCTTCAATGATAAGAGGGACGAGAAGGGAGAAGAAGAAATTTTAATTGTTGACATCTGAAGTTCGAACTTTTATCAAGCTGTAAAGAAATTATAAGCTTTCAGACATTTTGCCAGGTTCAAAATGGCATGTTTAAAAATATTTTCTCTCGCAAGACAAGGTGAGTCTCAATACCTGTAATTATTTCCCTAAGTACTTATGCCCAACACATTCTTTAATCCTTGTTTAAAGTGGTCCAAAGCTAACCTTAATTCGTTGCAGATCTGACTATATTCCTCTGCAAGTTCACACTGCCGAAAAACATTCGTTTTTCTCGTATGAATCCTGGTTAGATAACGCTCTTATTTTCGTGCGAATGTGTCCCAGTAAATTCAAACCATTTTCTATCATTCCTTGGAATGGGTTTCCGAGGATTGATTCCATTCTTTACCAGGTAACGAACCTTTATTCGCAATATACTTGCCCTAACGAGAAGACTCATTTGCTGTCTATCTACATGGGAATATTAATTACAAAGCCTGTAATTAATTTTTCAGACCAATCACCGGATTTGCTTTGTAACACATGTACTCTATTTTGTTATGGATGAAACGAAGCTGAAGGGTATCGCTGGAATGTAAAATTAAATCCATTCAACTCAGTCTTCTGTAAAATAGAATCTTCCCAAGTATTTAGACTGTAAAATGCCCACTGATCATTATTATACGCTAATAAATAATTCTCTCAAACTAGTTCATAGTGCTAGCATAGCATTAGAATCGTTAGCACACTTGCCCTGCTTGTCAGCGAGCGTCCAACTACGCCTATTTGGAGAGTCCCATTGTATTTTTCTGACAAACCTAAATGTTGCCGAAACTTGTGAAAATCCTTGCATTGCATTTACACTGAATATATGGTTTTGGCATCACTCCTGACTAGAGTGGAAGTTTCATAACATTCTGCAATGTTTCATTTCATCCCGCTAGCCTCAGGCTGCATGTGACAGCTAATTTTTACTGACACCGAGGCGTCATTAGCAGCATCCTAGAAACTTCCAACCTTTTTTTTTAAATAGCCCTCAAAAGCTAATCCCATCTGTCTGCATCATTATGAGCCATAACAATCCTCCTTTGAAAATTATCTGTTATTTAAGTACTATCTTTTCACAGGTGCCACACACAGAATTTTGCAACAGGCTGCAACCAATAATTTGGTTCAAAAGCGTAGCAAGTACGTCCATGTTGGACTGAAGACGACCAGTGATGATTTAAAGAATAGTCTTGAAGAAGGAATGCATGAAATTTACTTAACAGAAATAATGAGAGGTGAGTATAATGAATTTTTCCAAGCATTCTAAAGGCTCGATCATTTGCAAGAATAGACAGTTCAGCTAAAAAGTTCACTTCATTACATAAATTCATTTTACAGGTCAGCAAGAAATAAAAATTGCCGAACATAAAATTTGTGATTCCTCCTCTTTTCTTTAGAACTGAGCCCATTAATGACATTTGTAAGGGTACTCAAAATGTGATCAGGTTCTAATTTTGTGGGAAGGGGTAGAATAGTTTAAAGGATAAACAATTTTGTTTGTTTTGGCTGAGGCTGCACTAAGTTTCGTAATATTGAGTTTGCAGTACGAATTGAAATTTCCCTTACCCAAACATTTCAGTTCCAAATGCAGCAACCGAATTACCAATAAGTATTGCACGAACATGATACCTTCCAATTACTGAAGAAAACATTAAGTTTGTATTACTTGCACAAAATTATTTCAATCTCAGCCCAGTCTCTGCCTTTGGGTCTGCTTCATATAGGTTGAATCGTTTTCATCCCAGACATTAACTGCTCGTTGACATCTAAGTTTATTAAAATCTTCAGCAAATTTCTATGTACTTGGTGTCATTGTTTTGCATTCAGCGAAAAATTTTCATAACTCAAATGTAATATCTCTTTCCAGGTCTGGGTGTCACACTGGCTCAAATTTTTAAGGAGCCAGCCACTATTAACTATCCCTTTGAAAAGGGGCCATTGAGTCCACGGTTCCGAGGGGAACATGCTTTAAGGAGGTACCCATCAGGCGAAGAGAGATGCATTGCTTGCAAGTTGTGCGAAGCAATTTGTCCTGCACAGGTATGTCGCGCATTTATGATTTACATTGTTCCTCAGTGCAATGGGTCTGTTAAGATTAGCTAAAAATAATAAGATCTGTTCAAAAGCCAAGTTTTTATATCAAATTTCAGTGGAGATATCACCCTGCAGAAAATTAGCATATGATGTCACCCACCACTGTAGTGTGTTCCATGGTTTCTCCTAGGCTTTAGTTTTATCAATCAGTGGTACGCTTGCTCAAACTGTTTGCTTAATGTAAAACATGGATAAGACCAAGGCGAGGGAAACCAAAGTATGCACCACCAAGGTGTATGATATCATATGCGTTGTTTTTTTGTGCACTTGGTTTAACCTTAATTTGACTGAAATCAGGAAAAACCACCTTGGAACCTCCATTCACGGTTCATGAATCTTAAAGTAAATTGTTTGCCACAAATTAGCAAAACATCGATCTTGGTTTTTTTGTCACATTCCCTGACAGTTGGAATTATTTTAAGAAATGTTTGCAGGCGTCAAAGAGCATGTTATAATGTTCAAGAATCAGTACCACTCTATTATCATGGCTCAGAAATGCAGACAGTTTTTTCTCACCAAAAAAGTTGGTTTTTCACAGATACTTGACTTGCTTATTTCACTATTCATGAATCACATATCAAACTATTAATGTAGCTAATGTAAACCTCATAAAGAAAGCAACATTCTCTCATTTTAGGCCATCACAATTGAAGCAGAGGAACGATCAGATGGAAGCAGGCGCACAACTCGATACGATATTGACATGACAAAATGTATATACTGTGGGTTCTGTCAAGAAGCCTGCCCTGTTGATGCTATTGTTGAAGTAAGTTTATTATCTAGTTATAGAAACAATAAAAAAATTAAATACGATTTAAGTTGTGATTTGGTTTGAAGAAATGAAAATATTTTGGTAGGAGACACTCTGGTTGTTGGTGACATGAGTTCTACTGTTCATTACGTTAATAATGTAATCCTGTATAAACAAAGTGATTTTTAAAATTTGGTAACTCTGGGTGTAGTCGTGCAAAACAAGTGGTATAAAAGGAGGCAGTTTGCTTAACCTTAAGTCTATCATTTACATTAAATTCAAATGGAGGAAATATATTGTTGCCCACTTATTAGAATCCTCACTAAAAACTGAAAAATTCAACAAAATTATTTTCAATTTTCGTCCCCCCAAATAACTCTACCATATTAATAGAAGGAAATGCTGTAGGAATAATCAGCAGATCTTGCTGTTTCTTTTTGAAATTAAATTTTTTGAAGGAAATTTTATTATTTAAATTGCTAAAAAATTAACTTTTTTAAAAGATGAAGTTGTAGGCAGGCATTCAAAATTAAAATTTTAAATCCTGAATTTCCATGGAGGGCCCAAATTTAGGGAAAACATAAAAATTTAATCAAGATGAAAAATTGAAATAAAATTCTGTCATCAGATTTAAAAAAAATAAATGAATTCCAAGAATTGTGCCAGAAAGCTTGACGCAGAAAAAAAATTTAGCATGGCTTGCAGCTGCATTAATAGATCTGACTTTGATTAATGGGATTTCTGTGATGTTGAATAGGATTTTATCTCAGGAAGAAACTTTTAATGGCCATTTTATAGATTGCATCACTTGTGATAGGTAGTGGGGTAAACCTCAATTCTAAGGATGTAAGTTGGCAAATAACAATTGTCTTGTTTGGAATAAAAATATCCTTTATCGCATGAACTGTCCCTTGAGGATAAAGAATGTCTCATTTCTAATCGAACGCACGTTTTTCTTCTTTTTTTCAAGGGTCCAAACTTTGAATTTTCCACTGAAACTCACGAAGAACTCCTATACAACAAGGAAAAGCTGTTGAACAATGGTGACAAGTGGGAATCTGAGATCGCCTCTAATATTCATGCTGATCATTTGTACCGATAAATTACTAGAGAATCTAATGAGAAGGCTTCTTTGTAAAGTTTTGTAGTTTTGAAGCTTTCTACTCAATAATTAAAACTTAGCACTATCGAAAATTGAAGATCTTCCTGTCAGAGTGGTTACTGCGTGTTCCCGGAAGGGAAAAAAATGTGGGTTCCCATAACTGTAAAAGGATTTACCTGATTGTTGAACCATCAGATGTGTGTAGCTTGTATGTTAAAATCAATTCCTGTAAAAACTGCTGCTCTTGTTCAATAAACTTCCATCCGTAATAGCAGCAGTGTGAGTAAATATTATTACGATGTAAAGTCACCAGTTTTGAACAAACTGAAAATGAATCGTTTTGTGATAATTATTAAAATCTACTTGTTTGTTTCATGAACACATGTTTTTTCTTATTTTTCGTCCTTGTGTCAGTTGGCTGTTTCTTTCATTACGAAGTGGTAGATCCAGTTGCTTCATAGGTTACCTGCAGAGCCTATCTAAGACATTCTCTTTATTTTACATTATAGTCCAAGAGCCAGACAACATTTAGTGACAAACTCGTGGTACAGGTTTTGGCCTCTTAACTCGATAGCCTAACATGCACTGACACTGAAAATGGTCATCTGTCGCATTATAGCGTCTGCCAATATGTGGCAGACAACCATTTTCCTTGTCAGTGCAGATTTAAGTGCTCAAAATTTGGGTCACGATTTTGTCACTGAATGTCGTCTGGCTCTCGGACTATTAGCTTCACCTGTGAGGAATATGGTTCAATATTACCATGTTTAGTAAAGTATATTTTTATAATAAATTTATCATTACATCAGGTGTTAAGTATTGAGGAGAATAAATTCGATCATTGATTGATCAATCGATACTTTTTATAATCTTTCTAAAAATTTTGGAAAATCTAATCACTCAGTTCAATATCCGATACCAGTACAAAATTTCATGGGAAATCGTCGGAAACAACACTAGTGATACAACCTGGGTAAACTTCAGAAATAGTCTTGTTTTTGGATTTCCCATCGTTACTTACTAGTCTTAGTTTCAAGGTAGTCATTAAGTATTTCTAGACAAATCTTTTTCTTCGTTTCTTTTTGAACTTGGCCTTTTACTAAACTCTTCGATTTGTAAGGATTTATTTGAAAATTCCTAGAGCGTCCAAAGTTTGGAGGGCATTTCAAATATTTTGAAGATGTGCAATCATGGTAAATTTTTTCCTCCTTATCTGCCCAAGGACTATAGTGTCACTGTCTTGTAAAAAATCTTCACATAAAAGTTTTTACTTGAATAATTGGAGAAGGCCCATTCCATAGTCAAGTCAATAAGTCCACGTTTAGGTGTGCATTGTTCATTTGAATCTAATATGTCACTTTAACAATCAAAATATCATTTCTCAGAATTTTTGAGTATATTTGATCATAATTGTTTCAAAACGTTGGAAAGATATGACACCTGAATCCAGATGTTTCTTTGGATCTCAGTGAACTGCTTTTTCGTTACTTTAACAGAGAATGATTTCTTTAAAAAATTTAGCATACAATAAGCACTTCAGTGTGTACTGTTTAAAATTTTATTATTTTCTTTTTTATCACATACACCTTTTATGTGGGTAGAGTCATAGAGTGTCTGTTTCTTCCACACAGAACCCAACATGAAAACAAGAATTTTTATTTTTGAAATTTCCCGCCCGTAAGTTCACCTAAGGCGCGTTTCAAAACTGCCAAATTTGACAGTTCTAATTCAAGTGAAACAATATCCGTTTACATCTGATTTTATGAGTTAATGGCGTCTCTTATTAGTAAGACGTTGTTGACGTGACAATGTTGACTGTAACAAGTATCGTTTTCTTAGATAAAAAATTCATTTTTTTACATTTTATCACATTATTTACTTACCGTCAAGATGGCAAACATGTTCCATCGAGCAAGAGCCAATGAGCAGCTGTTTCCTCGATAGATCGCACTAAAGTTCGACGACGCAACACGCCGAGCTCTGCTGAAAAGCAAGTGCAAAATCCAAACGTTACCCATTTGAATGTGTCCAAATTGTTTTGAATTTATGTAATTATCTTTTCACAATGGCATTCTCCGGTTTCAATACGTGAGTTGACTCTTTTTAATTCTACTCGAGCTGTTTTAGTAACGGATTCGATCAGATATTTTTCCTGTTATCAGTATTGACAGTTTAGATTTTGATAACCTCCGACTCCTCTCAGCATGGTTGGAGGGAAATTCATTACTTCTAGCCGTAGATAATACCATCATTTTACGTCTATCAAATAGAGTCACTGCAAATTTTCAAGAGAATACATTTCTTAGAGTCTCAGAGATCATAACCTCATGCTGAGTGAATATCTTGATCCCATCGATTTGAATGGACAGCGCCAATATGATTGTGAGACTTGTTCCTCATTGTGCTATCCGTTACATTCTAATTCAATTTGACCAGCTTGTGAGAGAGCCATCGATTATTACGATTATTCGATATTACGAAAGCCAACGATTATTAATGTCTGGAGCACGGGTAGGAAGGTTGATAGTCATCCATCCATCCATGGTTGTACTGCTGCCGTTAGTCACTGGAAAATGGAAGCATCAGATTCTTTGGAGGCAGTGAGATTATCCCCCAGACCTAGCTTTACGGCAACAAGACGAATCTACACAGGCCAGTCATTCCTGAGGACAAGTTTCGGTTTGCTACTACTGCGCAGTGACGTAGTATTGAGTACCTGCAATGTATTTCCTATGAGAGCACCCATTGTGACCTAGCATTGAGTGCTGCCGGGTTAGGGCCGGGCGGGGAAGTGGCTTTCAAAAAGATGCGCAATGACTGACCTGTGTGGATTGGTCTTGTTACTGCAAATTTAGCTTAATTAATTTCAGGAAGACCACACAAAAAATTTTATTTTGGCTCGGCCACTGAAATATGTATTTTGGCAATGATCTGTAAACTGTTTCTATGTTCTAGCGGTTCTCCGTTTGGCACCCCTAATACAACTGCTGCAACGCCAGCTTTTGGCTCTCCTGCTACAACTCTCTTCGGTGGCACAGGATCTCCAGCTCAGTCATCTCCGTTTAATTTGTCAAGCAATCAGCCGAAACTTAGTTTTGGTGGCCTCGCAGGGGCGCCCAGCACACAACCAAATTTCCAGTTTGCATCCTCAACACCTGCTGCTCAACCAGCACAAACAGGGTTTTCTTTCGGAAGCACCCCTGCATCTCAGCCAGCACAAACTGGTATGGTGGCTTCTTTAATATTCTAAGCCATCTATCAATACAGAGGCAGTTCCTATTACTTATCTGTCACCGTCACCTCACTATTCTGAGTAAAAGTTGGCCTGGTATATTAGTATTATTTCTGCATTCCAAAATGTAAAAGTCATCTTTTCGGCTGGCAGCATGTCTCACTACTAGGGCTTGTATTCCTCATTTTGTTGGAGTTGAAAAGCTTCTTTATTTTCTGAGATCTAAACACTCACTGAGAAGAATGATACAGAATGTTTACCTCTCAAAATAATAATGTAAGTGTGCTTGACATGTAGATTTGAAAGTATTTAAATTGAGTTTAACAATGACTGAACTCTGAAAGAACGAATAGCATAAAATAATGAAAATTAATAGATCCAGGGTTCCTCAGTGTTTTGAAATTGTTTCTGATGCATGTTGGTGTTTTATTGTCAAGTAACAAGTCGTCCTACTTAAGTGGCAGCAGTATTTAAGTCTGACTTTTTTTTATTTCTACAACATAGGCAATGTGAGACTTGAGAGACCGATTGTTTCAAAGTTATTGGTATCCACTTTCGAAAACGTTTTGAAAGGCTTTAAAAATTTTTTCGAATACCCAAAACTTTTTAAAAAAAAAAAAAAAAAAAAATTATCTGACAGGTAATCAAAACTTATTTCCGCTACGTAACAAATTTCTTGAACCAAATCATTTTTCAACTTATCAGATGATTATTTTGCAGTAATTTTCTCTCTTTGCCACCAGGTTTTAATTTTGGAGCAACTTCAGCTCCAGCTCAACAGACCCAAGCTGCTCAACCAGGACAGCTAGGACAACCAGCCCAATCAGGCTTCTCATTTGGTGCTACCTCTCTAGCGCAACCAACACTTGGAGCTACTGCACCTGCATCTGCTCCAGCAGCTGCACCAGCATTCTCCTTCGGAGCAACAACAACCGCAGCTCAGCCAGCCCAAAGTGGCTTCAATTTTTCCACCCCAGCCTCTGCTGCTCCAACTCAGCCTGCAGGTTTGTTTTCAGCATGTTTCGAAGGCTACGAATCGTTGAGTCTTAATGTTAATTTTTAAATCAAGAAGGCACATCTTGCAACTCTCTAAAAAATTTCAAGAAATTTAGCGAGAACTTACTTTAAGTCAATAAGACCATGATCAAAGGACGACGGACCGGTCTTATGGGAAAAGTGGGCCCGGTTAAATCGGCTGGCGTTTTGATATGTTGTAGGTCTTAACCTACTGATCAAAAGTGTCAATGGGCATTTCTCCCTATCTCGAAGTTTTACCCCCCATTTTGGGGGTCAAAGTTGCCGATTCGGCGTATTATTGGCAGTTTTGACACCCGGGTTTATTGGTCGCCTATGAGATTCTTTGATGGTTTCTTGAGTCTTTTGTATCCTCTGAATAGGCTAGAGACCATCCGAACTCAAAAACTGACAATTTTGCCTTATGGGTAGGGGGGGGGGGGTGTTCACGCCACCGATTTCAGAGTCGGCGAGCCGCATTAAACCGATTCTTTCGCCATGTTTTGGAGAATTTTTTATGCAAATGATTGCGACTGCATCTAGAAAGGTCGACTAAGATGCAGCTCAGAATATACCCCCGGGCGGGAGGGGGGGGGGTGCGACCGAACTCGAGCAGCGTAACTGGCTTGCGCGGGACGGATCAAACCGATCCTTCTATTATGTTTTGGAGAACTTTTTTGCAATTGACTCAGGCTGCTTCTTGAAAGGTCTACTAAGATGCAGCTCAAAATATACCTTCCCCCCCCCCGGAGCGAAAACTGGGCCGAAAAGCCGACCGAACTCGGGCAGCGAAACTAGCTCTCGCGAGTTGCATCAAACCGATGATTTTGTCATGTTTTGGAGTTTTTTTTCCATCCCAATGAAACAGACTGCATTTCGAAGTGTCGACTGAGATGGAGCACGGAATATGCTGTATGAGAAAGGAGGTTTCTCAATCCGCACCCTCCCTCGCAATAGGATCTCTCAGCATAGGTCAGTGTGGCACTGACACTAGTATAGTGGCATTTTTTACCACCACCATCACTCATACATAATTCCGAGGGTCGTTTTAGCTGACACGCATTTCCGACTGAGCCCAATATTTCTATAAGCGAAAGCTAATGGTGCAGATGATTCCTACGGCTGAGACGTATATAACGTCGGTTGATTTCAGAAATATATCATCTAGGTGATTTTTTAAATGAAATCGCACATTATTATCGAGCATTAAACAGTTTTGTAGAATGTCAAGAAAGGCAAGGAAGAAAGCAAAGCATTCGCAAAAAGGCAATATATGCAATGCAATCAGTTCTGAAGGTATTTGACGAGTTCTGGGTTTTTCATTCTTTCTACTGGAGCTCCATAAGTAATGGATCAAATCCTGGAAGCTCTCAGTGCAGAAAGTGAGGCGAGCTCGCTGAGATTTTTTTACGTAATCAGAAAATCTAAGAAAAAAACAAGGTCATGTACTTCTTCTTTTTAATTTTTTTTCTTTTCAAAAGCAAATAACCCCTCCCCTCGTCGAAATTCTGAAATGCATCAGGATATGCTGAAAATTGAATGATGCGTTAAACGGTATGAAGTTTTAATCGTCCTAGCCACATTCAAAAGTGTCACTCTACTAGTGTCAGTGCCACACTGACCTATGCTGAGAGATCCTATTGCGAGGGAGGGTGCGGATTGAGAAACCTCCTTTCTCATACAGCATATTCCGTGCTCCATCTCAGTCGACCTTCCGAAATGCAGTCTGTTTCATTGGGATGGAAAAAAAACTCCAAAACATGACAAAATCATCGGTTTGATGCAACTCGCGAGAGCCCAGTTTTCGCCTCCCCCCCCCCCCCCCCTGGGGGGGAAGGTATATTTTGAGCTGCATCTTAGTACACCTTTCAAGAAGCAGCCTGAGTCACTTGCAAAAAAGTTCTCCAAAACATAATAGAAGGATCGGTTTGATCCGACCCGCGCAAGCCAGTTACGCTGCTCGAGTTCGGTCGCACCCCCCCCCCCCCCCCCGGGGGTATATTCTGAGCTGCATCTTAGTCGACCTTTCAAGATGCAGTCGCAATCATTTGCATAAAAAATTCTCCAAAACATGGCGAAAGAATCGGTTTAATGCGGCTCGCCGACTCTGAAATCGGTGGCGTGAACACCCCCCCCCCTTACCCATAAGGCGAAATTGTCAGTTTTTGAGTTCGGATGGTCTCTAGCCTATTCAGAGGATACAAAAGACTCAAGAAACCATCAAAGAATCTCATAGGCGACCAATAAACCCGGGTGTCAAAACTGCCAATTATACGCCGAATTGGCAACTTTGACCCCCAAAATGGGGGGTAAAACTTCGAGATAGGGAGAAATGCCCATTGACACTTTTGATCAGTAGGTTAAGACCTACAACATATCAAAACGCCAGCCGATTTAACCGGGCCCACTTTTCCCATAAGACCGGTCCGTCGTCCTTTAGCGAGAACTTACTTTAAGTCAATAAGACCATGATCATGATTGGCAAAAAGGCTCTACCACTAGCGCAATTCATGTCACGAAGTATGCACATGGAAGATGTTTAAAAATAAAACTGGCGCATCATAGCACCTAAGCACAGAAACCTTTTGGTTTAATCCTGCTTCCATTTTCAATGAGACTTAGTTGAAAAAAAAAATATAAACAAATCAACTTAAAATCAGGATCACCAGGAATCAAAGGAATATAAAATTTGTATCAAGTAAAAAAGAAGAAGAGTATTATCGTTGAGAAAAAGACAAGCAGCAGAGAAATTATTAGTTACTTGAATTATTTGTCAAAATTTCAACGAATTCCTGAGAGGAAGGGGGAAAGAAAAAAAAATGTGACAGGAGTCTGAATCATTACTCAGTGGTGCAGAAAATCCCTTACCCACAACTAGGTGGATTGCGATTGGTCGCAAGTGAAACTCGCAAGGTTTTGCAAAAGTATGGTAAAAATAATTTGTTTTTTGCTCAAATTCGGCAGTTTTTACATATTTTCCCATCATAAGGTCATCACCGTGAAATTTCTGAGGAAGAAAGAGTTGCATAATGGAAAGGACAATTTGAAAAATATGAAAGCCAAGAACTTACCGCATCCCTGCCATAATCATAAAAAAATTGAAGTTTTCCTATTCATTCGTAGAAATTTTCCATCAAACTTTTTGCACTATGACCTTTTCTCACAAGCCTGCAAACTAAAAGATTATTCATCCTCTCTCTTTTAGGCTGCTTTATGTTTTTAAGTAAGTAATTATTCTCCTATTTTTCAGCACAAACTGGCTTCAACTTTAGTGCTCCAACCCAACAGACGCAGCCTCCTCAGTCCACCCAGCCAACGCAAGCTCCTACCCTTGGTCTTGGAGCCCCTGCTTCAACAGGCTTTTCTTTCGGTGCTACAACCACTGCGGCAGCAACATCGGCCCCAACTCTCAGCTTCGGTGCTCCAAGCGCAACAACCACGCAACCGACCCAACCAGCGCAGACTGGCTTTTCGTTTGGCGCCACTACAAGTGCACCAGCAACAGGTTTATCCTTTGGTACCCCAGCAACATCAGCCCAGGCTACCACAGGGCTCGGCCAAGCAACAACTACTGCATCCACCGGTAGGGGTAACTGTAGTCATGCACAATTTAAACTGGGGTAAAATGACATGAAAATCATTAATGGTCATATTTTAAAAAATTCTGAAATCGACTTTTTGAAGTACACTTTGCGTAGTTTGGAGCAGTTTTCTCAAATTTTCTAAATTTAGAGGTAGTTTCCTAGTCATCAGAAACGAGCAAATGGCAATTTTAGACTGCCTTGGCAGTTGCTTGACGATTGATATAGACACCTTGATATAGTAAAAAAGGAATCAATTTCAACTCTCAAGTAGAAGTTTATTTTGGATTCTGGGTTTTTTGTGAAGCACTTAAGCACTAGAGAAAGCGATCTGTATTACATTTATAAATTTCTGTAAAATAGATTTTCTATCTTAACTCTACCTACATCCCAAAATTGATAACAGTATATTTTGATCAAATAATGTTCCAACAGGTCTAAATTTTGGACTTGGGTCAACACTGGGTGCAACAAAACCAACTCTGAGCTTTGGCACACCTACCTCAACAACTACGGCTGCTCCAACATTGGGCAAATTACCAGGACTCAGTTTTCCGAGCGCAACATCGACAGCCACTGCAGCAACATCTGCTCCAACAGGACTAACTTTCAGCTTCTCCACTCCTGCCTCAACCCAAGGTATGTTTTTTTCCCAATAAAATAGTGGACAGTAATATTAATAATTGTCATTAGTTTGTTATTGATGACTGGACAAGGGTCCTTCTACCTACAACTCTTTCAAGGAAGTGGAATAACAAAGTCCGAGTCAGAAATATCGAATTTACACTAGTATTTAGCTGGGAGCAATGTGAACATATTCAAGATGTTCGTTTAATAAAATGTGAGAAGCGCAAAGAGAAAGGCGGAAGGAAAGTAGATTAAAGTAAATAGAAGTCAGATTTAAATTTTCACAGTAAATTGCTAACCATTCATTCCTTGTTTCGGAACCCTAACTTGGTTTTTTTCTTTCAATATTGTGTTTTTTATTTTGGTTGCAATATCTAGATACATTGATTCATGTAATTTTGAGTTTATAATATCAACCGTAACAGGCTATTCTTTTCACCAGAGGATTCTTTTAAATATGCAGTTGTCTAGAGAAACAGGAATCATACCCGACATTAACACCAAATCGAATATTGACACTTCAACACAAAGGAACGTTCTACAAACATTTGTGGGGGAGGGGGGACAACAAAAAATGTCAAATCTAACCTGACTCAAGGAGATTTGAAGGTAGCAATTCTCAAAATGTAGTCTCAGTGGAAAGCTATAAAAAATTATAATTTGCCTTACTTAGGGCTGAAAATTGCTGGATTTTACTGCAATTAAATACCCTACTACTAAACTAAACATGAAGTAAATGGCCTATTTTTCTCTCCCACTTCTCAGAACTCATCACCAAAATCTCCAAATATTTCGACCCAACTTAATAAAATTTGCTCCACTGAAAATTTTACCTCTGTGGACTTAGGTCCCTTTCCCTGTGACCGGTTCCATATTTTTATTTTTTTTTTTTTTTTCGAACTTGATCACACTTCTCAAAAATGACCAAAAAAAGAGAACATTCCGCAGAGTATAAAATTACAAAAGTAGTACTCAATTCTTTACCTAAACTTACCTCATCAGTATAGATCTCTTTTTTTTCAGCTGGGAAGACTACAGGATCCACACCCGCAACCACCACAACTACAACAACAACATTCAAAGGTCTTGGCGGAGTTGATCCTGGGCAAATCACATCAGGCACCTCCACGTCCGCTGGACCCACGGACAAAGTTGCACTGAAAGATAATCCTATACCTAATGAACTCATGCAGACTGTGGAGCAATTCAAGTGTGTTTTTTTCTTTTGATTTATTTCATTTTCTCAATGAGTCTCTGAAGTAACTTTTTATTATTTATTGCATTTTTGAAAAGTAAAGAGTACACTTAAATCATGGTAATTGTCCAGAACTTATTTGCACACTATTGAGCACAAAAGATGAATTCAAAATTGCTTAATTATTAATTAATAAATCCCAATGAATTTTCCTCCTAAAATTTCAATTTTATTCATTCAGTAGTAATGAAATTAATAGTTTGCCTTTAACTTAAAATGTTTACAAATTGGAAATATGTTACGATTTTAGCAGCCATAATAATAATATGTAATTGGGCTACTTGGCATAAAATTGTCTTTTGGCTGTAGTACAATTTGTCAATTATTGTGTAATAGTTGTTGCTGGACACTGTAACAAATACCTTATTTTTATGTCTGAGATGTTGGATCACTTATCAAAATGCCTTGCTTTTTTTCAGGTCTTTTGTAAAAACTCAGAAAAGTATCAGCAGTGAAGTTGCACGTGCCTCTGTCAAGCCAATGGATAAAATATCCGAAAATGTAGACTCGATGAGAACTTTGGTAACGACTCTAGCCACTAGTTTGCAGAAAAACAAGTCCATGGCAGATAAAATCAAGGCAGAAACAATGAAGGTAAGGTAGTCTTGTGATGTTTTTCGGAAAACATAGTCCCAATATTATCTTCCTAACTCAAAATGCAGAGAATGGATGTAATAAAAGAAACATTTTTGTGTTTTAAACATTTATCAGAGTTTACTAAAAATGTGTACCTAAGTCCTCTAAAACCCTTTTGGAAGTCTATTGCTATGCCGCGCTAAAATCTTTGGAAGTCTCTATTTTTAGTTTTGAAGGAGGCTCTCATTGCATGGCAAGTTATTTCATCCAAGATGAAATTAAACTCTAACAATAGGCAGTTTATTTTTTCCACCAGTTAATGCAGTGAACATGCCCTCCTCAGTTGTCAAGTTTATATTGAATCTTGTTAACCAATTGTTTCGTGTTTTAGTGTTTCCAAAATTGTGAAATGGCGCAGAGAACACAAGACACACCTAGCGGACTACAGAATCAAAATTTAGCACCATTAGACTTTTTCAATAATCTAGTATCACAATTCGATCACGACTTGAATGTTCTGAGGCTAGAGATTGAAAACGCTGAAAGACATGTGAAGAGTTTAACATCCTCCTCTGAACTCAATCCGCAAGGTAAGGCACAGCATTCATGACCATATTTTTATCAGAGACTCTTAATTATCAAATTATGTTTCAAAACGTGTTTAGCCATGTCTCTCTTTATCTTTATTCTGCATTAGAATGCCAGTTGAGGATAGTAAAGTTTGAAAACACTGAATTAAGCAAATCTCAGAAACGATTAACTATTATGATTTACAATAAGTGTGGGGGAAAAGGAGTTTAGTTTGGGTCCCAACTTCAACGCACTACGAGGAAAGGAGATGGGTTGAAGCCCAACATTATGTAATAGTTTAAATTTATTCAATTCCATAATTTTTTGAGAACAAGAAGATCTCTAGCAAAATTTTATGCTGCAAATACCTACGAAAATCAAGAAGCGGCACAGTCCATCGTCACACAATTTGTGAAAGGTCAGTAGGACTGCACTACAAGTACATCACAAGATTGAATGAGTAAAATATCATATTTTCCTAGTACTTGAAAGCTACCCTATCTGAATTAAAAAGGCAGGCAGTTAGTTCAAGTGTGAAAAAGTATGTGTAACACAGGAATCACCATAGACACACTCTAGAACCATCTTGAAGAATCATCCTCCAATAGTTTAACTCAAAGGAAGTGTTGAAAAGTTGCTACATGTAACTAATATTTTACCTATGATTCTGTGTAGTAATGATTTTTCCCAGGAAGTGTTATTTGTTCGTCTTTATTTACAAATTCATAGAGTCTCTGGCTATTAAACCATGGAAAACCTAGCAAATTATCGGTTCACTTCTTTTGTTAACTTTATCGGCCATTCTTCATCAAATTTTGTGGAAACTTCATCTCACCGATTGTTCTAAAATTGTTGATACTTTTTACACTACGGCCGTTTCAAGCAACCGCTCATCGTCAGGTGTTAAGTTACCACAAAATTTGGAATCGTCTGTTAACGTATGAATAAACCTTCTTATAAAAATATGAAAATAAATTGTGTTCCAAAACTACCTCTCGCCCCCTCCTTCCCCACGAAGGATAACATAAGGCTTCTAAAACCAGAAACCTTCAGAAATGTTTAATCATGTATCTCTTATTTTTTTTGCAGAGCTCTCTCTTGCTCTCAGGAAGTTGCACGATAGTTTTGTAGCTCTCGCTGGAAGACTTCAAGGTGTTCACTCTTCCGTTCAAACCCTGAAAAATCAACACTTGTCACTTAGGAGACAGTATTTAAAAGATACCACCAACATCTTCGAAAAAAAACCAGGATTAGTCAAGAAAAATACTAACCCTGTCAATAATATTGTAACTTTCTCTCCTGGACCGACACCTTTTTCAGGTTAGTAAATAAATTGAAAATAATTTCGAACATGGGAAGGTGTTTCTCATGAATCGTCTGTTGTTATGTTCTTAGTTGTTGGTGATTTAATTTTGTAATCGTTCAAATTGAGATGTAGGCATCTCTAAAAATGCCATTTTGTTGTCCAAAGTAAAATTCAGTGATCAGGAAACAGTATGAAGACTTTTTGACCTGAGTGCACTTAATTATATCAACTTTGCCACATTTATGCAACTATCTCTTTTCCTTACAGGCAACCATACCTACCATGTGTATCTATTTCCCAAAATACCTAGAACATTACATAAAGAATTTGAGACAAATTCATAAAAGGAAGTGTATCCGTGGTGGAACTGCAAAGACGCGTATCTTTTTTAAAGTGTTCCAAAATATCTGCTCTTTCATGCTATGAAAAAAATGAATTAACACTATTGTCTAAAATTTTCACTGACTCTTTTTTACACAGAAGAGAAAAATTAGGAAAGTTTTTAAGAAATGACGTTACGTAATTTCTCATTTAAAAATTGAGAAAATCTACAGCATTGCAAACTGAGATTCGCGTTTTTGCAGTTTTACTGTTAAGTTATTTCCCTTCATCATTACCTCTATATCATTTCCCTTCAAGTTAAGTACATAGTTAATAAGTTCCCCATTTTAAGCAATGTTGACTTACAGTTCTTTTATTTTTTACCGTGAGAGGTATTCATAATCACAAACATAACACTCAACCTTCATTTTCTATTCATGAGAAAAACTGAAACTTGTAGCCCTTTACTTGAAATGTCTAAAAGATTAGAAATAGCATCAACTCAATACTCAGATCTGGTTCTATCATTTCTGGTTAAACTGTTGGCAACGTTTGTCAACAGGTGCTAAACAGAAGTTGTGTTCTATCTTCTCTTGTCATCTTAAAATACTATTTAAATTAAGTTAAATTCGAAGGGAAAAAAATAAAAAACCGGACGGTCCTTTTAGCACTTTGCAGAAGTTTTAACCGAAAGTCAAAGGTTTAATGATAATTCTGTAACTTCTCATTGCGTCTTTTGTCAGAGCTGTTTAGCACCTGACTCTTCTTCTGATGCTTCTCTGAGTTTTAGAAGGAGTGTGCTCATACTGCCGTCAAAAGCAAGAACGTCGTGACTTTATTCCAGCATTTTCCATTTTTTATCTCACGAAATTTCCTCTTTTGAGAAAACCAAAAAGCACCCAGCCTTCTTATTCACTAAATGACTGTGATATTCAATGTAGAATTTAAACAGAAAAAACGATGCGTGACAGTGACCAGACATTTTTGAAACACAAAATTTTGTGTGGAAGAAACTTGCAAAATCTGCAAAGGAGTTACTCGTTTTTGTTTTGGACAGCAGCATAGCTGATGGCAACTTGAAACAATATTTTTCAAAGCAATAGTGCAAATTAAACCGAAGGTTGAATACGACTGACAACTGGTGATAGAACACATCTTTTTATTGAGAGGATAAATGCACCACCTCCAGTTATGTATTAAGCAAATTTCACCAGAGATGACAGAACTGGGATTTCATACTGTCAGAATTCAATACTCTTCATAATCCCTGTCTAAAAAGTGTCTGTTATTGGTTATAATAAGCTTGTTGAATTATGTAAACCAAATATACGAAATACATAAATTGTTTATATCAATTTTGATTGGATTATTTTTTTGTCCAGCTGATGGCAATCTCAACAATCTTGTGACTTTGTCCTCATTGGGGATGACCAAGTCCGCTTATACTCCTTTACAACCTCAGCCTTCACTATCAAGTGAGTCTTACATTTTTTTCTACTCTAATATTTTCCTTGTCATGTAACTTTGAGTAGACGAGGTAAAGAGGAATATTATCAGCAGCCTGATCGTTGAAATTTTTTATTTGTTGACCGGATGAGACAAGATTAAGAAGAATGGAGCCATGTAATTGGTTATCTTCATCTTTTGTCTTAATTGTTGTGCCGATGAAGGATGGGTTAGACCAAAATTTGACGATATAGTATCGAAAACTCAAGAGGTTCCATTAGCTTCTTGTTAATTATATCCTTAACCAGCACAACAAAGAGGACAAAAGATGAAGCTTACCCATCATGTAACACAATTCTCCTTACTCATGTCCTCTCCGGTCGACAAACACAACACATTCAACAATCAGGCTGCTGTCAGTCATTTTAAGTCAAAGGAGAGCGCTGTGAGAATAGGACACCAGATACGGTCTGAACTAGAAAAAACTCCTATGTTTTTGCTTCAAAATCTAAAAAAAAAAACGATTTACTCAAAATGAAGTTTGGAAATCAGCTTTTATAGGAGATATCAATGAATAGTTTGAATGCAAACCAAATAGAAGATAGGTTAATCAAATCGCATCTTTTTTATTTTTGATTTCTAACTAGTGCAAAATGTTAACACTTATATTTTATCAAAGCGTTGATTTCCAGATTTCTTGTTGTGTGATTCGTTTTTCTCTTGAAATTTTGAAGAGAAAACATGTTGTATCGTACATAAATTCATACCCTATCTTGACGCCAGTCATACCTTTTAGCTAGACTCAGCCGCTCAAATTTTTTAGCCAATAAGATACATCCCATGGAATTTCATAACGTTAGTTGAGCATGTCGCAGAATTGCTTTTTGATGTTGAACGCAGCATATTAGTAAAAATAAATACATTGGTTCTAATGCTGAATGAATAATAACTGTTAGTAAATAAAAATGAACATATTATCCCTCGAAAAAAATTGAGAATAACTTCATGTACTCAATAGTGTACATTATTGTTTCTTTTATTTGAGTCTCATCATCGTTGGTGAGATGAAGGTGGATAATACTAAGATATGAATAAGCGCAGAGAATGATGTCATCGAAGAGCCATATCTCTGCTACCTATTATGTATGTATTTAGAAACTTACCGCTCTAAGTTGTTGAAGTTATGGTTGGGTACATTCTCTTGTAAATTTCAAAACATTTCCCCCACATAAAGCAAATTCTCCGCAATTTTTAAAAGAATCTGCACTACAGTTCTCTTGTAAAAAAGTAAAGTGTTCGATGAAATTTTGCAATAACTGATGTGACTTAGTTCCTCTCTGCTTGATGCAGACCAATTATAACCTCGTTTTTCCTTGGCCATCTGAAATTTGCATTTTTTTCTTACTTTGGTATCTTCATTTTTGCTTCATAGCTTTGAAATGTGCATAAATACTATTTTTACTGCTTTTGATGCAGCTTTCTTGTATTTTTCAGTTTCAAACATTTTCTAGTCCATAACTTTTGTCGAAATGATAAGAGGTTCTCCCTCATATTTCACTCACTCAACAATAGAAGATGTTCAATATCATGTACATGGTTTTTTTTTTATTTTTTATTTTTTAAATGGCAGAGAGTTGTCTCAGCGTATTCTTATAGGTCGTTGAGTGAAGTACTCAAAATAATATTCTCCTGAAAAATCCCTTCTCCGCCATATTTTACACGGCAGACTTGCTATGTGCAAGATGTACATACAAGCAAAGTTTTCAAGATCGGTCAACAAGACGATTTTTGAATTTTTTCATTTGTCGATTGGACATAGTTAGGCAAAGCTTAGTTATGTTACTGGCTAGCTATGATCACTCAAGCCTTTCAAGATTGGTTTAAATTATTTTTTTGCAAATCTAAACCTTGAGATGTACATTGAAAACCTTTTTATGAATGTTGTTGCAACATGGGCATTCAACTCACAATGGATTAGATACAATCCTGATCAAAAAATGCATTGTATTGTTAGATTTGTAAAAAAAAAAAAGACGTGTAAATGCTGAATCCCAATTCAAATGTGAATTGAAGTAAATTCACCTCCTCCAAACAGCTGTTATCTTTGCATCCAAAACAAAAGCTTTGCATCCAATTAGGTATGGCATGAACGTGCGCTTGTTCATTCTCATCCAGAATTGAAGAGAATCCAGAGTTTGCATGTGTCTTTTTTTTTCCATGCGTGTTGATTCCGTATTCTACAGCTCATGTTTTTAAGAATTGCGCATTGAAAGTGCTCGAATGAACATAGCTATTCGTCAGATTTTGTGATCCCTTTAAGTATTGATTCCCCCACTAAGTTAGACTGATAGCAAACTTTTGGCTCCTTAGTGGGACCTAAAAACCAATGAAGAGTCAGTCATGGTGTCAGATGAATGTTATAACTTATTATTGAGATCTAAAGATTAGAACACAAAAACTTTCCCCAGCTTTCTAGCTGTTGAGCTCATTTCGCAACAGCTGAAAAGTTCGCAACCTCTTTTCTCATATCTCAGAGGTGTATTTTCATTTGATTAATGCAAATTCCAAACATTTTCGCAGCATGGAATAACCCCTCGGGTCTTAACCTACCTTCGCTAATCTCTAATACCTCCATGATTAACCAGTCTACTTCAACTCTGCCTGCCGGTGGTGTATTTGCCGCTAACACCCCTACTTTCCAGCTTCAAAAACCACCTCTAAGTAACAAAAGAGGAAAACGATAGACAGGTGAGTTGACACCTCATACTTAATTCAAATGATAGTATCCACTTTAAAGTTGGGTAATGTTTGCTTTTGCTATATCATTCATCAGCTTCGTCCAGGCGATGGGTCTGTTTCAAACTTCAGCCTGAGGAAGAAGAACAGTTGTTTCTCATGGAATATTAATCCAGTCCTGAATTAAATTCACTTTCAACTCTTGAATCTGTAAATAAAGTTTGCGCTTTTTTTAGCTTTCCTTCTCAAAAAGAAGAGTATGGAAAACATGCAATTTGATACAAATGGTCGGGCCTGAAACTAGAAATGGTCGCTGTCCTATAATACAGTTCCTCAAATAAACCAAACCATGAAAGTACTTCTACCTACTAATTATTCACAACTTGGAAAGGAGAAAAATGAAGTTGTTGGATGATGAATGGTGTCTGCTATGTTGTCTTTTTCTGATTGAATAATTGCGACACATAACAGCAACCATTTTGCATTTTGAAAATGGAGTCGTGAAACTGGGTTAATTTTTCTGTATCAAATTGTGTCTCTGCTGTAGTATTCTTTTTAAAGCAGGAAACTCCTGAATTGGCGAATCTCTCAATCAGATTGCAAGGTAAAGAATGCATTTCAGACTCAAAAAATGTCTTAATCAAAATTTTCAAGCCATTTTCTTTAAGAGCCATTTCTTCTTTTTGCTCCAGCGTAAGTTTGCGACAGACTCTTTGAAATTGCTTCTCCAAGCACGTCCTGATAGAAGCATGGCATGATTAAGAAAGTGCGTAAAAGTTTTCTCCACTACTCTTTACTAAGGACGAGTCTCATAGAACATGTAACTTGTGTGGGATACCTTAAAGAGATTGGACAACAAGACGTAGAGCGTTCTAAAGTCGGATTCAATTGCCTTTTTTACGTTGAAGGAATGCAGAATCTTATGTCAGGCAGTAAAATAGATTACTCACACTTTTTCCCTTTAGAATAGATAAGGAGGCCTGTGTTCCATAAAACTTGTCCTCATAACTTAAGCAACAAAAGTTGCATGTGGCTCTCAGGATATTATTTTAATGCAGTTTTTAGACTTCTTTTAAGTCTTCAATGAATTGGGTGGATTAGAATATCTCAGTTATATGTAATGGTGTGATATTTTGATGGAGTCCTAAGAACAGATCAAAAGAAATTAAATAATTTTTGGCTGGGTATCTAATTAGTAACCTGCCAACATAATTATAGAAAAGTAAGTTTGCTTTTGTCGAGATGAATAAATTCCGGCCCAGCGATTCTGCTGGACTCGGTCTACTTTCTAAAAAATTGTGGAGCCCCCAATCAACTAATTATTGTTGTCTCCTTAATAGTCAATTTTCTGAATTGCACATGAGTAGAGACCCACAACAAACTAGACGACCTTTGCCCTGACTACCTGTTTCTGAGTAGTGACATCTCCTCTTGAGAAAGTTTCGAGTAGCTTTCAATGATGCTTTATGCCAAATCTCAGCGCATAATAAGACTCCCTAAAAAGGAGGAGTCAATACTCTGAAACAGACGGCCAGTGCAAAGGTCGTCCGTATTGTTCTGAGTCTCCCCCCCTCATACTTCCACACCTCAGTTTTCTCGGATCTAATAATTACAATATTTGTCGGTAAAAATTCTCCCACTGTCTTTATTTTGTATCGACAGTATTTAAAAGGAGTTATTTAGGGAAGTTACTGAAAATCAATAGGGCATCCTTTCTATCAGCTATACTCGTTAATTTCCTTTGAAAAAAGAAATACCAAATTTCGAAATGTGGTATTCATGCTCTGTAGTGGACAGATCGTTATTATGACTGCCTTTTCACAATAAAATATTTTTCATGAGTCTGACTGTAACTCTTTTTTGTCTTTGTTTTTCAGAGTTCGGTGTCTAGTTGTTCCATTGTTCTCAACCGTCACTTTACAATCTTCTGTGATATATTTTTAATATATTGTATCTTGATTTTAGTTATTTTTAAGGTTTTAATCATATGATCGATTTTTAAGTTTTGAATAAGGAATCCAGTAAAACTTGACTATGGCGTAGACATTTAAATTATACTAGAATTTTATTTTATTACAATGTATGAATGTCAAGATACGTGACATTCTCTTTCAATCCAATCATTTGCTAAATTATACAGAAAATCAAATTAAAGAGATAAGAAATTAATTCTATTTGCCACATTCTATTTTTAATGTAATGTTTTATTTTTTCATTAATAAAACGATTGTCAATTCTACCACCATGTGTCTTTAATTTTCTATATCCTTCAAGCTGAATCGAGAATTTTAGTCCCTAAATGAATTGAGAAATGTAAATTTTGCTTTTAGCTATCAAAAGTGTATGAATTGTCAGAAGTTCATAAAGTTATAAGCGCAAAATGGAATTTTACTTCCTCAACCGGAAGTGTTTTTTGCAAAAAAGTTGATCTTCATTGTGAGCTCTAAGAAAAGTAGCTTAAAAAAAGACATATTACAAGAATAAATTATATTCTAAGGTAAGAGTTTAGATGTTGTTTTGGGCTGAATGTAATGGTCAAGTTTTGCCACAATAAAAAGACTGCTAAGCTGTGAACAGACATGACTTATCCCTGAGCAGATGAAGGGGTTTTCCTAAAAATTTCACGCAGATAGATTTGTTTCAAATAATTTAAATTGCAAAAATTGCATTACGCTAAAGAGGTCTATTTCCAGAAGATTTACATGCCTTCAATCTTTAATTCCAGACCACATTGAAGATAATTTACTAGTCATTAAGTGTCACCCCTCTGCCTCTCTTCAATACTCTCATTGTGCATAGACATCAATGTAAGTGCTCCCAATTAACCTTCATGTTTGCAAGAAATTTACGCATTCAATTTTCAAATAATATCTGAGATGATAGAAATATAAACACGTATTAAAATTTATCAATCATGGTTTGAAAAAAGTTTGCTGTCACTGGGAGTAAAATGTGTATTCAAGACTCAAAGGGAACTCCTCTTGGGAATGATAACAAGGCACTGTTTAAAACTCAAATAAAACAACCAATATAATTAACATATCAAAATAGACTTTATCCACATCAAACGAAAATTTCATAAATTAATTAGGCTTTGAAAATAATATGTAATTTTAAAAAAAACATAAATAAATAAATAGATGAATAAATAGGTAAATAAATAGTTAGGAAAATCATTAGATCATCACGGACCATAGAAAATGGATCAATTGTACAAGTCACAAAATTTGGTTTTGATTTAATATCTAATCATTATGATAAAAATAATATCTAAAAAAAATAGAGACATGGGTTCAAAATCAACAAAGACAATGTTCTATGAATGAGTTGACAGGTTACAGCCGGAAAACCAATGTCAACATCTAAAAACAAAATGTTCTTAATGCTGATTAGCACTAAGACCAATGTTTCCATTTTAAGTCTTCCTTTAACAGTAAACTGATTAATCACTTGATACCAGAGTGGCTACTTCATATTGCTTTCTGTAGATATTTTTTCCTCACACAAAGTAAACGTTTACCAAGAGCAGATGATAAATTACACATGATTATGATAGCTATTTGCTTTTTTTTTCCAACTTAATTTATTGTGTTAGTCCATAAATGGTGAAACAAAGAGAAAAGTAACATGTACAACAAGTATTTGCAGAAAATTTTCAGCAAATACTCTCAGAAAGGGAATTTTTAGGCACTGCATTCTTTAAAAAAGTTAAGTGTGATGGGCAGTTTGCACCTCTGCATCAAAGTTGTATGTTTCTCTCATTATTACTCCAATATGCTATTTGCGATGATAACAGATTTACTTTGAAAAAGCCTTTAAATCATTAGGATTCAAGAGTGTGAACATATTTCGAATTTAATGTAAAAAATGTATACAGCATTATGGGGCAGTGGGAAGAAATTTTTACAGGGTTGTGGTACATTTTATCCTATGTAAAATTTTTACAAAAAATCAGAAGGTTCATCATAAAGTTCAAAAAAGCACTTCCAAGGGGAGAAAAACTTATCAAAATCCAACCAATCAAAAGCCGACAGTCGAATTGAATTGCAAGGCGAAGCCTGAGGCTAAGTTTAGCCAAACAATAAATGCTGTTTCCTGTGTTCCTAGCGAATTTCTAAGATAATTATAATTGCACGTTATTCACATCGATATCGTGCCTTACACGCGAATTTCTGACTCAAGTAAGACTACGCAATGTGCGCATAAAACTCATAAACATCTGTTACTAGGGATGGGCGAAAAAATATGATTTTCCTTCAATTTTGTATGATACCACATACCCACTCCGGAGTTCAAATAGTTGCTCGCTTCATTTCTGCTTGTTAAAAGTGACGGATTGGAAGAATCCAATCTCAATTTCACGAGAACTAAGGTATGTAACCATCGGTTTCTTTATTTAAAATTTAATGTTTTGAAATTTATTTTTTTAAAAAAAAAAAAAAAAAAAAAAAAAAAAAAAAGATTAGCATTGATCTAAAATTTTGCAAGTATGACTCATGTGTTTCGGTAAACTATGATAGAAACAGAAAGCAGGCGAAAAATGTCGAAGCGATGTTCTAGTTTTGCTCCGTTGTCAGAAGTCAAAGGTCGGGCCCCGGCTACCGGCGCGAGTCACGATCAAGATCCCCGATGAGGGGATCAGGCGCCCATCGCCAAAGGCAGACGGATGCAAGAGGAGACAATCAAAGGTCGGGTCACGGCTACCGGCGCGAGTCACGATCGAGATCCCCGATGCGGGGATCAGGCGACCATCGCCAAAGGCAGACGGATTCAAGAGGAGGCAGTCAAAAGTCGGGCCACGGCTACCGGCGCGAGTCACGATCAAGATCCCCGATGCGGGGATCAGGCGCCCATCGCCAAAGGCAGACGGATTCAAGAGGAGGCAGTCAAAGGTCGGGTCATGGCTACCGGCGCGAGTCACGATCAAGATCCCCCATTCGGGGATCAGGCGCCCATCGCCAAAGGCAGACGGATTCAAGAGGAGACAATCAAAGGTGGGGCCACGGCTACCGGCGCGAGTCACGATCAAGATCCCCTATGCGGGGATCAGGCGCCCATCGCCAAAGGCAGACGGATTCAAGAGGAGGCAGTCAAAGGTCGGGTCACGGCTACCGGCGCGAGTCACGATCGAGATCCCCGATGCGGGGATCAGGCGCCCATCGCTAAAGCACGCGGATTCAAGAGGAGGCAGTCAAAGGTCGGGTATCGGCTACCGGCGCGAGTCACGATCGAGATCCCCGATGCGGGGAGCAGGCGCCCATCGCCAAAGGCAGACGGATTCAAGAGGAGGCAATGAAAGGTCGGGTCATGGCTACCGGCGCGAGTCACGATGAAGATCCCCGATGCGGGGATCAGGCGCCCATCGCCAAAGCAGACGGATTCAAGAGGAGGCAATCAATTGTCGGGTCCTCATCCAGAACACGACGAAGACAACAATGCAGAAAACGACGAGCAGCAGGATTCAAGAGAAGACAATAAAGCAACTCGGGATCAACACGGCTATCGCGTCGAGTCACGATCGAGATCCCCGATGCGGGGATCAGGCGCTTATCGCCAAAGGCAGACGGATTCAAGAGGAGGCAATGAAAGGTCGGGTCATGGCTACCGGCGCGAGTCACGATGAAGATCCCCGATGCGGGGATCAGGCGCCCATCGCCAAAGCAGACGGATTCAAGAGGAGGCAGTCAATGGTCGGGTCACGGCTACCGGCGCGAGTCACGATCAAGATCCCCGATGCGAGGATCAGGCGCCCATCGCCAAAGGCAGACGGATTCAAGAGGAGGCAGTCAAAGGTCAGGTCACGGCTACCGGCGCGAGTCACGATCAAGATCCCCGATGCGGGGATCAGGCGCCCATCGCCAAAGGCAGACGGATTCAAGAGGAGGCAGTCAAAGGTCGGGTCACGGCTACCGGCGCGAGTCACGATCGAGATCCCCGATGCGGGGATCAGGCGCCCATCGCCAAAGGCAGACGGATTCAAGAGGAGGCGATCAAAGGTCGGGTCATGGCTACCGCGAGTCACGATCGAGATCCCCGCATCGGGGATCAGGCGCCCATCGCCAAGGGCAGACGGATTCAAGAGGAGGCAATTAAAGGTCGGGTCATGGCTACCGCGAGTCATGATCGAGATCCCCGCATCGGGGATCAGGCGCCCGTCGCCAAGGGCAGACGGATTCAAGAGGAGGTAATCAAAGGTCGGATCCACATCCAGAACACGACGAAGACAACAATGCAGAAAACGACGAGCAGCAGGATTCAAGAGAAGACAATAAAGCAACTCGGGATCAACACGGCTATCGCGTCGAGTCACGATCGAGATCCCCGATGCGGGGATCAGGCGCCCATCGCCAAAGGCAGACGGATTCAAGAGGAGGCAGTCAAAGGTCGGGTCATGGCTACCGGCGCGAGTCACGATCGGGATCCCCGATGCGGGGATCAGGCGCCCATCGCCAAAGGCAGACGGATTCAAGAGGAGGCGATCAAAGGTCGGGTCATGGCTACCGCGAGTCACGATCGAGATCCCCGCATCGGGGATCAGGCGCCCATCGCCAAGGGCAGACGGATTGAAGAGGAGGCAATTAAAGGTCGGGTCATGGCTACCGCGAGTCATGACCGAGATCCCCGCATCGGGGATCAGGCGCCCGTCGCCAAGGGCAACGGATTCAAGAGGAGGCAATCAAAGGTCGGATCCACATCCAGAACACGACGAAGACAACAATGCAGAAAACGACGAGCAGCAGGATTCAAGAGAAGACAATCAGGCAACTCGGGATCAACACGGCTACCGCGTCGAGTCACGATCGAGATCCCGGCGGCATCGGGGATCAGGCGCCCATTGCCGAAGGCAGAAGGATCCAAACGACTTGCCAGAAAATGCTCTAACTGGGGAAGTAAAAGAAAACGAAAAAGACGACGAGCGAAAAAATCCACCAACTATAGAGGGCGACCAGGCTGAAAATCCAATTCTAGAAAACGACGATGAAGAAAATGAAGAAAGTAAGTGAAGAAAGTAAGGTTCGTAATTTCACTATTGTTATCATTACTTCGTAATTTCCAAAATTTCCGAAATTTTCTTACAGTCTTCACTTTGGGTTACTTGGCCTGTTTACCACTAAACACATTCCATAGTTCTCTTTGCCTTAATGCTCCTAATTCTTTTTGACTTCTTATTCATTTAATTCTGTCTTCCCTGTTCTAATAACTTTGTTGTTATTTATTTTAATTATGTAAAAGCAGAAGTTTATTTATAACTAGTATGTAAGTTTAATTTAAGATTTAAAAGACCCTGCAGGTCTATAGTCATACTTTGTATATTGCTAATCTGATTACAAAAATAAATAAATAAAAAAAAAACTATTGTTATTATATACTATCATTAGGGAACTGTTAAAAAAGGACCATTTGGCGAATTAATGCTTGAACTTAGATACCCTGAATGACCAAAAGTGATGAAGTAACATGTTACGTTGTTCATGAAATGAAATATTTCTTTCTTGGTTCTTACGGGGAATCAGGAATTAACGTTCCATAAGCAGCAGATCCGATAGGTTGAATTCATGATGGCTCCCAAAGAAAATATTAAAACGATCCCCTGAGGAAAAACACTTCGCTGTTAGGATATTTTTGAACCTGTACAAGACTAAAATGTCACTAACATGATGAAAGTAGACAAGGATTGGATTGTAAGTGGCAAATGCATCCTTGGNGGGGGGGGGGGGGGGGAGAGATACGGGAACATCTTCTCCATTTGCTTGACGTTTAGCATAAAGTCTCGGTAGGTAATTTTTGTTATTTACTCACTTTCATTGATGGGTCTTTCTCGTGGACCACGGAAAAGTTACGGTTTTAATTACACATTGTTAAAATTGCAACAATGCTAGGCAAGGACGAGAAGGCTATGATGGCTGTCACATCATACACACGTGTCTTACTGTCCCTGGCGTTAAATGACCATTCAATAGGTCTCTCACTTTTTGTACTGTTTCCTTTAAACAATTTGAGACTTTTTGAGATAGTGGAGTTGAGGAAAATAAGGGGTGATACGCAAAATTTGAAATTCTCAACAATGAAAAATTGGTGAAATTCAAATGTTTCATAACCTGGAGAGGGCAAAGCGGTATCATGGGAGTTGGTTGAGCCGCGTAGCGACCAGAGGGCATAGTTTTCTTATTATTGTAATTTGTCAAAGATGGGGGAATACAGCACACCGATCAAGCAATGCTAGTCAACGGGCCGTCCAAATATTTTTTTCCTCGGACCCGTTTTTTTGTCGTTGAATCGTTAAACTATCAAGCCCTGATGGTATTTTGCCAAAGAACCGAATGAACTGCTAATTGGAAACCCATGAGAACCTTTTCCTGTCAAAACCGTATTATTTCGTTTTACAGTAACTTCAAAAAACCTTTTTTACGCTAGAAGGAGTTAAATCTAGAATGTTTTTTCCGCCGCACTTGAGTGGGTACTTCGGACTCATTATCTATACAGGGTGTCTCACGCTTGGCTGTGTTATCAAAGCCTGCCTTGAATATTGTTTCAATCTTTGTCGTTATTCGTCTCATTTTTGGCATTTTCAAAACGAGGGTTTTTTGGCCATTGAAAATTTGACAAATCCGCCCAATTGTTTCTGTACTTTCAAAAAAAGAGTTTAAAAATAGGTGTCACTGACCTATTTTGGAAGATATTCTCTTTTTTTTATAAAAAAATTAACTTCCCAATGCCGAAGAGACGAGAGCTAAAGCTCCAAAGAATAACGACGGTGTAAGTCGGCAATCACATAACTCGTTGGCCGTGTTTGAAAATCTCCGCCTCTATGTTATTTTTTTAAAGGAGAACAAATTGACATCATTCCTTGAAGTTTTTGCAGAATTTTCCTCTCACAGAGAAGAAAAATCATGGCAGTTTTAAAGAATTACCTTTGAGTAGTTTTCCGTTAAAAAAATCAAGTATAACAAGAAGTCTGCGACGTCGCAAACCGAGTTATGTGATTGCCGACTAACACCGTCGATAAATAGAAAAGGCCTGATAGGTCCCTGAAATGCAAATTCTTAACTGTATACTATTTGGAATGCAAAAGATTGAGAGATAATTCTTCAATCAATGGGAGGAGTAAAAATATAGGAGTCATCTGATGATAAACTGAAAGTGTATGATCTAGCACATACATTATTGCTGCAAAATTACAGAATCACTTAGTAATTCGCCATACGGCGATGTAAAGGCAACTTTTTTACATGTAATAGTCCTGCGATACTCCAGAAGAGCAAGATCACAGCTACTTAAATGACTGGCAGCAAGCGTTCAGGAAATCCTTGACTAGACAACAGCTCCATATTGAAGTATAGGAACTAGTAACTGGCATGCCGTTTTGGTGTAGGTGACACTATTGGAAGTCTGCGGAGGAAAGAGACGAAAATCATTAATGTTTCAGTAACACTAGGTTCTGAAAATTGAACAAAAACATTGTAAAACCTTTTAAGGGCCCGCAAATAATTAAATATCCAGGCCTTGATAAATTTAAAGGAGTGAGGCAAATTTTTAAATGCATGTAGTTAAAATCATTTATTTCTGCGTGCAGTCGCATCAGTGAATCTTCATTTGCTCTAGATAAAACCCATCCATTATGAACTTATTTCTTTTACATGAATTTATTATTATTTTTATACTACTATTTTATACAATTCATAAATTGAAAATACATAAATTTTTTTTCAAGTTGAAGGTCTTTTCCACAAAATACATAATTTCAAAGGTACAATTAATTTTGTTTGGCCTTCATGATTGATGATGATTTTAAGAGGCATCAATAAAAGAGAAAAACTGCTTCAAAACTTCACCAAAAAATCCAATGTTAATAGATGAGGAATCCACAAAATGTACTGTTGAATAAGCAGGAATTCAGAAAATGTACGGCAAATGAGTGGGAGTTTCGAAAGATAAATAAAAAAAGGGGTGAATAAAAGAGCTCAAGGCAGTAAAAAATCAATCTCTACACCTGTATTGCATCTTATACGAGATAAAATAATTTTTTTGGAGTAATTCTATGGAGGGATAGATTGCTCACCTCTTTTGATATGTGAGATGTTTTTGCTGTGTCAGAGGGGTCAATTTGACGTAGCTTCAGCGAAAATTGTTCAGCTGTGATCTCAAGTTTGGAACAAATGCATTTTCCAAAACTGAAACAAGATAGAGAACAAAGTGAGATAAGTTAAAGACTTGGCTAGTTCAACACCTAAAAATCGTAAAATATTGCAAAAAAAGGATTTATGTTCTTGTCTACATATTTCTGTCATTCATGGCGACAGTTTCATCAAATTGAACTATACTGTTGTTGATGGGCGTTCACTGCTTGGCTATTTTCTCACCATGCCAACACTGCTCGGCGGACAGTGAGACATGAACACTCTAGTTTATGGTCACACATAGTAAGAGCCATCTCCAAAAATTAAAGTGGGTAAAAAATGTCCGGTCTTGCTATCTTCAGATTATATGCTTGTTGAAGAAACTGTTCGGCAGAAATAAGACAAGATTTCTTGGCCCATTAAATGCCACTTTATTGAATTTTCAAGATGCAGTTTAAGCACACCCAATCTTGTAAAATATAAGGACACGTGTAAATTGAGGAATATTTTGGGAAGTAAAAAACAAAAATGATCATCTCTTTGAAAGAGTTACAAAAACATAATCTTCCAGAGATCGTGATAAGAGGAAAAATTCTGACAGAGTAAAATTCTCAGTGATTCTTACACTCTTAAAAAACCTGAACATAGTAGCAGAGAACAAGCAAAAACAACAAACCTCATGAATGACTCTGTCTCAGAGACAGTGCTGTGTTTTTGCTTGATAACCAACATTTCTGCTGCTCGGTGGAAAATCAGCATAGCTGCAGCACAGATTTCGGCTAAGGAAGATATAATAATTTGGTGCAGCTCCAAGGGGTTTGTGAAGTCTTTGTTTAATCGATTTTCTACAGAATCACTGGCCTGAAATCATTTAGAGATTAAAATTTATTAAGTTAGGGTCTTCCCTTTTATACATGAAAAAAAAAAAAAAAATTAAATCATAAAATGACCAGTTGGTATGAATAATTTTAACACAATAATAGAAGTGACATAATTTTTGGGGAAAAAACTCTTCATGGGAAGAAAAAGATTTAAAGATTAACTTCTCAATAAGATGCACTTTTGAATACTTGACACTGATTAAATAGTGGATGGAGAACGTAGCAATTTGCAAAGGGCCCGTTGCAAACTTTTGCTAAAGCAAAAATAAGGGTTGTTACTCCAAAAAAGTGTCTCAAATATCACAATTGCATCGGCAAAGTCTGAAATGCACTCCTTACTTCACAATTTGCGTAAGAAATTTGCGTTTTTTTCAGCTTCCCGCTTCAAAATGATACCACGGCATAGGTGAACATTTCGTTAGAGGAGTTATTCTATCCAACCCTTGCTCACAAGAATAATACGCAATATTCAACATAGCCGACGCCAATCCGCCAAAACACATTTGACGGGACGATGATTCTAACCACGTGATAACAATCGGTGTGTTTACATTCACATTTTTCTCTGTTGTTAGATATCCACCTTGATTGACCTCGTGCTCTCCTCCACTTCCGGGCGGAAGCGTCGACCATGTTGAGCAGGGATTGAATGGAACAACTCCTCTAATGAAATGTTCACCTTTGCCGTAGTATCCTTTTGGAAGCGGAAAGCTTAAAAAAACGCAAATTTCTTACGCAGATAGTGAAGTTAGGAGTGCATTTCAGAGTTTGTCAATGCACTCATCGTGATTTTTGAGACATTATCTGTAAGGAACAACTCTTATTTCTGCAAAAATTTGCAACAGGCCCATTATTTAAAGTTAATGGACGCTGGGCAAGGTACGAACAAGAGAACTCATATTCTTTTCAAAATTTTACATAAAAATTCACACAGTGGAAAGTTTGAAGATCAACTTCGTCAGAATATTTAGGTATTTGGAATTAACATTACTTAAATGTTGCAGAGGTAAATGACATCACTTATGAAATTTTTAATCCATTTACTCAATGTTACGTTTGAAATGAATTCAGGAGTTGAATGCTCAGGAGTTAATTCCAAACTTACCATTGCGTTACGTGTTCTTTACAAAAAAATTTATAGATGAAGCCTGACATGTGCTTTAGTTCATAACTTGTCTATCTACTGGCTAATCAGTTGTTCAGACTTAAATCTAATAAATCAATTTCAAAATTATCTGTTGTGTGCACCATTTCTACAGGAAATTTTGGAATGAATAAAATGAGTTACCTAAAACTTACAATACCGACCAAACTTTTCAATCTTAAAAAACAAATGGGTTTAGAATTTTGAGTAGATGTAAATAAATGCATACCTCTAGCAACTTGCTGTATTGAATTTCCACATCTAGTTGAGTTAGAATTTCTTTAATTTTGAGTTTAAATTGAGCATTATCAGCCATCGCCTCCTTTGAGATACTTTCGTCATCTTCAGGTAACTCACAAAATTCTTCAATCTCCAGAAGTGTTTCTTTGAAATTTGTAGCTTCTTTGCCAGAGAATGTCAGTGCAAGAGAATCTAATTTTATTTGACACTGTTTGGATATCATTTCCAAAGCTTCCAAATGAACAAGCCCTGAAAAAATACATGTGAGCGTAAAATACACATAAAGCAACAGTCTTCAGAGTAATTAGATGGAATAAGGAAAAAAACTACAATGCTGGAGGAATATGAGAGGCACATTTAAAAATCGATTTTTCTCTCTCCAAATAATTTTTCCAATAACTCATCATCATTGAAAAGAGTTGGGGTAGTATTCCAATTCAAAGGAAGTTTGTGGTGACAGAAACTTAGCTGTTTTTGTTTCATCTGCACATTATCTTCTCGGACGCTTATGATCCTTGAGTTGCACTTACCAAAATTAATCTAACTAGCAGTTTGACTGTCATGCTTTAAGCATTTTCTACAGGTTAACGTAGCCTCTATCAAACGGACACGATTGATATTTGGTACTCAGTTTCATTTTTTGTATCTGCTTCATGCATTATAGATTTTTTTAATAATCGTATTCTACGAGGGAACAAATGAATGCTCGCAAGAGGCTATTCTAATGCGTAAAATTACTTTCTGAAGAAAATAAAGTCTCACCTTCAAAGTCATCGAATAAGATTTCAAAATTAGCTTTGCTTTCAATTAGTGCTGATTCATTCTTCCGACTTGATGTCTCTGCTTTTTCTTTTGCCTCTCGTAACACCTAAACCAATGGATAGGACGTTATGTTTATTTTTAGACATTACATCTACTTGATTTACAAACATATAATTTTATAATGGTGTAGAAAAAGTTCGATTCACACTCTTCTTTTACTGTGAGGCTGTCTAATAACATCGTTTTAAATTTTTTGAGCATACACTGCATAAGAGGAGAAAAATTGAAATAAATTTTCAATTTTTTTTGCAGTATAACAGTACCGACTGGGAATTTCTTACCTTGAGAGCCATAAGAAAAATAATTGTAGTGTATGCAGCGTGAGTGGAACTTCAAAATGTTCCTGATTTTCTATCATAATTTACTTTCTGAATGGAGAAATATTAAACCTTATTTCTTGAAAACTTTCATTCTTTGTGCTAAGAATATACATACATACAAGTCGCTTTACAACACTCCCTCGCGCTCTACGACTCCTAACCTCCACTGCTCTCTTTCAAACCACAAATCTTGGGGGATTGAGCACCTCAACATTTCTGCTTCAATCCCGTCCCTCCAACCTTTCATTGGGCGCCCTCTGCGTCTTCTCCCAGGAGGAACCCAGTCAAGGACCTTCTTCGGCAACCTGTCTCCTGCCATTCTCTGGACATGACCATACCAGATGAGTTGTTTTGTCAAAATGTCATGCACGATGGTCTGCTTGGCATCCATGATATCATGTACCGTCTCATTCCTGACGCGATCCTTTCTGGAAATACCGGCGGATCTACGCCAGAAGTCCATCTCTGTTGCCTCTAAAACCTCCCGGGTCTGCTGTTTCATCGGCCATACTTCACACCCGTAGGTTACTATGCTCTTGACAATCGCGTTGTAAATCCTCCTTTTGTTCTCTTTGGAGATCCTTTGGTCCCAAAGGACTCCATTTAACATAGCGATTGCCCTCCTACCCAGCATATTCCTCTTCTTGATGGCCTGGTCCAATCTTCCATCCTGGGTTAAAAACACTCCTAAATATTTGTAAATATCGCAGCTTCCAATTTGCCGCCCATCCTCTAATTCTATACTTTGCTGATTCCCGCCAACGGTCAACTTCTCGGTTTTGCTGACATTCACCTCGAGGCCCCATTTCCGATACTCAGCCACCAACTTTCGAGTCATGTACTCAGCATCATCTTGATCTTGGGCGATAAGTACTTGATCATCGGCAAAGCATAACGTGTAAAGAGTTTCTTCATTATTTAGAGGGACACCCATTCCGGAACATTTTTTCTTCCATTCACGCAGTACATGTTCTAAGTATATTTTAAACAAGGTGGGGGAGAGGCAACACCCTTGCTTTAGTCCCTTTGTTACACAAAAACCCCCCGACAAGCCCCCTTTACATTTAATTCTTGCGAAAGTCCCTTGATAAAAAAGCTTAATTGCATTAATTAGTCCACGAGTAAAATCAGATTTTTCCAAGGCCTCCCAGAGTTTCACTAAAGGCACGCTATCATAGGCTTTTCGCAAATCCACGAACACCAAATGCAATTCTTGACCAACCGCCATCTTCTTCTCAATAACCTGGGTGATGCAAAATAGATGGTCGACGGTTGATCTGCCAGCCCTGAAACCCGCTTGCTCTTCTGCCTCATGATGAATCCATTCTTCTTCGATTTTAGCTTTCAATATCTTACCATAAATTTTGCTGATCGTCCCGGTCACCGACAATCCACGATAATTATCGAGATCGTCCTTTTTCCCTTTTTTGTGGGTAGCTGTAATCCAACATTCTTTCCACTCCTTCGGGACTTCATCACCCTTCCCACATTTATCCATTAAGTCCCTTAAGCAATGGAACAGCCTGTTGGACCCACATTTAATTAATTCTGAGGGAATATCTCCGGGTCCATAAGCTTTCACATTCTTCAACTCCCTGACGGCTTTAACCACATCAAAGAGCTGGACTGATACAGTGGATGCCTCATCGGTGTTTATCTGCGTGCCTCCCTGAAACTCTGGTCGCCTTTCGGTCAATAATTGTTTAAAATGTTCCTCCAACTGGCGGATCGATATCGGAGATAAAATATCACGCTTCATATCCCTTCGTAGGCCTTTTAATAATTTCCAACTTTCTGCACTCTTTCTGCCCCCGAGGTAGGTGTTAATTTTGGAGCAATTCTGCTCCCAAGCCTCGTTTTTCTTCCTTGTGATTAGACTCCTCACCCGAGCCTGAGCCTGCTTGTAAACAACCTTGTCTTCATCCCTCTTAGAGGACAGAAAAGAATGGTACTTGTTTCGCTTATCTTGGATCTCTCGTTCCACATCCGCGTCCCACCAGTATGGCTTACGCCTCGAGTTATCTTCTTCACAAACTCCTAAGGCCTCACTGGCCGCAGAGTGAATACAATCCTTAATGAATTGATAATGCTCCTCAGTGCTGCTAAAAGACCTCTCCACCAACTTTTCATCCAGCCTTTGCCTGTACAGACGTTTAACGCTATCATGGTGGAGACTATCGATATTATACTTCTTCCGATGAAGGACAACCCTTTCTTGCTGCTGATCTTGTTGTACAGGCTCGACTTGCTGGCCGTCCTTCACCGGGAAAGCTATTCTTGCTTCGAGAAAATAGTGGTCGCTGCCACATGAGAGACCTCTGCACACTCTCACATGCTGAACCTTCATCTTGGATTTTTGCCTCACTATCACGTAGTCAATAATGGACCTCAAACCTCGTGTTGGCTGCACCCAGGTGTATTTGTGAATGTCGCGACGCTGGTAGAATCCGTTTAAAATTTTTAGATCATTTTGATCACAGCTATCGATGATTCGGATACCGCTATCATTCACAACTTCCTCTCCATATGGTCCAACCACCTTGCAACCCCTCCTACTACCTGTTCTTCCATTAAGGTCTCCCATGATTAGCACTTCCCTCGTAGTTCCAATTTGCTCGATTTCATCATTTAGTTGTTCAAAGAATTGGTCTTTTAGCCCCACAGGAGCATCGTCATTCACCCCGTACACTCCAAGTAGTGCAATTCTGTGCCCGTACACCGTGAGATTCATCTTGATTATGCGCGGACTCACTGCTTCCCAGTTGTTAATGTACTTCCACAAGGTTTTCCGTATGAGAATTGCAACACCCTGCTGAGCCCGTTGTTCCTTACTTACTCCACTGAAAAACATGTCGTAATCTCCTAAACTTTCAGATCCGTGGCCTTTTTTCTTGGTTTCTGTTAGTACTGATACGTCTACCGTGTGATTCTTTATCTCCGACACAACCTCCGTCAATTTCGTCGATATCCCTTGGACATTCGAAGTTCCAAAATTCAGTGTCCTTTTCCTTAGTTTGAGTCGAAGAGTCCGTTTTTTTTCCATGGTTACCGAGGCAGTTTGGTTAGGTTTTTTGACATTGTGTATTTTTTCCGAGGATCGGGGAGTCAGCCCGATGCCCCAACCCCCAACCTGGAGGGCCAGAGTTTGATTTCGGAGTTACCTCTCCTAGACAGGTTGCTTTCACCACAGCTAAGAGCCCTGTCTACCCACCCCCTTTGAGGCAGGGGCTACCAGCTGGGGTCCGCAGGATTGCTAAACCTGTGACAGTACTGTCCCCCATACGGCCTAAGAATATGCTGTGATAATTTCATGCGATAGTGTTGGTTCGTTCTTAGATAAAATAAAAGTGGAGTGAATATTTTGAAACACCGCAAATGAGATTCTAGTTTTTGCAGTTTTACTTTCAAGATGTTAGTTTACTTCATTCAATGTAAAAAAACCTAAGAGATTATAGAGACAAACAAGTGCCTGATTACATACCTGAGATAAAACTGGCTTTCCAGGTTCAGCAACAAACTCTCGAAGCTTAGCTCGTTTTTTTTTCAGCCCCGGGTCTCCTTCTTGTAGGACTTCCATCGTCTTCTTTCCTATTGTCTCAAGAGTGTCCAAACCAGTGGTGAGAACTTTATTGCTTGTTGACTCCACAAACTTTGTCCAACTGCTGACAGAAAACAAATTACCACCAAAGCTGGCACTATCCTCTTCTTTCGGTATTTCTGTTGGTTCTTTACTGGTACATTTTTCTGGAGCATTTGAATCACCTAAAAAACAAAAATTTCTGATTTAAGACTGTCCACAGGAAAAATATAACCGGTTTTCCCTCCAAATTTTTACACAATGAGTATAAGCGTCTAATTTATTCTGACTTGCAATTTCAGGAAAAGTACCAAATTGGGAAACGCTCAAAAATTTAAAACAATCCACCTTGTTTATTTTAAACAAAGGCTGAGACGATCTTACACTTCCTAAATCCTTGGAAACTATACCCTACAGTCTGACTATAGGTAGAAAACTTGCAGATTATTGCTGTGCACTATTCCTTCAAGACAACTCCATTAATAAGTACCTACAGTTCCTATGTTCTCGAGAGAATAGGCTGTGAATCATTCTCTCTTTAAACCAAAGCTTACTTTGCAAAAGACCATCTTCAGTGTCTACATCTTACATTTATGATTTCCAAATTGTTCTATGAACTTTTGTGAATAATTTTATTAGGAATGCAATTTGATACATTAGAGTCTCCATAACTTCTGTGAAATAATCAAAGAGTGAAAAAAAACTGACCGAGCTCTTTCTGAGCTAGGAGGATCTCTGATGGATCTGGTGCACCGATAGTTGACTCAAATGCGGAGGTAACATTGCTTGTGATTGACGATAGGCCCTCGGTAGCAGAGGAGAGTATGTTGGTTACTCCCCAACCGAACCATCCATCTTGGTTTCCTTGTTGTTGATTGGCTGCATATTTCTCTGGTACAGCCGCTTTTGAGGTTGTCATGGGAAGAGTGGAACGCCCAGAAACATTTTTACTTTCTGCTTCATCGACTAAGATGCTATCTTTTGTAGGTTGTGATGTCTTTGAAGGCTCCAGACCTGTGAATCAAATTAGACTTTACAATAAGGACCAAAAAATAATTTACTGCTATGTAATTTTTTAAACTTCATGAACAGTGATCACAAGAACCTCATAATTGAATTCACCTTAGTTTCTTTTAGATTTAAGTATACAGCACTAAAAATTGAAAAAAGGCAATACGTGCCAAAACCCTCAAAATCTGCTACGCTGAGTAGCTTCATTTGAAATTGAAAATATTTTTTACAAAATGCGTTGCAACAGAGAATCAATACTTGAGGTTAAACCTATTCAATAGTTAAGGAGAAATGTAATACTTACATGGAATTTCTTTGGCAAAATTACTCAATAAATTACCTTCTTTAGATTTTTCAGTTTCTGATCGTTCAGGGGAAAAAGTCACCTCTTCTGTGTCCCATCCATCATTCCACCCTTCATCGTCTTCAAGGTTTGCCTTAATTCCTGCGTCCGATGGGGCTACAGTTTCTCCTGATGATAACTTGGCTTCAATCAAATCATCTTCAATTTCAAAATCATCATCCCATCCATCATTCTGTGAGCTTTCAGGTACATTTCTATTGTTATTTGGGAGAGAGAGCTCAGAATTTTTCAGGGAAGAACTCTTCAAAGATGTCTGAGAAGGAAGTTGATCAGAATTTCCACTGCTTGTGGACTCTGAACCTTTTCTGACATTATGTACCTGTTCTTCTGATTGTTTGACTTTTACCACATCAGAGTTGACGACAGTAGTGGCTATTTTAGTTTGGAGAACGCACTTTGGAGTTTCAGAACTTAAATCGTTGTCTGACAGGGGCTCTACGTCCCAACCCTCATCTTCAAAATTTTCATTGTCTTCTGGACAATGAAGCACATCTACCTCCTGTTGCTCTAAATAGGAAGAATTATCTGATTCAAGTTTTGAGATCTTCTCATTCTGAGGAATTGGCTCTGTGGTAGAAGTTTTTGAGGTGGTTACTTCAGGAGCTGATGAAGCAACTTTCTTAGCATGACTGTCTGGTGCCTCATCTTCAAAGTTGTCAGCAGCTATATTCGAAATTGGCTTTACAACAGCCTCTTCACGCGTGCCTGAAACCTTCGTTGCTGGCACAGATGAGGCAGAGGGTATTTTCTCATTCTTTTGGTTAAGCTTTCTAGCAAGAGTTTCTTCTGCGTTTGTTGCGCTTTCATGCAGACTCAATTTTTGAAGACCAGCGTTGATATTTATCTTCTTGCTTTGAGGCTGAACAATTTCAGGAGCGACATCTGATGTCGCCTTGTTTGAATACGCTGCACTACTCAGAGTAAGAGGTGTCTTAGGCTCTTCATTATCGGAGAGTTCTTCATCTGCACTTTCAAACTGGTCACTATCAGAATCAGCCATGATAGTGGATCTGCACTTTTCGTGATGTAGCAGTCACTATTTATTTTATTATTATAAAGGCAATGTTTCATACATTACCTGGAACCACCATTCGCAGAAATTTGGCAAAACACACAAGCACTGATATAAGATCAAAGATTTAGGGACGATATGTCACTGATGCTGGAGGAAAGAAGGGAGACAAGAATTAGGTCTTTTTGTCTCTTATCACTATCAGAGGATAAAACATCAAGCTTCCTCATAAAAAACGCTACGACACTGTTTAAAAACGTGCATAAGTCGTCATCATCATAATTTAATAAAAATAAAGCCTCTATTTTGCTGACAACAGGAAATTAACCTCAAATGAAATTCGTTTGTTTCCAATTGCTACGTTGTCACTCGCGAACCATCGCTCAACGCTCACTGACTCAAATTCAGAAAAATTGCTCGAAAAACCAACATTGTTAATCAGACGCTAAAATTAGAGCCATAAATGTGATAAAGAATGCAGTAATATCTTTAAATTAACACAATTTAACTACAGAATGCTGAGATATCCATTGGATATCCGTGTTTTCATACGAAGCACTGATAACACCCCAAAACAAAACAACTACCCCTTTTTTTATCACCTCACTGGTATCCCCCACCATTACTTCCCGCCACCTACATTTTAAGGGTGCCAAATTAGTGGAATTAATCATGTAAATTACTAACTGCTTAAAAAACTATTCAGAATGAGAAAAAAGTTTACCATTCTAGCCATTTTTCAGGAAAAAATTCCAGATAAGTATAAAATCCAAAGATTTAACTGCATCTCGTGTTGAATTTTATCTAGATTAATATATATACTGGTATTTGACTTGGCAACGTAAATTTTCCTACCGATGAGTATTGAGTCTCCGAAAAGTATCAGTAGTTGAGGCACGTAGTGGCGACGAACTAATGGCAGATTCGTCGCGTCGGGGTTATTCGTGTGTTTATACGGTGATAATGTGCGAGTTTTCCCGATATTTTTAGTGCTTCTGTTCTGTGTTTGTGAGATTTTTGTGTGAATTATGGCGGACTTAACAGCGCCACCGTTCAGTGACATAAAGCGTCCTGAGGACGTAGTGACAATGGCTATGAAAGACAACTTAAAGTTCGGTGTTCTTATCGGCTTGATCGAAGTTGGACAGGTGTCAAATAAAGAAGTCGTCAATACTGTACTTCATTTGGTAAGTTTTCCGTCCTCAGACACTTTTCCTGATTTTTGATCACTGCGAAGGATAAGCAACTCTACCTCCCCCCCATTCAAAAAGCTTCCCAAGTTTTGGATCCTAAATCACCATCATTGGTGTATGTATTTCCACCAGCTTTTTCTCAGACTAAGAAAAAGCTGTAGGAAAGTTTTGAAACTTTACATAACTCTTCAGCAGACCTCAATGTGATGTTGAGTGCATGGTGTGTCATTCCAACAAATCACACTGACAGTAAACTTCGATGCTAATGGATCTTATTAACGATGACTTAAAGTTTCCATTCGTATTCTGGTTTTCTGAGAATGAGTACCTAATTAGTATTTTCACACAAACTCCTCCAAGAGCACTGATAAAGGGTAAAAAAAAATCATGTAAAATTTGATGAGCCAAAACTAGCTACTCAATAATAGTCCGAAATCCAAAAAACAAGTGATAAAAAATTTCCTAACCGAGTTCAGTTCACGGTCTCCCTCTTTTCCAGTGCATGTTTTAGTTTACATGAGACACAATCAAGTATCAGAGAATCTTGTCCAACGATATTCCACTGCGCAGACTTTCATGACCCTCTTTACCCCTAAATAATGAGCAAATCATTTTGAGGGGTCACATATACCTACTTAATGTCTGGGTTTAGAAGCTTAGGTACTTGCAGGCAAGCAAAACATGTTGAATCCCAGGATTCTGGAACCAGGGATATCACACTAGAAATTGCAGGGGCAAATAGGAAAGCCGGCTCTGTCAACTTGCCTTTTTTTCCGTCTCGCAAAGTCTTGGTGTCCTGGATAATTAGTTTGTATTAAGTCTGTGTACTTTTTACTATTTTGCAAAATTTCTTGAAAGCCAAGGATGCAAACTTGAGTATTTCAGTTGTTGAAGTGAGGATTTTAATGTTTCTGTTTTCTGGACTTCTGATTTCTGCAGCCATTGTAAATGTCAGATTGAGCCCTCTCCTCTGAACCTAAATCTTTAGCTGTCTGTCTCGAGAAGAAAGAGAAAAAGACTCGTTCTTAGTATATCCTTAATGATTCTGGACAACCCAAGAATCAACTAGATCAAGAAACAGTAAAGTTCAGTTAAGCCATGAACACTTCTGTGAGATGAGTTAGACAGAAAAGAAAAGGATGGAAGTGGCAGGATTTTTTATGCTCTAACCACACAGTTGTCATTACTTAACGATTGATGTGACAATGATCAGGAGATCGCGTATTGCCGAAGGTAATTTGATGACAAGCGCAGCCAAGATTTTATTGCAGTCCTGATGAATTTCTATTCGTGAGCAACAAACTCAGGTGTGCAGAGACAATTTTCCTTCTTGATTCATCTTTTATCTTAAGATTCGTTTTCTTAAGTAGGGGGCCATCCATCCGCAAATGATGGCAGGTACTCTGGGGGGTAAATAAAGGGGGCTCTAGGTTTGCCCGACAAACCCTTTTAAAGGAGGGTGGAAGGGGGAGAGGGTACTTCACATTAGGGGAGGGAGGGGCAGGGTTACAGTGAATGTCGGAATGTGCTTGAGGAATTTTTATTTAATTTTTTTGTCTTCTTTGTGGCAAAAATGAGAAAAAGAGAAGCGCCTTGATACTTGAAATATTTCGGCTCATTTAATACTTTTTTTGCACTGAGAGTGAGAAAATGTTCCAAAATTAAAGAAATTTTAAACTTGAGACTAAGTAAGACTATCAGAGAATTTGTAGGAGAAAATTTTATTGCTGCACTTAAAAGTGCTTGATGAGGTTAGTATAGCTGCTTCTCTAATTTTTGAATGTTCTGAAAAATTTGAGAAAAATGGATTTGACAGTGAGAAACTTTACTACTTTGTGTCGTCATAGGGCCGCAATTCCTATTTTCACACTCGTATTTTAGCAGATTAGGTAGTTCCATTCTGTCGTAGCCCCTCCAATGACTGCACTTTTTAAAAATGAGAATACTCTCCCGTTTTTAGCTCTGAGCACTGAGCAGACATAAATTGAAATTCTATTTTCAATGAAATTTCAACGATTTCTCAAGGGCTGCGTACATGCAACTAGCAACAATCACCTACTTATCCGAGAATTCGATAAAAAACACTTCAAAATTTGACCCATAATTTTTTTTTTTTTCAAAGTCAAGATTCTATACTGTTTCTATGCGTTTCATGGCATAGTGAAAAAATGCATGAAATTTTTCATAAAATTTCATGACCTCACCATGAAATTATGCATCTCTTGCCGGAATCACACGCTGGATTTGGCGGCTGAATATGGAAGTCAACAGTCATCGCTCAACGGCTGAAATTTCGCAAATTCGAGTTATTTTCATCCAGATCTGTATCAAATCTATTCGAATAGTTCAGATATATCCGACATTATCCGCTGGTCGCTGAGCCTCGGTGCTGAATTTTGCGCATCGGGTAACACCAACTAACAACCATCGGGCCGATGACTTCCACATTCAAGCCACGTTTAGCTCCCACATTCAGCGTGTGATTCCAGCTTCTAGTTCTGAGTTCATCCAGTGGTTGTTTCCATTCATTAATAAAATTGATCAAACCACAAACACCTGCAGATTCTGCATTTTGGTTCCGAAAAATTCTCTACACATCTTCCGCACGGGAGAGAGAGCAACCGAGAGACACCCACCCTAGAGATACCCCCCCCCCCCCCNGACGATGTTCTCTCCAGGTTCACCGAGGCGAAGACGCGAGGAAAATTCAAATTAGCGCCCGTCAACGCTGGGCAGCGGGGCACCATGGAAGAGGTCAGCTCTGCATCTGCCCGAGGCATCATCCTCCGGGCTCGTCCCTTTTGTGAAACATCGCTAAACAAGGAGTACAAGGAGTTGCCGGGCCGCTGACCTGTCCGGGAATTTTTTCCGGAAGTACAACCCCCCCCTGCCCCGCGGCCCCCCTCTCCCCCGGTGAACCGCGGACCGCGGCGGCGAAGTCACCCACCTGTCCCCTGACGTGTCCTCGCCGGGCGTGATGCAACATTTACTAGATTACCTGCCGCGTCGGAAGTGGGTTGTCACATCGGCTCGTCCCGGGTGTTTTCAACGGGGTTGAAGTGCACGATTTGGCAACGCGGCCGGGAAATTATCCCCAGAAAGTTACCCCCTGACGGAAGTTATTCCACTTCGCTCATCGTCGCGGAAGGATTTCTCGGAACTCCGCGCGCCGAGTCGCGTTGCCGCTTGTACACGGTTTTCCCGACAGGTGTAACGTGTTTTTTACCTACCTGCAGCCGGATTGTTGAAACTTTAACTGGGTATGTCGGCACGATAATACAAGACAAATCCCTATCTGCGCCGTGTAATATACACTGGAAAAAAAAGAAGAAAAAAACACATTGGATCTAGAGTCCAGACTCTTAAAAACGTCCACAAGAAAAAGTACTCTTGATTCAATCAGAATCTAGCTTAAATCAAGAACCAAGCCTCTTAATTTAAGCGGATTTCGTTTTGATTCAAGCAAAAATCCGATTGAATCAAGAGTATTTTTTCTTGTCAATGTTTTCAAGAGTCTGGACTCTGGATCCAATGTGGTTTTTTTTCCAGTGTATGAATTTTCGACTCTTGTCGTGCCGACATTGATTTCAACAATCAGGCTGCTGAATGGTGAAGGGGCAGATTCGAGGGATGGTGATTATGGTATTCTGGTATTCTGGTATTCTGGCGTCCTTGAGCAAACACCGAATGAGCGCTCGAACATTTTCATATTTCCCGCGATAGAATATTAATTTTTTTAGTGAAACTATGTACAGTGGCAAGTTCTTGAAAAATCAATGGAAACTTTTGAAGTTGATGAATTACTTAATGATTTTTTTTTATTTCAAGAAGCTCCGTACTTAAAATTCTCAGTGAAAAAAATGTTTTTGAGAAATTGCACTGCTATCTTCTATCTTCTGCAGCCTTTACTCATTTAACGAGAGAAGATATAGGTTTCCAGAATTCAGACGAGCTCTTAACTATTCTTGGCGGAATTTCTTTGAAAATTTTACCTAATTCCCTCTCTCTGAACGCTGCCCAATTGAATTTTGAACGCATGCACCATTGCATACCCTGGTAAAAATTGGCAGTGGAATCTGTGTTCCAAAATACCATAGACCTACAGCCGGCTGTAAGATTTCCAATAGCTTTTATAGCCGGCAACACAATTTTTTATGGCCTTTTATAGCCGATGGTGACTAAGCAACGGCCTGGCGATAAAATGTATGCTAAACGTTACTAATTACGGATGCTAGGACTCAGTGAGTTTTTGGACTACCGCTCTCTTTTTGGGCCGTAGTATCTTGATTTATTTTGCGAGGAAAGCTCCGTACTTTTGAAGGATGCCTGCCATTCCTAACATCTTGGAGCGCCTGCGATTTCGTATGATACTGTGCAATACCTCTGGTGTGAAATAGTTGCTTTAAGCGCCGTGGTACGTTGCGGCGCGGCGGGCGGGCAACCAGCGCGAAACGCGCATTGGCGCCTTCAAACCTAACAGGGATACTTCACGCATTGCGCAATGCGTGAAGTATCCCTGTTAGGTTTGTAGGCGTCAGTGCGCCGCCGCGCGCCGCTCCGCTTTGTGTTAGGCTCTAATATGTAATCTCGTGGAGTCAGTGTTTTTCAACTCATGACTTTGAAATGTTTGCACACTCTGTATGGATTATTCTCATTCTAATTGATGAAAAAAAATATGTAGTAAAGGAAAATATAATGTGCATTTTGTAAATATTAAGGTGATTCCGTACAAACTTATAGATTTACAAAGCACACGAATTTCTACACAATTTTTTATAGCCTTTTATAGCCGATGGCGAAAAAGCAACTGCCAGGCGATAAAGTGTAAAGCCCGGCGATAGGAACTATAGACCGGCTGTATAATTTTTTATCGCTTCGTGTATCCCGGCCGTATGATTTTTTCCACTTTCTACAGCCAGCTATATGATTTTCTATCACCTTCTTCAGTCGGTTATAAGAACTCCTATGGTATTTTGAAACGCAGCTCCTATCGCCAATTTTTAGCAGGGTAGAACTCAAATATTGCGGTTTCATGTCAGAGCTCTAACGTGACAAGAAAAACGTTATCTATAGTGTTCTTAGCAAGCAAGTCGTGAGTTTGAGGGCAATTTGGTGTTTTAGTTGCTTCTCAGTCAAAATTTTATGACAAGCCCTTAAAATTAGGAAAGAGAGTAGGTGAAAATAACTGGCGAGAAAAATGCACGTTTTCTTTCAGAACCTTTTTTAAGTCCCCAGAAAAACTGAAACTTCAAATTGATTCACGATTCCCTTGCTAAGAAGAACGGCAACCATTGTGACCAAATTATTATTTATTCCAATTTATATTCAATTGAAGAATTTACGATGAAAAGACATGACCTATAAAAAGTTTTCGTGACTGGTGTATTGACGAGCTCACGTTTTGGGTTTCCAATTCACAGTTTGAGTTTTCCATGAGAATCCAATGCCTGTGGATAAGAAAAAATTGAAGAAACGCAAATGAATGCTAAACGGGTGCTTGTTAAGTGGATGCATTTAGATGACAAAAAATACACTCAATAAACGATGTGTAATCATCCATAGTTCATACCATAAACCAGGAGGTAACACTCGCATTGTGTTACCACTCCAAGTGTGAGATAAGTTATGCTCGCCCACTTCAGCCATTGAGTGTGATAGATTAAGGCAGGACCGAAGAGTTTACTTGAAATGGTTGCGAACCGAGGAAAAAACTTCGGTTGCAAGGACCGAACTTCGGTTAGTATGGTAGACCAAAGCTTTCGGTCCGAATAACTGAAGATTTTTCTCTGAGAGGGATCGAATTCTGTTTAGGTAGGTAACGTAAGTTTTTGGTACACTGAAAAAAAATTCTTGGCGTTTTTACCAAGGTCCATTGGTACCTTTACCATCTCACTTTTTTTACCAATTATTGGTAATTTTACTAAGACAGACTGGTAATCTTACCTAAAAACCGGTATTTTTACTGTTTTTTCAGGTAAGAATACCATTTTTATTGGTAATCAATTCCCGGTAACTTTCCCATTTTATCTCGGTAATTCTACCACAGTCGATAAAATATATTGGCGTTTTTACCAAGATCCAGTAAAATTACCGAGAAAGTTCAATTATTTTACTGAGATTCTCGGTAAAATTACCAATTTCATAAATGGTAATTTTACCAAGAAAAAACTGGGATCAAATAGAACCCTGAATTCTTGGTAATTTTACCCTTTTCTTAGTAAATACATCGAGATTTTTTTTTCAGTGTAAGGGATGCGGTCGGGATCAAGGAGTTTGAGTTTCAAACGGAGTTTGATATGAGCATCGATTCATATGATTCACCAAATTTTTCTGTTCAGATAACTGAAATTTTTGGTCCCAAAAACCGAACTTCGATCACAGTAGTCTAAGTTTTAGGTTGCCGTACCAAAATCAACTCTCCAAACATTTTGTTTTTTTAAAAAAGACTTCGTTTACCTAAATCGAAGCTCAGTATCTACCTATGCTCAAATATTAATTTTATCTGAACCTGAAACTTTGGTAGGCTGTATGAATTGAAGTGCAGTTGGCCGAACCGAGGGTTTTTCTCTTCATGTAATAACCTAAATCGAAAGACTGAGCATGTTTCATTTTTTTCTCTTTAACATTCTACAAAGATTGAATTCATGACACAAGCGTCCCTCGCAAATATAAACAAAACGGCCCTAACCCGATTTTTTCCAAATATTTCACTGAACAAGTTCATACACTGGACCCTCCAGTTTAGATTTAGGTTTTTACTCTCTCCAGCAGGCCGATCATTGAAACTGATGGACAAAGAAGATATAGGGATACGGAGGGATCCTATCAGTGGAAGCGGGTGGTTGCAATGAACTGAGAAGGTAACAGACCAACTGACGGCAACCCAAAAGAAACTCTACAGCTACTAGTCCCGTATTTGCCCCCTTAGTCTATTTAGGAACCACACATTTCAACCAATAGGATCGCTCCGCACTCCCTGTGTCTACCTTGTCTATCGCTTTGTATATCAATTTCAATAATCAGCCTGCAGCGGCTTAACGCACACGTCAACTTTCAAAATGCAAATACCACCAAGGATATTTGCCCGAGCCCGAGAGCCAAACCGTATTTTCGTGTACGCAACGGTAGGTAAGTACAGAGAGAGTGGACGCTAAGGGAAAACAAACATTTAGCCGAAAATTATACAAAAAAGGAAAAAAATCAATAGATGGGCGCGACCGACGTGGTGGCCGAAAATAGTGCCGGTAATTGAGAGCCGATACGCGAGAAAATACTGGGAATCACGCCATGAGCATGTTAATGGAATCGGTTTCAGAGTGGCATGCATACATAAATTAACTTAAGCGCACCTCTGAAGCGGTGCGAATTTTTGTTGCCATGTAGATTTCTCTTTTTTGCTTATTTACACGGGATAACCGATGGAGAAATCTGGGAAAGCCTCTAAAAATTTTCCCCTTTCTTTGTAAACTTCGAACTTTTCTCTTCTTCCGGAACATCAAATAAAGCATTGCATTTAAGCCACATTTCCCCTCTTAAAAAGAGTTATAAAGATTGAAATGTTAAAGCTATGCATCGTGAACATTTTTAGTTTTTAGGACTTCCTCAATGACCTTAAGTTTTTTTTTGTGTCCTTGGAAGTCCATAAATTGTTTCAAGAGTGCGAAAAATCTGCTTAAATCCTTAATGTTGCTAATTAAAACTCCTGGAAAACTTTTAGAAAGTCTTTAATTTTGTGTTTTCGAAAACTGTCACAACCCCCACGTCTTTTTTGTTTTCGGAATTTGGCACTTGGATTTTTTTTTCTTTTTGGATCAATATTATGATTTGACCCTTTAAACGTGATTTCATGTCCCGCGCAACTGATACATTTGAGGTCCGTCCAATTATGAGAAAAATATTTGAACGTGTAGGTACAAGAAAAAACGAAAATTGAAGACGCATTCTTCGTGGGGGTTCAAATAAACCCGCGTCCAGTATCAACACTGAACCCGATTTCAAAATTTTCCATTTTCGACTTACGGGAGTATCAATCTCGATCCCGTCGTAAGCGTGCATTTGTATTCGAGGCTAGAACATTAAGTAATCAAAACTGACGAGTCTGGAGCCCCATCTGGTGGCATTTGAATGAACGACCTGGAAATGCACGTGTTTCATTATTAATGAATAAGCTTTCGGTCGCCGCGGCTCCGGCTTGCGGCTATAAACGAGCCTGTCCAGCGACTGATTTAATCAACTCCAGAACTACCCCAGTTTTCTCGTGGTCGCCTCTGTTCGCTTATTCACTTTCCACCCTCTATGCCTCCCTCTCTTCGGATGAACTTCGGTGGCGGCGCCGTTCTGGAATGTACTGTGTACCCAGGGATGCAAAAGCAGGGATACTAAGTTCTTGAAAAGTCAGGGAATTTTTCAGGGTGTCTACATGTCCATAATTTCCGGAAAGTCCAGAAATAGTACTGATTTTTCAAGGGCGGTCCGGAAGTACTAAAAAAGTGCGGAAATTTTGCAAGGAAGTCCGGAATTGTTTTCATTTTTGTCGCAATTTGAGCGAGAAATTCAAATTTTTGAAATTTTTCGAATTTTGCCAGTTGAAGGTATTGAAAAAGTACTGAATTTCTTGGGAATGTACTGAAAAAGTACTGTTAAAGTACTGATTTTTGGCCAGCCTGTTTTAGTAGACACCCTGGCCTTGAATTCAGGGTGTCTATTGTACGAAAAAAGTACGTATACACTGAAAAAGCATAGATCTCGGAAGAAAGTAAGGCAGATGGACGGATTTTCCGTGAAAAGGCACGGAAAATCGAGACTTTCATGCTTAACTCCAAGCAGTAGCCTCGGGGGTATGCAATTTCGTAACACAATCCATTTATAAAGGTCTTTGCACAATTCTTCGTGTTTTTCGGTTTTTTCCTTTGTCATTCCATCATTCCGATTTCTCAATCCGAATACCGTTTAAACTGCGTTTAAGGTAATAAAATGATTAGAAAAAGCAAGGATTTTTGAGAATCGCCAAAAAAGGTATGTTAGGAAAAGTAAGGAGAAAGGAAGGAGAAGGTACTGAAAACGTGAGGAATTTTGAAAACAGGGTACCAGTAGACACTTTGTGAAATGTTTTTATTGAGATAGAACATCGTATTTTTTAATTTAAGGAGACTTCGTGATCATTTCACGAAGTAGGAGTGAAGGAAATCTCCTATTTGAACCCATTTTCTCTTTTGTCGTCCTTTTGTTTCTTTTTTTTCCCGTCTAAAATCCTCCCTGGTGCATTGCAGTAGAGTTTTGCTATATCTTGATCTAGCGGGTCGTGTACTACGTCCTCAATAACAGCTAAATCTTCAAAACCACTTGAATTCATCTGTCACATATCTCAAATGAAAATAACACATAGCCGGTCCGATAACAGTTATCTCACTTCCATTTTTTCCCCCTTCGTTTTCGGCGGAAAATATCCTCTCGCTGTTGAAATAAAAACGATTTGTTCTTGTTTCTGACCGTGCACTATTTCCGATAGTATTCAGCAATCAAATAGAGTGCCTTTTAACTAGATGTAATTATAACCTCAAAAACTACCGGATCACTCCAAGTTACTGTACTCGTTCATTCGTATAACCTCCTTTAAACGTCATCTAAACTATTAATGTTAAGCCACCGCTGAAGAGCATAATCTCTCGAAAGTTTCCGTGCCTTTTTTATATCGTGGAGATAATACTCGTATAGTTATGAGTAAATATTATGTATATTTTTCTTATTACACAGATAATACTCAAGAGTGATGCGTAACGCATAGCATGCCAAGTGCTTCGCGGGGTTGGACCGCGCAGCGGTCAGGGGTAGCCCCCTATCTGTTAAAACATGAAGCATCAGATGATATTTTAGCTAACATGAATTCAGTTGATGCATGTAATGATGTCAACTGAGGTCCTCTGCAATATTTAATTAATTATTGTCAGGCCCAGCTCACAGAATCAAATAAAATATGAATATTTAGATTATTGATATTTAGCTCCAGAAAAAAGGCGAAAAACACCCAACACTGGAAAAAAAAACCTATTGGATCTTGAAAACATTGAACAGAAAAAATACTCTTGATTCGATCGGATCATTGCTTGAATCAAAACAAAATCCGCTTAAATTAAGAGGCTTGTATTGGCTCTTGATTTAAGCTAGATTCTGATTGAATCAAGAGTACTTTTTCTTGTCGATGTTTTTAAGAGCCTGGACTCTAGATCCAATGTGTGTTTTTTTCCAGTGAATAATTACTATAAATCACGGTATGTTTCGACCGATCTCCCAGTCCTTATCAAACGTCAAAAAAGAATTAAAAAATCTAAAACAATAGAAGCTGAAAACAATGTTACCGATCCCTGGTCATGGCGGCTAGAAAACCTTGATTTGTTTAAATTATTGTGTGTTTTTCAGCCTCGTCCCCGCCTTTTATTGCTGTCTATTTTTATTCCAGAAAAATGTGGTATCTTCAAGATGATATAAAGGAAAATGAGCCCGAGTTTTCATCAAGAAATTTCTCTCCGAAAATCCAGGGACACTCAGGGAAATATCCGTAAATGAAAAAAAAAATCAAGAATTCTAGACACCACGCCGTGCAGCCCCCTTTCATCCCCCATCCCACTGACTCTTTCTCTTTCTACTTGGTGACGGGGAGTCGGGAACTGCACTGACCGGTGGCCATAGTCGCATTTTTGACGTGGGCTCTAATACTGCATCTCTCGTAGGTTTTCTCTCTCCTCCTTCTATTCTTTTTCTTCTCGTTTTAATGCGACGAAGGACGCTCATAGTGTAAATTTTGTCACGTCCCCGATTAGCCGGCCGGCCGGCACGCGCGTCGCAACGCGGCAAGCCACGGTTTCACAGGCGGAATGCGACACAGCGTTTGCTGCGCGACAGATCCGCGCTACACTGTGCAATGATTTTAAAGCTGTCTGTTGGCACTGAAAGTACAATACACGTCGTATTCACCTACGTTTGAAGCAACGGCTACGTTTAATATTGCGGGAATCTGCAGCGCGGTTGACTTTGCGCGGCCAACCTCTCGTCGCGTTATAACAGTGGAACCGTGGCTTCCAGCGACGACTGATTCGCTTCGTCTATTGTCGGGCACGACCGGTCGCGGCCGGCTCGCGTTGAAAATTTTCCTCGCCGTCATTCTTTCAACAGAGGCAGACCTTGCAACTTGGAGTACTCAGCCACCAGACAGTTGTAGAAAAGTACGAAACCATTTTTATTCTGTTTTGAATGAATGAATGAAAAATAATGAGCATTGAGCTCTATACCGCAGGTATTAGATAATCCTTAGATAACGTCCTCATTAGTTAGCCCCTTAGCGGTTAGAGGGGGCTTAAAGAAAAAATTGCCATTTTTTTTAATGTAAAGTATCAGCTTTATTAAAGAAGGCGCCATGTGTGGAACTGGGGTTGGAGGAGAGGACCTGACCCCTTCTAAAAAATGTAAGGGATTCTGTATATCGATGGTGAAACTACCAGGCCATGTATCTCGGCTTGCAACGTTGAAGACTTTCTGTCATAATTCATTTTTTAAATGAGAAACCTCTCAACGTCAATTCTTGAAAACTTCCGTATTTTTTCCTCTTTGTACGAAGAAAACGTGGTGTAAATTTCAAATAATGATATTGATTTGCTCTCCTTTAAACAAAAATGAAGAAGGAGCGAAGATTTTTAAACGCCGCAAACGAGATACGTCTGGTAGTTTCACCGGATGGTGAAACTTCTTCGTTTAAAGGGTCTACCCTTTAAACGAAGATCATGTCTTTCTCATTATCTCGCCGATAAATTCGTTAATTCCGATTAGAGTCCCTCTATACTGAGAGTTACCACAACACCCCCTCATAGAGTCACAAACGAGAATGAATATTAAAAATTGAACGTTTTTCGTAATCTTTGATCGGTTCATTTTCAGATATTCCTTTCCTTGTTCTTTCTTTCATTCCGTTTGTTCCTTGTCGAACCCGTAATTCCTCGATCCATTCCAGATTATAATCTTTGCAATCGGTGAAAATGTAATATTTTATTCCCGTTTGTGACACTGTGGAGGCCTAAAATACGGCAACCAATCAGGAATGGATTCACATTGTCTCAACTCTCAGTATAAAGGGACTCTAATTTCGATGTTCTATGTTGGATCTGGATCAACGAGTCAACTAAATTATCTTTACGACAATGCGGGACGTATTCCGTGAAATTAAAGGCGGTTCGAGCTGTTTTCATCTTTCGAAGAATCCGATGTTTTGAAGCGTAACCGTTGTGCGTCAACGTCAACACGAAACTTACCTGTCCGTCCAGGTTCGAGAAATTGAAAATCGTTAGTTTGCACCAGAGACAAGAGACCCTCCACTAGTATCTTGGCCATGGTGGAAGCTTTTACTTTCGGGACTTCAGCATTCTACTGTTGACTTACCTACATGGTTGATGTTCAACAACGTGTTGGCAGTTTCGTTTTGCAAACAAGCCGAAAATGGCCGACGTTTGGGAAAGTTGTTTGGCTCATGACGTCATCCGAAGCTCATCATCGACCATGTAGGTAAGTCAAGAGCTGAAACTAGGGTGATGACTGTTGCTCCCTAATAATTGTCCATAAGAAATTGTTGAAACCCCGAAAGTAAAAGCTTCCACCTGTCGCTAGGAGGCCAGTGGAGGGTCTCTTGTCTCTGGTTTGCACCATCATTTTTCTTCATAAAATTATTCCTAGAATAGGAGAAAGCCTCGTCGAGGTTTAGCCGTCCGTCAATATTCACAGAGACACGATTACGGTTTTAGAACGCTTTCATTCCCAAGAAATACTCGACGCTTTGCCACGCAATGAATTAAGTTGCAGTATTGACCCGATTTTAACTTAGCCGACCAAAATGTAGAGCATCAGGGTTCAGGACGACTTAAAATTTCTTGAACATGCTTGAATTTGCTTTGGAATTTTAAAGGCCCTGTATAATTAGTAGCACAAGAGCCTTGAATATGTGAAAGTCTTATTATTATATATTTTAATCCATGTATATTTTATTGTATCAAGTTCCTGCAGAATCTCGGTCATATTCCGTGTGTTTTAGCTCAAGACAGCAGCAGTGATACATTTTTTCCTTTAAATACAAATTTATTTTTCTTTTGCGAGGATCGGCTGTTTACGATAAGGTGAACGTGAGCAAAAGCAATGAAATAGCAATTAAGGGTTTCAAGAATCCTGTAAAACGAGGAATGGCAGTGGTTTGAGGAGTAAGGAAAACGTAAGGGATTGTGATGTTAATTCAAGGATTCTAGATGATGAAGTACCAGTAGATACACTGATAAAGGTATCAGGAAAGGAAACTTCTATTTTTAAGGTTTTTTCCACTTTGGCGGATCAAGACACTACGACACAACGGGGGGGGGGGGGGGACGGATAGGGGCACAATCCCCCTTGAAGTTTTGAAGCATCTAATATACAGTTTAAGTCAATTTCGTCATGAATAAACACCAAATATAATCGTCCCTCCTTTCTTTCTTTCTACTACTACTACTACTACTACTACTACTACTGTTTTTATATTACTACTCCTACTACTTTCTTTCTTTCTTTACCTTGATTTCCATGTAAACACTCAGAGGTGTAAATGGCCTTACATGCTAAAGCACCGCTTTAAAATAAACTTATCTTACTACTACTACTACTACTACTTTCTTTCTTTCTTTCTTTCTTTCTTTCTTTCTTTCTTTCTTCGCTTTTTCTTCCTCTCTTTTTTTCAAGCGAACGGGGGAGGGGGGGGGCGCACTTCCCCTACGCCTCCCTACCCTCGAATCCGCCTATGCTTTTTCAATTCTGAAAACTGTTTCATTTATCCTTGAAATATTTTCTCGATTTTCCTTAAACAGTCTTTAAAAGTCCTTGATTTTTCGAATCAGGAATCCTTACAGCCTTTAAAAATCCGTGAATTTACCTATTCATCGGAGTTTGAAGTGCCCTGATTGTGATTTGGGCGCGAAGTGACAACCACGAACGACGCGCAATACATGCGATGGTCATAGTGCACGGTGCACGCTGTCCAATAATTAGCCATTCACATCCCCGGCATTCACTCGTAAATCGCTCTCGACCCGATCATCCATGCGTACCGAGCCATTTTTCCCGCTCCGAGCCCGAGCCAGGCGTGAATAATCGATTATCGATATCTTGCCATTTGAAGCTATGGTAAAGAATCGATTACTAAGGTGTTCCCTGATAATCGATCTTTTTTCATAGGTTTGAGTGGCGTATCAATCGATATATCGCAAAGCACGCCACGCCACTGCGAGCCACCGTTGTTGGCGTCCCGACGCCCATCGCTCGTCGCGTCGCGACGCCGTGACGTCAGTTATATCCTCTCCCATTCAGCGCCTCTTACATCTGTCCTGTTAAGGAATAACGCCGTATGACCTCTCAAGCGTCGGTAAATTTCCTGCGAAAAACACGAATTTTCAGGATCAGTGGCGTGACGTTCTTTGCGATGTATCGATTGATCTGTCATTTAAACCTATGGAGAAGAATCGATGAATCGGGTATTCGCAACGAACGCCTTAATAATCGATTCTTTACCGTAGCTTCAAATGGGCAAGATCGTTAATCGATTATTTACGCCTCGCCGCCGCTCAGGACGATTTGTGAATATTGCAGTTGTGCAAGGTTCCGGCTCATTTTTTTAGCTCTTTTACGAGGTAAAAATGTCAGAAATTCATCAAGCTCTGCAGACGTTTAAAAAATCCTTGCCCCGATCCTCAGGTGATTTTTTATTTCGAAAACTGCTGTTCTGAAAGTCCATGTGAGATCATTTACTGCTCCACACTGGAAGAAAATACACATTAGATCTAGAGTCCAGACTCTTAAAAACATCGACAAGAAAAAGTACTCTTGATTCAATCAGAATCTAGCTTAAATCAAGAACCAAGCCTCTTAATTTAAGCGGATTTCGTTTTGATTCAAGCAAAAATCCGATTGAATCAAGAGTATTTTTTCTTGTTAATGTTTTCAAGAGTCTGGACTCTAGATCCAATGTGTTTTTTTTTTCCAGTGCAAAATGTTACTGTCACCAGTGAACGTACTGCGATGTGTGTTAAAAGTGTCATGTGGACGCATCAACATTCTTGCCGTGTTTTTCTCTCTGGAAAGAAGACAGAAAACCTCGACTTCAATGCTAGAAATCATGTTGCTTTCCAACTAATCAAAAACCACCTACTTCACGTCACTAATTTACCTAGGAAAAAGTTTTTTCCGCCACTATCTGTTAACTCCTGCCACTTGTGAACTTGACTTACCATGCAATTCATTGAAAGTCGCACTCATTGTTTTCTCTGGTCAAACAAAAGGAAAAGAAAAGGAAAGCGTTTTTCTCCCCCTCGTTTCCGGTTTAGAGGAGCCGTAAAATGTGTTTATTCGTCGATTTTGTTTGTTTTTTCTCGCAGCTCGCGGTTCGCAGAGCGAAACAATTTTCAAATTAGATCACCGCGGAATTCAAACCCTCGTAAACGCATCGTATCTTGTCGAGTACGCCGCGGCCGTATGTGTAAATACTCCCGCTGGAATTTGCAGGGTTTTTTTCCCGCTCGAGAGGGAGACAAAGCAATAGTACCATATGCCTCTCATCGTTGCCGAGCCGAGCCGAAACACTTGAAACGCAAAACGTTTACTCAGCATAATATTTACTCCGACGGTTAAATTTTGCATCAATCGGCAGTAAAATGTTAAAAGCGAATAAATTTATACTCGTAAAGTTAAATTATGAATTTTCCTCCGTACATGTTGTAAGGGTGTCTACAGGGCTGAACAACTCCGAAAACTATAGGAAGGGAATTACCCTATATAATTCGTTGTTTCTTTCACGAAAGAACGTAACTCCATTTTAATGTCGCCAAATCCTTCGAGAATCGTATATCAATCCGGAGAATTTTTGACATTTCTGACTAAAATTTTACTAATTTTTCCTCGATTTCATGTAAAAATAAAAAGAATTTTGATTAAAGTTGCACAGGTATAGTTTTGTAAAATTAATCAATTGCCAGAGTTAATTTGGGAACCTTGGGATGGAGTTACGTTCCTTCGTCTGGGGGTTGATGCGAATTATAGCTTGGAGGAGTCAGGAGCTCAGAGCAGAGGGGTCGTAATGACATTTCGCCGTTTTGAGTTCGTGTTGCGAGAATGCTTGGCAGCTCCGTTTGCTTACAATGTAATTCCTCATGTTTAGAGCTTTTCATCCCACTTCTGGTATTAGATATCAGCATCGAATTTCTCCATATACATAGTCTTTCCGAAGCATTTAGAGAGTGTAATTTTTCACTTCGATTTTTGCCAAAAATGTTAGCCACAATCCTCCTGCCCAGAGCAACTGATATTGAGATGCGAAGTCAAGCTTTTGATGTCGGATCGGGGGAGGAGTTCCGGAAAAATTTATTTTTGTAATTCTGGTTAGTGAGAAGCTCCTCTGATATGACCGATTTGATTTTCGTCGATTTTGTTTTTCTTGGTAACAAAATTTGGATCGTCGAATAATATCGTCATCGTCGCTCCTCGGACGTAAGGGCATATTTCCGTTTCCACGTAAACCTTGTTTGACGTATGAATTATTATGTCTTCTGTGGCTCGAGTGGGAATGGAGATACACGCTCTTACTTCTTAGAAGGCGACGGTTTCTCGTTTTCACGTTCATTTCGGTAATTTAAGTACAGGATGTCTTATGAACGCATGTTTTCGAAATTAAAATAGCTTAAAAAGCACACTCACTCTTGCCGATCTTTACTTGTTCCCTATCTTTTATTATATTGTATTTTTCATCTATGTTTCAGGTAAGCTGATTCTTTCGTTGTTCTCTTCTCACCATTGTGTATACACACTGTAAGTCAAGAATACACACTTTGTTATTACCTCTAAGAGTTCATTTGAACCGACTGTTACCGTTATTCTTGATCTGCGGGATGCGTTATCTACAGAAAGTACTTTTACAAACGTCAAGATAGACTACGAGACAAATTGGCGAGCCAGCAACTGCTCTGAGATTATACCTAGAGCCTTCCCAATCCAGAGTCCTTATATGGGAAGAGCACGGACTCGGCGAAATCTGGAGCTCTTAGGGCCTGAAAAGGCAGCCAACCTTTTAACACAAAAAACACCAAAAATGCCGATGCCAATCCTCAGACTCAAGTATCAAATCAAGATTACCAAAATTGTACGTAAATGAGCGTCCTTCCGCAAGAATTAGTAAATTAAAGCAATATAAACGACGAGTCGTAACAATCGTTACAACAAATAATGGAGATGTTGCATGTGCGAGGACTTTGCGATTTGACTATTGATTTTTATGTAAAAGTTCGCGAGAAACACAATGGTGCCACTGGTTTTCTCTGAAATCAACTCCCAAGCTCAAAAAAAAGCCCTCAAGTTGAAGCCAAAATGGAGGGGACATCCCACGCTATCGGCTATCCTAAGAGTCCACCTCTGCATCAAAACAAACTCCATGCAAAGATAGGGAGCAAATACATTAGCAGTGATGCCGTGTTTTCAGTTTTGGAGTCCCCAAATAAAGTGGTAGCCCTGTCAATGTATTTGCTCCCTATCTTTGCGTGTAGAGTTTCTCTTGATGTAGAGGTGAACTCTCAGGATAGCGTGGGATATCCCCTCCATTTTGCCTCAACTTAAGAGCTTTTTTTGAGCTTGGGAGTTGCTTTCAGAGAAAACCAGTGGCACCATCGTGTTTCTCTTTTACCTAAGAATCAACAGTCAAATCGCAAATTCCTCACACATGCAACATCTCCATTCTGGATAATTTGATTTCACAGGTTGGTTGCCCTTTTTGACCTCAAAAGCTCCACGACGTAACCTCAAAATCACCGACTTTTCCGTTATCTCCCCATGTAGGCACTCTATAATAGTGCACCAGCAGGATCAAGTAGACCACGGTATAAATGCCGCGTGTTCCATTTGCGGTCTCGCCGTGTTGAGGCGGAAGAAAACTTGGGTTTTTGCATGATCCTGAAAAAAGTGTCTGGGATGATGGAAGAAAAATTCGCTTGAAGGGACTGTATATCCGGGGAATTTGATGGACGGTCGCCGGTGGCCGGAACGAGCAACAATCGGCCACCTCCCACTCGCGCTCCGCTCGCCACTTGGAGTTTGCACAGCGGCCCGCGTTGCCAAGCACCCGGGCCGCGACCCCATCCGACGCTGGCTATTTTTCCAAGTCGGCAAACACTTTTCTCGTACTTTTAAATATGTATATTGCAAATACTCGATCCCAGGCGAGGCAGCCTGCTTCCATGCAGCGTCGATCGAATTATATGCAGGGTTGCCACAGTCAGGGAATACCGGGAACAGGGTGTCTACAAGTCCCCGAATTTCCGGAAAGTTCGGAAGTAGTAATTATTTTTAAGAGCTGTCCGGAAGTACTGAAAAATGCGGAAATTCCGCAAGGAGGTCCGGAATTTTTTTCATTTTTGTTGCAATTTGAGCGAGAAATTTATATTTTTGAAATGTTTCGAATTTCGTCAATTGGAGGTACCGGAAAAGTACTGAATTTTTCTGTTGAAGAGGTACTGAATTTCTTGGGAATGTACTGAAAGAGTACTGTAAAATTACTGATTTTTGGCAAGCTTGTTTTAGTAGACACCCTAGCCGGAAGAGGAGAGTTTGCAAGTGTCTGAAGTTCGATGAATTTCGTGTTTTAGTGGAAGCTACTGAGTGAACCGAACACGAGGATACCCTTCATTCATAAATTGAACAATTATTCGAGGAGGTTTGACGAAATGATCTAATCCGCTAATATACATGTGTTTTATTGGGAAATGCCGCCAAATGTCACCAGGCGGCGCATTTTCTCTCTTTTCGATCAAGTTTTATTCAATTTCCCATATCAGAAAGAAATTCTAAAAAATACCGCAAAATCTGTTCTTTAAGCACTCTTGGATGAAGCAATAAAAAATTTGTGTGCTAATTCTCCTTTGTCAGGGAATTTTTATAAGTTAGGGGAAACCAGGAAATGACAGGGTAAATGACCAAAGTGTCAGAAAAAATTATTTAGTCACCCATATTTACTTTCTAGAATGGATTTGATGTTTCAAACAACATATTTTGCGCGCAAACTTTTTCAAATTATGTCTTTTTAACAGAAATGTGCAAAAACAACAAAATGTGACCAGGGAAATCAGGAAAAGGCCAGGGACTTTAATTTTTTCAATTATGCGGCAAATCTGTGTACTCTTGCGAGGATTGCAGGGGGTCTAGAAAGCCTGGAGAGTCTGGAAATTTACAGTGACATGGAGAGGTCAGAGAAATTCGAGGAATTTTGCTCATCAGCTTAGCAACTTTGGTCGGTGCCACTCGAGATGGCGCTAACAAGTGTCGAGAGTCTTTGCCAGCAATTTGAATATCTAGAAATAGAAATTTAGTCCGAAGTCCTGTACAAGTCAGCGCACAATTGAAAGGGGGAAAATCTGAGTGGAAATTTTGTTTAGAGGTCAGCGAAAGTCCGGAAAGTTGGAAATTTTGAAGTCAGAGAAAAGTTAAAATACCTAGTTGAAAAGAAAAAAATTGCGGGAAAGTTGGATTGTGTATCTATACGAGGAATGAGAAGTATGAAGATATGACATAATCAGGGGTGTAGAATTCGGTCGCGATCGGTTGCGTGCTAAAATGTAAATGCACCGAGAACGGTTTAAAAAAGGGAAAAGCCGGCGCGCTACGGTTAAATTTAAAATCGCATATTTACCGCAAAATCGCATTTTTTTTTCGCGATTTACCGCAAGTTTTTCGCTAAACCGTGTACTAGCTCGTACGTACGGGGAATAAAAAAGTAAAGGTTATCACCCTGAAATTTCAGGGGATAAAAAGGTTTGAAAAATGGGAAGAATTCTCCATAGTCCGGTAACAACTTTTTCTGAAACACTGGTTTAATTTTAGATTTTTGGCAAAAATTGATTTTTTTTGCTCAAAGCATATTCTAGTTGTCTCTTCCCAAAAAATCTAATTTATGAAACCTAAGTAAAGCTGAAGCCATCCGAACAAGCAAAAGCAAACCAAGTGCAATGTATGCACTCGGTAAGTCAAACACCGTCGAATTTCGCGAATTTTTGTATTTTAGGGTTTACAAACTACATTTTAGGGGGAGAAGCAGCTGAAATGTGTAATGGATCCGTTTTTTTCCAAGAGCCCCGTATTTTAGCAAAATTGTAAATTTATATCTCGACTTGCTTACGTCCTCCCGCTGAAGATTCGCTTTAAGTTGGCAACCCTGTCTCTTCTCCGTATGACTCCATCGAATATAATCGATCCCAGTTGAGGCAGCTTTCTTCGATTTATATCGATTGTATTACACGCCCTTAAATGCGCGAATCCCAGCATTGCCAACTCCCGCAAATGGGTACGGGCGGCAACCCCGGGCCGCAAACGAGGCAACTGGAGCGTTATCGAGCTCGCGCCATTGATAAAAGAAGAGATACGAACCACGCCAACGAGCCATCGATTGTTTACCCGACCCCCCGCCCCCGTGTCCCCCCCCCCCCCC
>NW_017547281.1:827324-1062330 GCF_001854935.1 Bemisia tabaci | reverse complement strand
TTTTTTTTTTTTTTTTTTTTTTTTTTTTTTTTTTTTTTTTTTTTTTTTTTTTTTTTTTTTTTTTTTTTTTTTTTTTTGCGGAAGGATCGGTGGATACCGGAGGTTTCAGGTTGATTACTTTATTCGCGATAACTCTGCCCACCTAAGCATCTAAGTTGCGCCCGACACTGGGATGTTGTCGTGACGCACCGGAATGGAGAAATATAGCGGCTACATTCGATAATTGTAATTTCTAGAAGGGCTATTCTGCCCGTCTGCCGTGCTAAGGAAGAACACTGTATCACCATTTGAATGTTGCCAGATTTCCTCTGGGATAATATTAATTTTCGAACAAAGCTATCAATATTTCTCCTTAAAATCTTCAGATGTTTTAGATTAAATTTCGAACAAAATGATTTAAGAAATTGGAAGAAAAATAATAAACAATTTCTCTGAAAATTTGTGCTGTATCCAACGAAATTTGGCAGCATTCAAATGTTCATACGACGTTTTGCCTTAGCATGGCAGTATTGACGTATCTATTCTGCAACGTTAGGGATTTATGAAGCTCCTGTGTCTCCCGTTATTACACCTTTTTCTCAAAATTGTCAAAGTGATGACTTCTCCTCAAAAATTACTGCAGAGGGAGAGTTTGGCCATGAAAAACTTGTTGAAGTCTTCAGAGGATTAACGGAAATTGATCAAGGAAACAGGGATAAGACAGGAAATTTTTGTCGTTTTCCAAGGAAATTCTTGAAAAGTTTGGGATGTTTCGTTAACAAGAATAATGTCGCGTACCCGAACTTTTGCGGCGATTTTAGCGGCGCGCTAGCCAGGGTGGGAAGCGCCGTCAATTCATTGTCGCGGTGTGACGCGCCTTCAATCCAGCTAGCGGCAATATGCTTACACCCGTGGTCGAATAGTTATCTCGTTACGCCTGGCGTGAATGATTTCACATCCATGGCTGCACGCGAAAAATAGAGTAACTATCTCCGGTTGCAACATTGCACACCTCTACTCACGTTTTTATTTTTGATCAATTTTCTTTAGAAAGGTGTCCACAGTTTTTCTGAAAAGTTACCGGGAATTTCCCGAAATGATTTCAAATTAAATTATGGAGAATTTCGATGCGATATTTTCACAGGTAGTCTACCGCCAGAAAAAGCGGATAACATCAGGAGAATGATGTCACAGTAAAAGTTGAAAAATCAGCAGGGAAATCGGTCATGGATCAGGAAATTCAGAGTGCGTCAAGCATTTTTTTAATCACATGCAGTTTCGCACATTGAAAAGTAAAATATTTGATTTAATCAACTCACCAAAACCGTCGGCTTGTAAAGTCAATACAAGTGCCGATTTATTTGCGCCGAAAATCAGGAAATTTTAGGAAGAATCAGGAAAATATCAAGAAAATCTGCAACGAATTTTACGTCGACACCCTCTAGAATTTTCCGAATTTTGGTCAGGGAAACAGCCAGCCTTTTCTTTCGAAGTCTGCAATAGCCTGTAAATGTACGGTATTGAAGCCTATTGCGTTTGATGGAAGCTATCTAATAGTGAGATATTACGAGGATCCGTTGGGATAACTACTCCTATTTCAGAAAACACCCTGTCCTTTTAATCAAGTTATATCAGGTTTCACCCTTGTAATTGACTGCTTTGCTTCGGCGTTGGAAGTTTTGCGGAAGTTTCTGACAAGCACTTGAGGAGAAGAGGAAGAAGAAGATTGTTCGATGGATCTTCAACTCATTTTAACCACCAGAACTTGCAAAAGCATTAGCGCCGAACAGATGTTCCTTCCCTTCCTCCTTGACACGAACTGAGGTCCAGAGGAAACTATTAATATCATTGAAACAGACAACAAAGGAGCAGCCCGAAACATATCACTAATTAATTTGGGAGTTTAATCATATTATAATGTGATTGCTACGGTTTTTAAACATTTTTTTGATTTTAGTTTTAATATCTTTTCTATTCTTTCAGAGTTTTATAATGATACCGTCTGGCGCCGGAACGTCCTGAATTTGTTTTCTATGTTAGTCATTAGCCTTGTTTCCGCGTTTTTCCTTGTTTCTCATTTAATATCATTGTTGCGTTATGATCAGACTTTCTACAGCCGCATAAAGACTCGAAACCGTCGATTTTTCCGCAGATTTTCAAGTTCTTGAAAGCATTTGATTTCATGAGATAAGTCAAAGAAAAACTTGGAGTCGATTGAATCAGACCGAGTTTAGCAGAAACGAATCAGGTCGGATTTTGAGTTGAGTAAATTTTTTCCTGACAAAAATTCCAGGTCGAGAAAAATATTTTGAATGTGAAAACAGTCGTTCAACTTTGTTCTTAACGTTGAGTCTCTCACGGAGGGGTTAAACTTTAAAAAAACCTCTTTCTCTCGTTTCTAACTGTTGTCTCTTTGTGATCTAATGAAAATGTCATGAAAGCCTTGCACAACAAGAGCCCGTGAGTAAAATTTTTTTTATTGTGTGAAACTTTGCGACGTTGCCTTAAATTAAGTCAATCTGGCTCTTACCGCTCCTAATAGCCTAAATTTTGTACTTTGTATTTCTTGCTCATCGTAGAAACACCGTGTATGCCAATGGCTTTTTAAATAGATACCTCTATAGATTAGCTTGAAGTGGTAGTTCCGAATCGTAAAATCTAATCCAAATGTGCTTTTCTTGTTTCCCTGATGATCCTATCGTCAATTCGAAGTAGGTCGTAAGTATATACATGAACTTATCGGATGCTAAACTCTTTCCCTAAAGAATCCTCAGCTAACGTCCGTTAAAAACCCTTGAAAATCCACGATATTCGTTTCGTTTTGGTTGCTTAGATGCTAACGGCTTAAACTCAAGTGACGTTCACATTCACGCATCAGGAAAGTTCATCCTGTTTCCTTTTCTGAAAGCTTTCATTCAATCAACTAAACAAAGAAGCATCTTAGAGTGATACTTTTGCTCATTTGAGCTCAAATTTAACTGAAGTCGACCGCAAAAGAGTGCGCATCGATCATCTAATAATCAGTGGGGGAGGGAAGCACAAAAAAGCAAAGGCCAGTCTTCCAGTTATGTCTATCTTCAATCTGTTGCACAAACGAACACTACGTGACAATTCCATTGTAGAGATAATGCGACTTAAGCGTGGTCACGCGATGGATGTGTAATGACATTCAGTGAAATTCAACAATGGCTTCCAAGACCGCTTGGTGGAAGTTTGATACTTATCAGTGCCATCGGAACACTCTCATAAACGTAAGGCCGTGCCAAGTTATTCATAAGACGTTTGTGTCATTATTCCAGCTTCATGATCCTCGAGGGCAAGGGTGGAGAGGGAGGATAAGGGTGTCCTTTTCCAACTCACCAGCGGACCGATTATTGAAATTGATCGACAAAGCTATAGACAAAGGAGACACAAGAGGTATGGAGAGATCCTATTGGTGAAAGCGGGTGAATGCAAAGGACAAAGGAGGCAGGTAATAGACTAACTATCGGCAACTCACGAGAAACCCGACAGTTAGTCTATCATTTTCCCCCTTAGTCGATGAGAACCACCCATTTCAACCAATAGAATTGCTTTATACCCCCTATGTCATCTTTGTCTATCAGTTTCAATAATCAGTCCGCTGGGACCCCAGGTTCAGCTTTTCGAATTAACCTTCTTTTTTAGGGTTTTTGCCTTAAGGCGAATAATATGTATTGATCAAAAATCTATAAATATATAGGTGGCTTGAGACTCTGCTAATATAAATTCTAAGGGTGGCGGCAGTCAGGGAAAAACTGGAAGGTCGAAGTATTTTTCTGGAGGCCAGGATTTTTTTTTTTCGTTTTGAAAGGGCAATGTTCTGGGCGATTGCAGTGATTGACTGTAGATTTCTTTTGTTTAAAATCAGAAAAAAGTCCAGAAATTTTACGGAATTCAGTCAAGGTTTTTTTAAGTTAGGTAATTTCGATGTACAAGTTCAGACACGTCTCTATAATTTTTTTTTTTTTAAACAAAAATCTTGTGGAAGAAGAGTTTGAATGTTTTTAGAGTCAGTCTTGAGATGTAGTAACTAAATAAGAATTCTGCCTTTAATAAAAATTCATTTATCAGCATCATTACTCTCTAGGTACTTTTTCTCGGTGAGTAAGCAGTATTCAACTCTTCAAAATACATGAAATCACATTACTTAAAATTTTAAGAAATTTCAACTCTTCACTTTTTCTTCGTCTCTCATTTTTTGGAATAACACGAAGTTTAATTATTTCAAAACTCACAACTTTATCTCTTGAAAATTCATCTAATTCTTATGTTTCCAATCCATTCAATCCATAAAAATCAACGATCAGCCCGCAGGAAAAAGCTAAATTTTTAATAGGAACTACACACCTATTTTCCTGCAAAGAATCGATTGTTGTAGTGAATTTTGCAACCTTTACGTTTCTGCGTCGGGGAAACGACAAAATCTACGAGGCCGGTTCATCTCGGAAATCCGGCAGGAACATGGAACTAGGCCTCGTCCCCCGGTAGCCTGCTACCGTGCTAAGGAAGAACGCCGTATGAACATTCGAGAGTTGCCAAATTTCCTCCGATAAAATGTTCATTTCCGAGTGATGTCATAAATATTCCTCCTCGAAATTTTCAGGATTAGAAGAAATTCCGAACAAAATTGTCTGAAAAACTTGAGAGAAAATGTTCGCAAGTTTACCGGGAAATGGAGATGTTGCATGTGTGAGGAATTTGCAATTTGACCGTTGATTCTAATGTAAAAGTTCGCGAGAAACACGATGGTGCCACTGGTTTTCCCTGAATCAACTCCCAAGCTCAGAAAAAGCTCTCAAGTTGAGGCCAAAGTGGAGGGGATATCCCACGCTATCCTGCGAGTCCACCTCTACATCAAGACTAACTCTCCATGCAAAGATAGGGAGCAAATACATTGACTGGGCTGCCACTTTATTTGGGGACTCTAAAACTGAAAACACGGCAACCCTGCTAATGTATTTTCTCCCTATCTTTGCATGGAGAGTTTGTCTTGATGTAGATGTGGACTCTCAGGATAGCGTGAGATATCCCCCCCCATTTTGGCCTCAACTTGAGAGCTTTTTTTGAGCCTGGGAGTTGATTTCAGAGAAAACCAGTGGCACCATCGTGTTTCTCGCGAACTTTTACGTAAGAATCAACAGTCAAATCGCAAATTCCTCACACATGCAACATCTCCATAGTCTGATAAATTTGAGGGGAAATGTTCATAAATTTACCGGGAAATGTGTGTTTTACATTAAGGAAATTTGGCAACGTCTGATGGTTCATACGGCGTTTTACCTTAGCGCGGGAGCACGGGGAAGCGGCGATAAGGCCGACGCCGACAACGCACGTCTCTTGCGAAAAATGTCGCGAAGTCGGGAGGGCTCCTAAGTGGGCTCCGTTTTCGGAGCCGGTTCCGGGTTCCGGGTTCCCCGTCGCCGGTTCCAGCGTCCGGGCGCCGGGCCCGAGTCTCCCGGGTGCTGCCTGCAAATGAGCCGCGTATCGATTTCAGACTCCGCGCCGATGTTCCACAATTCCACCGTTTACTGCCGACCGCCGCTCCCGATTTTTCCTCCTCCTGGATCCCGTTTCCCGACTTTCCCTCTCGCCCCGTTCTCTCTCCTCGCTTCTTCTGCGACTTTTCACGTGGAAGAACCATTATCCCAATGTTTCTCCTCGCTGAGACTGTTCCCCGCAGAGAGAGAAATGTCGCTTCATACAGCACACACTGGAAAAAAAAACACATTGGATCTAGAGTCCAGACTTTTGAAAACATTGACAAGAAAAAGGACTCTTGATTCAATCAGATTTAAGCTTAAATCAAAAGGAAATCCGCTCAAATTAAGAGGCTTGGTTCTTGATTTAAGCTAGATTCTGATTGAATCAAGAATACTTTTTCTTGTCAAGTACAAGACAAGTTTCTGTCTTTTAAGAGTCTGGACTTTAGATTCAATGTGTTTTTTTTCTAGTGTGAGTTTTCGGTCGTAGTAGTCTGATTTAACGGGGTGTCTAGCATCAGGATTTTCCAGATTTCCCCGATTCTGTCGGGTTTTGAGGTCAAATTAGATTTTAGATTAGGATTTAGGATTTAGGATTAGGATTAGGATTTGAGAAAAGTCGGCCGTCCGATCGGACTGCTTTCGCATACGCTTATACAGAAATTTTAATTTTTGTCCGCAAAAAATTAGGATTTGGAAAAATTATGAAATCAAGATTTAGCAGACAAAAATCAGGAAAAATCAGAATTTATTCAGGATTTCTCTAACTGAAAAAGAACTAAGCACCCTGTTTAGTGGCTTTGTCATGGTTCAATGGGCCAGTTGCGCTGGTCACAGAATCGTGTTTTGATGCTTGATTTTTGTAGATTAGCTAAAATAATAAGCCCCGTCCCAACAGCAACTTTCTACCTTTAATATTACCAGAAATATCGCCCTTTAAAAAGTCGGGGTTATGACGTCATTCACCCGCGGTTATGACACCCTCGGTTTCCTCCACCTTGCTTTCATCCGAGTTTCACATTGATTAACCAGTGCAAATGTGTGTCTCTTTGGTTAACCAAAGCAAAGTGGAAGAAACCAGGGATGTCACCATATCGGGGTGGATGACATCAAAGGCTCGACTTTTTAAAGGGCGATGTCTCGGTTAATATTGAACGTAGAAAGTTGCTGTAAGGACAGACCTTATTATTTTTAGCTAATCTACAAGAATCAAGCATCAAAACACGATTCTGTGACCTGCGCAACTGACTATTTTCCATGGCAGATTACGATTGGTAGTGACAAGACGTTAAAGAAGGGAATGAAGAGCAAGAGTCCATTAGAGTAACTGTTGTAAGCCTCCAACGCAACGATGGGAGGACACCAATCAATAATCATGCATGAAAGATTATCGGTGCGGACAATTAGACCTCTCAAGGCTTACGAGTCGAGTTATTGACATTCTATACCTCCTAAAACCCTGAGCGGCAGAACTGGGCGAGTTCAGGGAGCCACGCTCATTTCCAACGTCTCTCCTTCAAGAGCCCGGGTAGGCAGAATAAGCTGCTTGGAGGCCGCGTTACTGAATAAAAGGTGGTTTTCCAGGAACTCCAATGGTGTGCACTTTAACTCACTTTCAAAAACTTGAATGTAGCTACTCTGAGCGGCTTGTAAACCGTAGTAAATGGTTGATCGTGGCAATTTTGGGCATGACCTTTTGTGCCGTGTTGATTTTCAACAGTTTAAAATCATCCGAGGCCGGCCAAAAAATGAATGGGATCATAATCGTAGATACTCGTAGCTGGATACTTTTTCTTCCATTTTCATTATTTATTTATCCAATTAATAATTTATGTATTATTAATTTTAATTTTGTCTCAGCAAAAAAGTAAAAAACACACATAATCTTGGACATTGTCGAACATTAAAAGCACCGTGGCACGGGCGCTAAATAGAGGAAATATCATGAAATTTAGCGTTTTACAATCCAATATTCCATCAGTTTTGCAGGAAAGACCCCCGCGGAATCCCCCACCCCCACCCCTAGTGAGAAGTCCCTACCCTTCAACGGGAAATCTCTTCATTTCCCCAAAGAAGCCGGTAAATCGGGAGGATCCCGTGAAGGATTAAGTCCTGGGCCATTTTTTCTGGCCAGTCCAAGGTTTTCCGCGATCCGCAGAGATAGGACATATAGATGGCTTAAGTGCAAAGCCACGTATCTCCGTTTGCAACGTTGCAGATTTCTTGTCATACTTAATTTTTTCTCTGGGAAAATAGTTAAAGTGTTTTCTTGAAAATTTCCTCGATTTTTCTTCTCTGTCAGCAGAATATTCAGTGTAAATGTCAAGCTACAAAGTTGGCTTGTTTCTCCTCGAAAAATTATGAAAGGAGCGGAAATTTTGAAACATTGCAATAAAGATACGCGGTTCCGCAATTTGGCCATCGATATTTTGTACCCCTGCTTCTACGAGGATAATATATGATAAGCTCCTTTCAAGCAACCTCAGAAGGGTGAGCAATTTTCTCGAAGGGATATTCGATCGCTCAACGGGGCCTTTGAAGGCTCGAAATGTCGGTCATCAGTGGCGTGGCGTGAATTGCGATGTATCGATTGTTATGCCATTTAAACCTATGGTAAAGAATCGATTATTAAGGTGTTCGCTGCGAACACCCTGCCTATCGATCTTTTTCCATAGGTTTAAATGGCATAGCAATCGATACATCGCAAAGCACGCCACGCCACTGTCGGTCATGCCTCACACGGAGACCCAAGCGAGCCCGCGCACACACCGAGGGAATAAAGTGTGAAACCCGGCGTTTTATTTCGAAATCCAGGAGCGGTGAATTGCGGTCACACTATAAACCTTGTTTGCACAAGCGTGTCTCGGTACATCTTGTTTGCCGAGCGTTGGAGAGTCGCTGCCAGCAAGCTTTTCACGCTGATGCCCGGATCATATCAATGTTTTTCAACCAGCTAAACCCCCCGGGAAAGAGGGGATGATGGCTGCTCATCCACTTAAGTAGGAGAGAGGTTCGACGAAAGGGTGTAGAGGGTTCATGATTAAGAAGCTTATTCGTTGAGCAACGGGGGGTTGAATCGTGTATGCATCAGAATTATTTTCAAATAAAATGAAATAACTTTAAAGAGTCATAACCTTGCAAATAATATAATTAATAAATACTTATATCACAGCTACAGACGTCTTTCGGGCATAGCCCATCCTCAGTTGCTTACAAAAATTCAGTAGCTCAAGTTGAAGCATTATTTTCAAATTGAGGTATGTGTGGCTCCCACGAATTGGGAAAACTAATTGTAAGCTGTAAGTCTGTACACCCCTCCTAAGTAAGAACGGGGTATGGGCCACCGGACGGAATTTTGCGAAATTTTTTTTCGAGAAATCACGAATTTCAAAGAATTTTTTTGAATATTTCTCCTCCGACTTTTCACAGGATTTCATTCGTAATTTGATCTGAAAGTCTAAAAATTTCAGGAAAAAATATGCACAACTTTCTTCAAAGATTAATATTATCTGATAAAAAGTTGGCAACATTTGAATTCTTATTCGGTGTTTTTACTTAGCACGGCAGTATATTAATCGATGAATTTTCAATTTAGTTTTTTTAGTGGCGTAATAAATTATGAGACGAAATTAGGCATCGTCTATTATAGTTAGGCGGATTCCGATCAAACACTTCCAATTAGACTACATTTGCAATTAGGGACCACAATTTCTGGCTCATTCGTAAAAACATTCATATGCGTAAGGAAATTAAGAGTACATACATTGTTTCCAAGGTAAGCCAGAAATTGTAGTTCCTAATTGCAAAATGTGGTCCGATTAATGTCTCTCTACTAAAACAGACCACTGTTGCGTTAATTGGATTTAATTTTGCAATCAGGTAGAGTCTGCAATTTCTGGCTCATCCGTAAAAACACCAATGGGCGTAGGGAAACTAGTGGTACGAGCGTTGTTTCTAAACTGAGCCAGAGATTGTAGTTCCTAATTGGACGTATTTCTGTCAAACGGAACTAAGCGCCATAGGGGAGAAAGGTAGAGGGGGGCTTGGATTGGCGGCGGAACCGGGCGTCGGGTTCATTCCGTCCTATACTCGCAATGATTTTCCATAGCTCTTAGTTACGTTTGACCGAACGCACTATCTGGCATTCTAAATTCCTCAAAAGGAACTCCAAAATGGCGCTTAGTTCCGTTTGACAGAAACACGTCCGATTGCAAAATGTGGTCTGATTAATGTCTCTCTATACTAAAACAGACCGTTGTTGCGTTAATTGGATTAAATTTTGCAATCAAGTAGAATCTGCAGTTTCTGGCTCATCCGTCAACACAGAAATGTGCGTATAGGGAAACTGGTGGCGCACACGTTGTTTCTAAACTTAGCCGGAGATTGTAGTTCCTAATTGCAAAATGTAGTCAAATTAATCGTCGCAAATTCGACATGGATCCGGTGACTCGGACGCAGAAACCAAAACAGGAGGAAATCGAGGGGGATTGACTTGATAGCGCCTCGAAACACCGGTCGAGAAGCGAAGTTGAAGTTGGCGATGAATTTTTCACGAAGGCAACTTGGCCGAGAGGGACCAGAACCGGGAACTGCGAGTAAACAGCTCACCCCGGGGTCGACGCTCCGCTGAAACTTTAAGACACAGAGCGGAATATCACGGTGCATCCAGATTCACGACCCTCGACTTTTTCAAAACACGTTACCTCGGTTTTTTTTTTTTTAACTCGCACTTGAAACTTTCCAAACTCTTCGTTCCTCCGAAGTTATGGCGTAACTTTATTTCGACTCGAACCTCGGGGATCGTGGAGTTATACGGATGATAGAGATCGTCTCTACGAAGAGTTTTGCCTACGTGTTAGGAGAGCGTCGAACTGCGACAAGACAGTGAGTAAAATACGGACTTAGGAAGAGATCTCGAATTGTAAGGAATGAAGTATCTCATTGAAGTGAATGTAATTTTTCAAGAATGCATGACTTTTTACATCTAAACGAGCTTGTTCCGTAATTTTTGATCGTGGCGTTTTTGAAAAAAAGAGACTTCGTTGAGGTGAATGTAGTTATTCATGAATGCAGGACTTCTCTTTTTATCCAAATGATCTTAATCTGTAAATTTTAATCGTGTAGTAACAATAGATACCATGAAACATCTTCTGAATTGCAAAATTCAAATAGTCAAATTTCCGGGTTAGGTTTTACATGTTCAGTATGTGATTGAAGGCTCGCGGTCTGCACTGGTCGGAAATATACAAATGGTGTACATTGCGGTAGGTGCGGCACCGAGAAATGACGAATTTTCAATGATCAAAGTGCGCACCGTGGTTTACGCACAATGCGTGAAGTATTCTTACAGTCTTGTAGGCGCCAACATTCGCCAGGCGCGCACCGTAGTTTACGCACAATGCGTGAAGTATTTTCGCAGTCTTGTAGGCGCTGAGAAACGTCAGGCGTGCACCGTGCTGTAAGCGCAATGCGTGAAGTATTCCTTCAGTCTTGTAGGCGCTAATATGCTTTCCGTACCAATCGCACTGATTATGAGATAGGCGGGATTGGTTTCACGCAGAGTCAGCGTTTTTCAACTTGCACCCCCTTTAAGTTTTTGCACTCTCTGTAAGGGTTACCATCATTTAAAATGACGAAACAACGACAATATGTAACTAATATTCTTCTGTTTATTTACATGGATAGATATTTATTAATAGTCTCAAACGAAATAATTGAAAGTGTTCATTGTCTTGTGCTGTTAAAGAAATAATATGAGCACGCTTAGTTACTTTTGGTGAAAATTACTGCGATTGCATTTAATTTTAATCGAGATAACTGCAAGCACTTTAATTTTTTTAGGGGGAGGGGAGGGCACTACGCGACCGCAATTAAAGCAGTAGTTGTACAGAGTTAATTTGGTTCACAAAAATTTTCTTGGATTTCTTTGACAGTAACCCAGTTGATAACGGCTGTATAGGTCATAGATCGCCGCAGAGGCATAGCTCAGAGGCATTTTAAATATTAAAGAGTGCTTCTAGAAGAAAATTTCACGAGGAATCCAATAGAACCACTTTTAGAACCTCAAATTTCTGTATGAACTGAGTTATAAGCTTCTAAATTTCTAAATTTTGTGCGACTTCTCCTTTCGACGCGGTCCAGTGTGCGACGCGACGTGTCATAGTAATTGTAATTTACCAATTACTATCACTCCGGATTACTTGAATTAATCTCCATGACCTAACCTCAAAATTACTGACATGTCCGTACTCTCTCTGCGTAACCTTAAAAACTATTTTGCCGGGCGGATATAGAACGTAGGAATGCATTTGAATCCAACAATCTGATGACTCGAACGCGGGAAATCAAGAGCTCAAAAAGCTCTCTCTGTAAACTAGATTCTCCGGAGCCGACAAAATACGGTTGATACCCGTGAAAAGGACGTTTTAAGCGGGTCTTGAGCGATTCACGACTCGCGTCTCGGCCGGGCAATCGGTAATGGAGACAGTTGCAACCGCTTTGAGGTGGAAGGAGTGACGGTGGTGAGGCGGGAGCTTCGAGGGCGGCGGGAGGAGGGGAGGGGGCGCAGAGTGCAAAAGGGTGAAAGCTGAAGAGGCGTTAGGGTGAAATGCAGGGAGTGAAATTTTAATATAAGTGGTCGTCCGCTGTGACACGTGAAATAAATTACTCTCAGCGAGCAGCGCGAGTCCCAGCAGACACTGACGCCAAGCCTCGTCGTTGAAGAAGATGACTTATTTTGAACCCTGAAGACAGCCCAATCGGGCGTATCTATGCTGGGAAAAACCGCGTACAGACGGATTAAATACAAATTCAATCTGTATTTTATAGATAAATTAAATCGAAAGATAGCCAATCCATAAATGATTGCTTGCCTCAAAGTTTTATTTGATATGATTCATGTGTTTTAAATAGTTGACTTTCGTGCAAAATAATTTTTGATTGGATCAGTTTTCATCATCGGGTATTTATTATTTTTTAAATTTTGCACTTTAACGTCAAAATTATTTTTTCAAAAATTGCGGAAAAGAAATAAAAATCCGAACTATGACTCTTCAAATTAGGTCTAAGGAAACTCTACAAATCATGCTCAACTCCCATTTTTTTTGTTTGTTGGAATTTCTAGGATCAGTAACGTTGCAATACAACAATCAATGTAGCATAAATGGACCACTATACAAGGTACGAATTCAAGCAATCTGATACATGTTTCTTAACCAGAATTTCACGTAGAACACGATTCGCGCAACGAAAATTACTGAAACCAGCTCCTGATGAAGATATTAACCTTTTTATTTCACATTGATTACGCGGATTTTGAACTGCCCGCTCACAAGAAACTCAAATCTCTACGTGAGTCAAATCGCGCACCACAACAGTTTCAGCTAGCCTCTCAATCGATCACTGTTCATAACCCACCATGTGTTGTTCAAATTATAAGCAATTTGCTATAGCTGAGCCCGCAAGCGTCAAAATTGAGGTTGCCAGATTTTTATATCGCAAAGACTGTCATGATAATGTTCAGCGCGCGATGTGAATCACGTAGAGCATTGAGTTTTAATGAGCGGGTGGTTTGAATTCACGCATCAGGAATCATTTAATATCATTGTAAGGAGTTAATTTCGGTAATTTTTGCTGTGCGCATCGTGTTTTACGTGAAATTTTGGTTAAAAAATATGTATCAGAATGCTTAAATTCGTACCTTGTCTAGTGGTCCATTATGCATTTTGCGAAAAATTGACGATGTCGCGAAAAAAAATCAGAAATACTTTACTTCACCGGTACAACAGGCAACGCTGGAATGAAGTCAAGGTGTAATCGAATAATCGAAAGAAGGAAAGTTACGCTCTCAGTCAGTATCGCATGCGATAGATACTTCAGGATTTTCATCATAACGCCTGGATGCAACTATTCGAACTCTATGGATGTCCGTGTTGTATACGAACGGAATTGAAGGCGTTTTGACTGTCCGAGCACACACCGCATCACCTCCGATTTAGGGAGCAGTACCGTGAGGGTCCAAACAGACAGAGCGCTTTCAATTCTTCGTTTATACTACAAAGCAGTAAAGCGGCGTGATTATTGTGATACATATTGATTGGATCTGTTATTAAATCTATGGAAAAATTAAATTCATGTCTCTTAATTGTCTGCGTGCCAATAATTTTTACCTGTTTTTTTATTGTTGCAGGTAAGCGTCATGGAGGATTCTTATTATTATTACTTATCCTCGCTGATCACGCAAGTACAATGTGTGCCTCTCTTTATTAATCAGTCTATTAAATTACAGCGTGTAAGTAAATACATAATTACAGCGTGCAAATGTCCATAAAAAAAAAAAAAAAAAAAAAAAAAAAAAAAAAAAAAAAAAAAAAAAAAAAAAAANAAAAAAAAAAAAAAAAAAAAAAAAAAAAAAAAAAAACCTTGGTCCACTTAGGAACAATGTTCAGTGGAGCGATGTTTGTCAGGTTGATTAAAACATCAGGTTTTTAGGTTTCGACGGAAAATGCGCTCAAACCCTCTTGCAATTTTGCGAGCGACTTAATTAAAGTTCATGCCAACAGAAGGCGGGAATTCCCGCCCAACACGGAAATATTTTAAAAATATTGCTGAAATATTGTCAAAAACATTTTAACAATATCGAAATAATATTGCTGCAATAGTTTGTTGTCCGCCCCCCTGACAATATTGCAGCAATATTGTCAAGGTAATATTGATAATATATTTTAAAAATATTTACTTGCGATGAGGTTATCATATTCCATATCCGTGTGCGCGCACTCTGGGAGACGTCTTTGGTACTAATTTTCTTTCTAATGTACACATGCGTCCAGGTTGTGGATCGTAGAGTTGTTACTGACCTTAAAATCCGCGCCGTTCTAGTCGGGATTAGAACCCACGCCTCGGGGTGAAGTTGATAGCCGAAGTCCAGTACCTTACCACCAGACCAGCCAGGCTTGATGTAGATGGGCCCGTAAATTCAATCTCTTAACTATCGCAGGCCTCTGAGTCCGTAATATGTTTGTTTATTGACGGATTCTTATAATATTTTACCAGAATTTATTATTTATTATTTATTTATTATTTTTTATTTCATCCTGTAATTTGTGTTTCAAATTCTTTATTAATTGTACTCAACATATTCCTATTCATGTATTACAAATTTTCGTTTTTTTTAACTCTCTCTCATTTTTTTCTTTACCAAATTACTGTTTTTTATAATTGCGTCTTTTTCCAGTTTTAATTATTTGAGCTTTTTCCTAGTTTGAATTTATGTCGATGTATTTATGTTATGTTATTTATTTTTTTCCCTTCTTTTTGTCTTTTCTTCCCCCCCCCTTTCTTTTTTCTATCGATTGATTTTAGTAAGTTCCGCAAAATAATTGGTAAACAGAGCAAAACCATACGCTAATTTGGCAAACATTTTGAAAATCTAGCAAAAATTTTAGCCATAATAGCATAAACTAGTAATGTTAATTTCGCAAAAGTATAGTGCCATTTTCGCACAATAAAATTACCACTTTTGCAAATTGTTTTGTCGTTCTCGCCACGAAGGTGGGCATTTTAGCAAAAAAAGCAAATTGCAGAAATCGCAAACCATTTTTTGCCATTTTAGCAATTAATTTTTAAATATTACAAAAATATTTATAAAATATTTTTAACATAATATTAAACAAATATTTTTAAACTAATATTTCTAAAATAATTTTAAAATATTTTGTAAATATATTTTACAAACTGTTTTAAAAGTAATTACATAAATATATTTTGTAAATATATTTAAAACATTTTTATAAATATATTGTTACAATATTGTCATGAAATATTTTAGCAATATTGTCAACATATTTCTGCAGTGTATTTAAGGAAATATTTACATGACAATATTGTTTCAATATTGACAATATTGCTGCAATATTGCTGCAATATTTCGTGTTGGGCGGGAAGAGTTATTATAATTCGGCAATTTTGTTCCCGGAATAAGACAATATATAGAATTTCAAGTATTGTCTTTTTGAAATTGTGCCATTGAATCGCAAACTTTAAACCGCCCTAACTCCGGTTCAGTCATACATCAGTTTTACGCTTTATGTCTCAGAATATTCACAAAATGCTTCTTGCCTCCCTCGATACCCAAATCAATTTTGCGAGGTATCTTTGTACCGAGGACTAAAATTTTTTTTCCTATGGACGGTCAAATCGATCATTCAATACATCTATTCACTGATCTGTATCATTACCGTAGGTCAAATAGATCATTCAATACATCTATTCACTGACCTGAATCATTCACATGCGGCCTCGCACCCCCTCTTTTATTTTTTAAGCATAATTCGGCACTCAAGCGCAGAACAGTAACTCAACTTCATTTTTAAGGTATTTCCAGTTATCAGGGGCATATTTTAGAGATCCCAAAGCAGCAATCTTAAGCGATGTAATCGAGTTAGGCAAAAGTCAAGTTCGGAGTTCAACGCTACTTTTCGCCCAATGATGATTGATATGAGCAAGTTGTCGATCAAAATTTCAAATAAAATTGTCCTAATGATAGCAGATGAACATCGGGCTGAACACTTTGCCAAGCGAGCTTTTGCAAATTCAGTCAGGAACGCGGAGCCGATCGCTCAGTTCCTTGGTCATATAGTCATACTTAGGAAGGAGATATCAGTGTGAGGTCTCTAAAATATATTGATTTTAGTTACCTCTATATTTAGATTCTAATTTGAATTGTTCCCTATGGAGCTAGTGCAAGACAGGGCTACTAAATTCTTTTCAAACACGTACACAACCATCATTGAAGATCTCTCACACGCCAATAACTCATTTTTTTCTGATGGGATGTAAGTTACCTACGTAACTTTTTGCGCCAGGATATTAAATTTCTTAAGAAGAAGCTGCATGAGTTGCTCTATACTCAGTTCAGGATATCTACTTTCGCTGCTTGAGAATATATGTCGAAATTTATTCGAAACCCTCTGAAGTGGGAATTGCGATCTCAAACCGAACATCCGTCGAAGTTATAAAGAAAAGTTTCCTCTGAGAGAATTCCCGATTTGACCGATACCTCGATACCTCGTTGAAAAATTAAGTAAAACTCTCGTAAAAAGGTTATGGCATTCGACCATAAAACTTCTTTTACTGCTTCGTTGCATGTGGTAGGTTATTATGTCGGACTGGATGCATCGATCTCTGCCCCAGGAGATTCTGCTCTAGCTTGAATTAGAGGAATGTGTTTTCCGCTGTATGTTGCCATCAAAATTGCACGTTCCTCCCGAAATAATTAATAGATTACTTGTCTTTCCTCGAAGAACTACAACCCATTGTCAAGTACAGAATAGCTTTGAATTTACTGTGTTTCTTTCAAGGGAAGTGAAAGAGAAAGAAGATACTCGGGTTTACTACCTTCATAGCGTATACACCGAACCCATGAGGATTACTAATTGGACTGCATTTTGCAATTTGGAACTATAAATTCTGGCTCTTCTGGAAAAACACTTATGTGCATAGAGAAACTAATGGCACATACGTCGTTTTTAAACCGGGCTAGAATTCATAGTTCCAAATTGCAAAATGTTGTCCAATTTTAGGTCCATAGATTAGTCGAAAATACGATCAACTGAACGTATTTCTATCAAACGGAACTATGTGCATTCTGGCGTGAGCCCTGTTATGCACGTACTCTTATGGGTCTCAGGACTCATGTCTCAATGCACATAGTTCCGTTTGGCAGGAATACGTCCAACTTTCTGTATTCATCGGATAGGTCGATTTATTGGTATTCGACACGTGCCTGTGCTGTGCATGCGGTACATGCAATAGAAGGTTTAAAAATTTAAATATATTTGAGTTCGTTAAAGTCGAAAAGCATGTACGGAAGTGATAAAAGAAGAGAAGACTGTTTGAAATTTCCTCCAATCAATCGATTTCCTGATCAATTGACGCCTTGACTCTCGTCTCAGGATCCCAGTAATCCTATGATTTCCGAATTTTCTTGATCTGGCGAAGCCCCCCCCCCCCCCCAAAAAAAAAAAAAAAAATCTCCGCGCACGCTTATGCTGCCGTGCTAAGGAAGAACGCCGTATGAACGTTCGAGAGTTGCCCAAATTTCCTTCAATGATATGTCCATTTTTGAGGAAAGTTATGAATATTTTTCCTTGAGATTTTCAGGAATTTTAGGTGAAATAGCGAACAACATTATCTGTAAAATTGGAAGAAAAATAATCACGAGTTAACCAGAAAATTCATGTTTTATAAATGGACGTTTGGCAACGCATGAAGGTTCATACGGCGTTTTTCCTTATCGCGGTAGTATGCTGCCGTGCTAAGGAAGAACGCCGTATGAACCTTTAGGCGTTACCAAATTTCCTTGGATAAAACACGAATTTCCCGGTAATCTACTGAATATTTTCCTCCCAATTTTTCAGATAATTTTGTTCTCAATTACACCTAAAGTTCCTGAAAGTTTCAGGAGAAAATATACATATCTTTAACAAAAAATAAACATTATATCGAAGGAAATTTGGCTACTCTCGAATGTTCATACGGCGTTCTTCCGTAGCACGGCAGTATGGACCTACGGAGTAACCAACCCCACGATCCCGCAAACGCTACACGTATGTGTTTCAACGAGAGCGCGTAACGAGCTGATTCAATTGAAAATGTAAAATCCGTTGGTAAGATCATAAACAACTCGAGTGGATGAAAGCACCGCACACCGGTTTGAGAGGGCGGGTTTTCTGTCGTCTCTATCGCTGTTCCGGAGAGGGTCGAGTGCTACCCCTGCCGCCGCGCCGCTTTGATAGCGGGAGAGGAAGAAGTGTCCTCGACAAAGGAAGTTCAGAGGACCGGTCGCCGTTTTGACGTCGGAGGGCCTGGCTCTCGTCTCTCGAGCAGGTCGAGAGAAGCCTCGGAGATATCGCGATGTATTACTCTTTATGAAGGAGCCGTCCTCGCTTAAGAATGGGGGGTGGGGGTGGAAAAAATTACCCCGAGCAATAATTTCCTTAAAACTCGGCGAGAGAGAAGTTGAGATCATTCCGGGCCGCCCGTCGGGGCTGTTTCGAACTTTTGCTCGGGTGAAAAAATAGTGTTCTGATCTGCCGGAAGGATCTTTAGGCGAGAGGGGGCAAATCTATGAAACTTTTTCTAGCAAGAAGGTAGCAGAGGTTGAATCATGATTCGTTGTCGCACAAACAACGTCCAAGCTTTGGATTGCTGCTCTGATTGTGGAAAGTGTGTCAATCTTGGCAAATGCTCCTAAATAATTGGTCATAGCCCTTGGTTAATGAGTTCCATGGCGGAATATTGCCCCTACAAAATCACCGCAGTCCTCGATTGGCAGTTTCCGATTGGCGATTTTCTGTCAATAGGCGTGGAACTGAACTTGAAAAAAAACGGTCGCGATCTCGGCTTAACTATAAAGAATGAAAAACAACTTAATCAGCCGAAATACTTATAATAAAAGAACAACTTATTTTGGGGAAAAGGCTGCAAAAAAAACAACAAAGGATGAACAAAACCCGGAACGTTTCAAAATATTATAGTGACAATTTCATTTTCAACCGGGGAAAAAAAATCAAAAATAAAAATAAAAATAAAGTACATGGAGATCTTGTTACAGATCGAGAATAAGCGTGTGTCACTAAGTGCGCTGTGATGTGCGGGCAGACATTAAAATTGGTTTCTCAAAAATCTTCAATGGTCCCTAAAAGTTGAGCTGAATGGGCCGGGTGGCTCCTGAAGCTTGACGGTGGATTTGGGAGACTGCAAACGTTAAGATTTTTCTTTGACTGTGCATTTTGGCGGATTATTTGAAGTCGTACGACCCTGACGCCCCATTAAAATTCCCCCAAAATTCTACCAATTTTTACTCATTTATTTTAGCTAACAAGTAACTCGCACGTGTTTGTTCTCAAGGTGTCTACTTGTCCGGAATTTTCGAAAAGTTCGGAAATAGCACTGATTTTTTAAGGGCGGTCCGGAAGTACTGAAAAAAGGCGAAAATTCCGCAAGAAGGTCCGGAATTTTTTCTCTCATACCACGTTTTTTAACAAAGCCTAAAAGGTGTGAAATCCCCTGCGCTTTGATTCTTAGAGTCGTGTTTGCGTGCAAGGTCGCGATCGATCAATGAAAGTTTGTATCCCTGTCATTTTTGTCGCGATTTGAGCGAGAATTTCAAATTCTCCGTTGAGTCTCGTCAAATGGAGGCACTGAAAAAGTATTGAATCTCTCCGTTGGAAAGATATTGAATTTCTTGGAAATTTACCGGAAAAGTACCGGTTTTTTGCCAGCCTATTTTAGCAGACACCCTGGTTCTGCTACAAATCCCGCGCAAAATCGCACGATCTGAGCAGCCTCGCGAAGCCTACACATCGCTCCCGCAAAACAAGTTGAAAAGTCTCAATTTCTTCCGGTGAAATTTTATTTCGCACCTCCGGTAATGATTCAAGTTTCGCAGCAGATCAATCGAAGTTTTTCCGTATTCGGATCGTATTCCTGAAAGTGAGACGCTAATGAACTCCCCCGCCCTTTCCTCCCCTCGCCCCCTTCACCCCCCTCGCCCCTCCCCCTCACCCCTCGTCTCGCCGTTCTTACCCAGAGCAAAACCCGCGAATCTTGGCGATCGCGTATTTCCCGAGACGGATGGAAATCCGCGCCGTTTCCTCGGGACTCGGAGTGGAGGAGGGGAGGGGGCTGGAGGGTGAAGGTGTTGGGGGTGGGGGGATAAATGAGCTGTGTAAAGGGAGCCCTCTGGCAGTCGTTAGCGACTGGAGAGCGCGGGATTTATTCAAAGCCCGGCGAAAGGAGGGCAAACGCTACTCTTGACCCGCATCCGAGCTGTTAAAAATTGATGAAGCGAAATAAGTTTTCATAACATTTCCCGCTCCTGCTTTTCGCTGCCGGCTCGGATTCCTAATCTCGGCCCGCCGTCGCGCCGTCTCCGGTGGGGGCTTTTCGTCTTCAGAGGCGTGGCGTGTTTTGCGATATATCGATTGATCTGCCATTTAAACCTATAGAAAAGTATCGATAAACAGGGTACGTGTTCGCAATAATCGATTCTTTACCATACCTTCAAATGAGGAAATATCGATAATCGGTCATTCACGCCTCGCTACTGTTCGTCTAATGTTTGGGGGCGTATCGATGGGGGGCCGAGGTATTGTTCCCCTCGTGTTGTAAGTTTAACATCCGCCAGCGTGTTGGATTAGTCCACGTCGGAGTTTGCAGCAGCGTGGAAAATCTGGAGAAGTCAGGGGATTTCCTCAAAAAGGGCGAAAAGTTGGGTCTTATGTAGACTGACATAAACACCGGAAAAAGAATCTTTGCCGTCCAATCTTACAATTTTTGTATTTATGAATTTGTCAGGAAACGATGGGGCTATCTATCGTGGTGAAAAATTTATAATGGCCGACCGCATCTGATTTTGGGGGAAATATAAGAGATTTTTCCGGGGAAGATGTGCGGGAAACATTTCAATTTGGCCCGGGATACCCAGAAAAGTTGGAGAGTTGTTCCTCCAAAGTTTACAGAGAATCCTGTACCTATGTAGCTAGCCTTAATTTTAGCCTCTAGTATATAAATCGAATTTGTAACTTTAGAAATAGGCTTTCTAAGAATGATTGATTCTCAGAGTAAAACATCATCTCTGAGATAATTTGAACGATTAATTTGCCATCACAGAAAATACCTGAGAAAAACTATTGCTGTTTTGCAAAAGTCCGATGTAAGGTTAGTTCTTAAAATCTTGGAATATGTGACTGCTAACCAGTGTGTTTAAATTATGGAATTTTGTCCTTTAAATATTGTATTTTTTTTTATTCGTAAATCATTGTCACCCTCGCGGAAGGCACCATTTCCAAATGTCAATTCATAACTTTTAAAAAACTCCCATTTTATGATAGTATACTAAAAACCTCCATGTACTTCCTATAATCACAGAAATCATGTGGGACTTTAACATGGGGATAAACTAATCAAGACAGCTATAAATATTGTCTTAAAGACCAGAGAGAGAGGCTCCGTCAGATCGCTTTTCCGCCGACAGACGTAGCCAGTTGATAGCAGCGCCTGAATACAACTATTCCAGCTCTGTGGATGGCCGTGTTGCCTAAGAAAAAATTGAAGGTGCAACAGTTCACCGAGTACGTGCACTAATTCCGAGTTCTGGACGGCCAGACGTCGCCGCTAGAGGAGGAATTTCCGTCTTTTATCGCCCGTCCTCCGGCGTAAGGGCGTATCTCGTTATCCGCATGAGCCCCAGAAAGCATGGACTTATATTTGAAGCAGGGCTTACGTGGAAATTGAGATACGCCCTTACGCTAATAGGGGCAACGACATGAACGGTACGTGAGGCATTTGACATAAATTGACCGCACTATTTGGATCACATTTTGCAAAAAGGAACCAAGAGCATTGCAATGTTGCTAGGATTGTGTAATTTACATTCTCTGCAAAAAATTACTAAAATCATGAAAGAAATTAAATTTTCGTAGGTAATTTTCGTCTCGAATTCATAGTTATTGGGAGTAAAGATGAAACTTGTTTCAATGATCAGTTAATATTCGCAAGGTAAAACAAGTTGTACAATCTCAGTGACATTAGAATGCTCTTGGTTCCTTTTTGCAAAATGCTATCCATTTAGTTCGACAACTCGAAATCTCGGTTTCTGTAACGGTACGCCTTCTTCAATTCAGTTCATTTAAAAGTTCGGCCAGCGAATCGAACAGTGCGGCCGATGTTGAACAGCGCACACACGTTCTTTTAACTGAACTCTCTTTTTTTTTTAGCGTGCGCGATTTTCCAATTGATTACACAGACGTGTAAATTTTAGATCATGCCTCTTTTAAGAGATAACGCAATTGATTCGAATGTATTTTTAGCACTAAGTTTGGAAAAAAATTCAAAGAAATTCCATCATGTCGAAATCGTCTGAAAATTAAAAATGTTGGTTCCCTAGGGTAGGAACTTCGTACCTTAAATTTAAAACAAAAAAATCTTAATATATAATTTTCTCGATTTCAGCGTTGATGGACGTATGAACTTCATTTTGCAAGTAGGAACCACTATTTCTGGCTGATTTTAGAAACACCTTATACGCCATTGGTTTTCCTATCAGATAGGTGCTTTATGGAAGAGCACGAGATAGTGGTTCCTTATTGCAAGATGTAATCCACATTATGCACCACTCACTTTATCACCGAAACACGAATCTTGACCTGAAATTCATAGGCTTCACTGGGGAAAAAAAACACATTGGATCTAGAGTCCGGACTCTTGAAAACATTGACAAGAAAAAATACTCTTGATTCAGTCAGATTTATGCATAAATCAAAAGGAAATCCGCTCAAATTAAGAGGCTAGGTTCTTGATTCAAGCTTAAATCTGGTTGAATCAAGAGCATTTTTTCTTGCCGATGTTTTCAAGAGTTTGGACTCTAGATCCAATGTGTTTTTTTTCCAGTGAAGATGTAATCCACATATGCACCACTCACTTTATCACTGAAAAACGAATCATGACCTGAAATTCATAGGGGTTATGTTCGTCTCATTTCTCAAAGGCACACTGAATCTCAGTCCAGTAATCGGGAAGGAAATGCAATCATGAGGAACACAACCGAGGGATTGGAAGCTTATTATAGCTCTGAGAAAAAATTTAACTATAAAGGGATGAATGCCGCGGCGATGCGACTCATCTCCCGCGGTGGTCTATAGTGTATACGCGAGTTCCTCGCCGAGATATGCTCGCGAGGAGCATATTTTTATACGAACAAAGGAAATTAGAGGAGAAGAAAAGGTCGTAATTGGAAGGTTATAACTCTCGGAAAAACCGAGGTTCATCTGCACTCTTTCCAGGAAAATTTCCTTTGACCACGCGGAAATAGACTCCGACGGCGAACGGATGTTAATCCCGTGCTCTCCCTCCGAGTGAAACCAAATCGCTTTCCCATCACAGACTCCGCCGTCCTCAAGAAAAACCCCGTATGATCATTCGAATGTTGCCACATCTGAAAAAGTGTGCATTTTCGGGAAACTTGTTATTTTTCTTTCATCAAGTTATCGAGAGAAGTTTCTTCGCAATTGGATGCAGTTGCGAAGTCGAGTTGTACATCTGCATTTGTATTGATAGTTTTGAAAAAAAGCCGTATGTGCAATTATGTTGGACTTCTAACTAATTTGTCCGATGGAGATACGGTAGGAATTTAAAAATGGGAAAAAAAGAGTAGAATGAGAAGGAGAAGAGGTAAAGAAAGCTCAATACTGCAAAGAAAAAATAGAAGATGAAATTGACGAAGGAAAAAAAAGAAGAAGATGAAAGAGATGGAGAGAAGAAGAAGGAAAAAGAAGGGAGAAGACTAAGGAGGTGAATAATCTTTTTTCTTCGTTCTCTTCCTTTTTTTATTCATTTGTTCCCTTCATTTTCTTCATCATCTTCATTTTTTTTCATCTTTTTCTTTTTCCTCTTGTTTGTCTTGGTTGCTTTCTTCGTCTCTTTCTTCTTTCTCTTCTTGTTCTACTTCTTCTCTTGCTTCTCCTTCCTCCTTCTCTTTTGTCTTCTATCTCTTCCACTTGTTCCCTTTTTCATCCTTCCCTTCTTATTCATCCTTCTCCTCTCCTTTCTCTTCTTCTTACTCCTCTTCTTCATCTTCTTCTTTTATTTCATCCTAATTTTTTTCCATCCCTGTGACGTAAATTAGGAGTCCTAAACTGTTGCAAATAGGTAGTTTTTCAAAACTCCTCACGGAAAAAAAGTATCACAATCCCAACTATACTCCTGACTGATTTTGGCGTCAAATATAAGAGTAGTTGCATCAGTCGGAGGTATGTTTGAGTCGGTCGAAAGTGTGGTTGGAGCAATTATACCTCAGGCCAGTGCAACTACTGTTATATCTGGTGCCAAAATCAGCCAGGATTTTAGTTGGGATTATGATACTCTTTTCTCAATTTTCATGTAAAATGACGCTGTTGCCTGTCTGTATCTAATTCAATCCAAAGTAAGTGTATAAAAATGTCACACAAAAAAGTCACTTGAGTTCAAGAAAGAAAATAATAATTTATTTGAGTAAAATTGGCAATAAAATGTTCGCACGGTGTTCCTCCTTAGGACGGTATCCTTTATCCGTTCGCTTATCGTCAGAGGTCAGCGCATTTTCCTCCGGACAGAGCCGCCAAGGTGATTTTCACCTCGCAACACAGTTCTTTTCAGCGGACGGACAAGGGATGGGGAGGAGACGCGAGGAGATAAAAGCGGGAGAGCTTACGGTCGAGGTTTTCGCGTTAAAAAACCACCGCCACTTCCCTCATCCCCCTCTCTCTCGATGATCGGCAAATCCGATTCGAGGGTGAATCAACAAATTCTGCGCATTTGCATTCTGAATGCATTTTGAACCTGAACCTGGATATCCAGCTCCTTTTAATGCGGTAACCGAGCGGGTTCGTTCTGGAAAATAGACTCCCACGACTGGGCAGATTAAATGAATATCGAATGACCGTGATCGGTGAAAAGCCTCCTGCCAAGATAGGGATTTTAATAATAAGTGCTGCCATCTGTGAGTGGATCGCGAACTAGCGTGTCGATCATTTTCGGTCAACGGTGCTAGCATCGATGTGCCTTGTTCGTTATCAATTTTCTCCTTTTCTCAGATTCCGGCCACCACCATGTAAGGCTCAGGTTTTTCATCTTCTTTTTTTAAAATGTTTATTGTTTCCGACCGAAAGTGACACGGTTTTGAATCAAAACGTCTCGGGTTTTATTAATTGTGTATTTTTAGCCTTGTTTCACTGGGGAAAAAAACGAATTGGATCTCGAGTCCAGACTCTTGAAAACATTGACAAGAAAAAGGGCTCTTGATTCAATCAGACCTAAGCTTAAATCGAAAGGAAATCCGCTCAAATTAAGAGGCTTGGTTCTTGATTTAAGCTTAAATCTGATTGAATCAAGAGTATTTTTTCTTGTCGATGTTTTCAAGAGTCTGGACTCTAGATCCAATGTGTTTTTTTCCCAGTGTTCCCGTTTTTCCTCCTTGTTTTTTCATTGTTTCGGGCTACTTTTAAAAATTTGCATCTGCGATAGGGATTTAGCCATCAGGTTCATTCGATAACGACTTAATAATCGACCCGGCGGGAAGATTAAATCGATCGATTCGGAACGGTTCTGAAATTTGTGAAAAATTTCTTTAGTTGCAGAAAAATAGTTTTATAAGGTTTTCCAAAGGAAATCTTTTGACCTGCCATGAAGTTAACATTGACAAAGGTCTTTCATTTCGAGAATAACCCATCTCTGGAGTGTTCAATAATTTATTTTTGTAAGATCTATAAGAATGAAAACTTATTGGTGCCCCTACTGCTGCCTATTAGCCTTCCTGAGATAGCTTTCATCAGCAAAATGCACCGAAAAGTTATCAGAGCGTCGTAAAAGGAAGTTTGCTTCAATTTGTTTTTTGCATTTTCGTGTTTATTCAATTTTTTCTCTTTTGAGTTGGAATGTTTCCGAATTAAACGATCCAGTTGTCTTTTTGGAAAAGAAATCGCAAATGACTGAAGTGCGTATTTGACTGACCATGGGAAAAAGATCCTTACTCAACAACAGTTCAAGATTGCGTCATGGATCCCCACAAGCTTAAATAAGTCTTTTACGCATTTTTTAGGACAAAAATGTCAATATTTACAGATTTTTATTTGGACTAATCTTTTGTATTTTTAGTCCTTCTCTGATAAGGCACCTTCCATTTGAGAATGTAAATTAGGGTACATGCTCCCTTCAGGGTGATTCCCGCCAAATTTTTGGGGGCCCCAAACGTAGTTTCCCTTGACATAGAAGCAGCTTAAGTGTATATAATTTTTAAGTACATCCGTAAAAAACTTGGCAGCGGGGAAACAGACGTTTACAACACCCTGTATATCCTGGTAAAAATTGGCGATAGGAGCTGCGTTTCAAAATACCATAGGAGTTCTTATAGCCGACTGAAGAAAGCGATAGAAAATCATATAGCTGGCTGTAGAAAGTGGAAAAAATCATACGGCCGGGCTACACGAAGCGATAAAAAATTATACAGCCGGGCTATAGTTCCTATCGCCGGGCTTTACACTTTATCGTCTGGCTGTTGCTTTTTCGCCATCGGCTATAAGAAATTGTGCAGAAATTCGTGTGCTTTGTAAATCCTTAAGTTTGTACGGAATCACCTTAAAATTTACAAAACGCAAATAATATTTTCCTTTACTACATATTTTTTTTCATCAATTAAAATGAGGATAATCCATACAGAGTGTGCAAACATTTCAAAGTCATGAGTTGAAAAACGCTGACTCTACGAGATTAAATATTAGAGCCTTACACAAAGCGGAGCAGCGGCGCACTGGCGCCTACAAACCCAACAGGGATACTTCACGCATTGCGCAATGGGTGAAGTTTCCCTGTTAGGTTTGTAGGCGCCAATGCGCGTTTCGCGCTGGCTGCCCGCCCGCCGCGCCGCGCCGCAGCGTACCACGACGCTTGAAGCAACTATTTCACATCAGAGGTATTACACAGTATCCTACGAAATTGAAGGCGCTCCAACATATTAGGAATGGCAGGCATCCTTCAAAAGTACGGAGCTTTCCTCTCAAAATAAATCCCAAAAAGAGAGCGGTAGTCCAAAAACTCACTAGTCCAAGCATCCGTAATTAGTAACTTTTAGCATACACTATATCGCCAGGCTGTTGCTTAATCGCCATCGGCTATAAGAAATTGCGTTGCCGGCTGTAGAAGCTATTGGAAATCTTACAGCCGGCTGTAGGTCTATGGTATTTTGGAACACAGATTCTACTGCCAATTTTTACCATTGTAATTCATTATTCATGATGGAAGTTAATGGAGAATATGTTGCTCATTCTCGAGAATCGCCGATAATTTGTCATGTTAATTACACATAATTTCAAATTACTTTGACGTTCTCTATTGTCAAATGAAGGACTTCAACTACTCGAAACTTATTATTTATGTATTATTTATTGATGCTGAACCACGTTTTCTGTCAGAATCTCAAAATCCTATTTCTGAGTCTTGAACGATGTGTGTTGGTTTACGATTATTTTTTCCGAAACTTTTGTTAAGTCCAGAAAGTCGTTTAATTTCGTATATTTTTTTGTTAAAAGTTATGGAAAATCCCTTTATTATGTACATGTAAACCTAGGACATTTTATTTTTCTATCACATCGGACTGCCAAGTTTTTTCTATCTTCTTTTCTCTTCCTTTCTTTGATGTAGAGACATGATCCACTTCTAAGAAGGATAAATGACGCGAATCCAACTGAGTTTTACCAAGATAGACTTTTATTTGAAATCAAGATTGAATTCCGCGGGTACTCGCTGCGAGCGGCGAGGAGAGTGTTTTCTCTTTTAGACGCCAGATAGCGATCAAATGCAATCGCGGTGCTTGACTTGCTGGTACGGCGCCACGATCTGTGTTTGCGGCGTGGGACCTCAGATGCCGCTAGTTGTTACTTTGGCGACTCCATGGCTCAGACATACCGCACCACACGACGCCAGTCCTCGATCGAAACGTTTGTTTCCTTACTTTATCCAACAGAGGTGGGAAGACAACTTCCAGGTCAAATTTTGTTAAAAATTGTGATAATCTGCTACTACATTGATGTTAAGATCAAGTCAACTTTGGCTCTACCTCCGGTTTAATTCGGTTTTTTAATCAATTTGTTTTGTCCCTGATGACTTGAAAGTTAATCGAAAATGCTGTATCCGTCAACAAATGATTACATCAGTGAAGAGAATATTCAGATTTTTCCATGACCGTAAATAATAAATAGCGATGAATCTAAAAAAGAGTATTAGTGTCAAATAACCTTTCATTTCATTTGAGAAGATGGCAAGCAGGTTTTTCTTTCGGAAGAATTTATATGGGCTTGAAATTCCCCAAATATCTATTACATTTTCCTTGCGTTCCATGTCCTGCGGTCTTTGCAAACCTTTGATATGTGGAAGCAGTTGTAAAAGTATTTCAAAAGTCCTCGTGTTTTGCAATCTTTTAACGATGAATCACGAATTGAAAGTTTTTAGTAAAACCTCTTTCCGACGAAATTTAATTTTTTTTTTAAAAAAAATGCTCGAATGAAAGCCAAGAAGCTCTTATCTTGTCATAATTTTGCATACAAGGATTCTACTTCAGAATGGTAAAAAAAGGAAATTTTACGAATAGTATTACATTCGAATTAGATAAATAGGAAAAACAAAGTCATCCCTCTTCGTATTCACTCGAATAACAAATAAAGCACTGTGAGTATAAAAATATGGTTTTAATATAAATTAGAATGGAAATATCAGTTATTCACAAAGGACGAAAAAATATGAGACGAAAGCCACAAACTAACATGAATCCCTCTCCATCGCGGAAAAGAGGAAAAGTACTTCCTCCACCAACAGAGGAACGAGAGGGTAAAACATAAATATAGCATAGTATGACGAAGAACTTCTTAAGGGCAAAATTATGACTAGAATAACAATAACTTTTGATCGCGCACCGATATCAATTGAATTTTCCCATCCATTGCAATTTATGAGGGAATTTGTGGGAAATAATATTTGCGGGCAGGGAGCAGTAAAGTTTGAATGTTCGGCAACTTTTACTTGTCCAATTGATCACCATCTCCGGCGGCTGTCAGTAATTTCTACGGGACTTTTGTGGTGGAAGGAAATACCCAAAGTATTGTCATAACTTTATCCAAAATTGAATTAATCCTTGATGGACGTATCTAATTTAGCAGCAGACATATTTGAAACTATTGCGTCTGGCTCCTGCAAAAAGAGACTAGAATTGAGCCGTGCAATAGATTGATTTGACCATTGGTGGAACAAGTTTATGATTTCAGGTCATTACAGTCCAACTTCGACCAACAAATAATTTGTAATTTGCTTTAAAGGTAATATTGAACACAGCCGACCTCAGATCTTATAATTCTATAGAGGAAAATCAAAATTCAGTCCTTAAAATGTTGGACAGGTTCATGTTGAAATCCTAAAACGTGGCTCAGGCGCGTCTATTTGTTTAAGTTGGGGAAATATAGATTGTGTTTTGCGCATGGCTTTTTAATCTCTCTTCATTTTCCCCTGCTTGTCACTTCGATGTACTGTGTGATACATTTTAGTTGTAGGGAGGATAGATTTTTGGTCCCCAGCTTGGCGGGTTTTGCGTGAACATTTCTTATGGTGGTCCTCTTCTTCCTCTTGACATCTTAGGCACCAACCATTGACGTTATCCGGTAACTGCTTTCTAGTCGTCTCCACCAGTCATCACCTCCATGAACTCTGGAAAACAAGCACACTCGGATTATTCAACATCATGCAGACAGATCTTTTCGCAGAGCTTGTGATAAATAATTGAGTAGCATTGTGAATTTTTTAGCGGTTTAAAATCAAAAGAAAAGGTAGCCACACCGGAAAAAAAACACATTGGATCTAGAGTCCTGCAGACTCCTAAAAACATCAACAAGAAAAAGGACTCTTGATTCAATCAGAATCTAGCTTGAATCAAGATACAAGCCTCTTAATTTAAGCGGATTTCGTTTTGATTCAAGCAAAAATCCGATTGAATCAAGAGTATTTGTTCTTGTCAATGTTTTCAAAAGTCTGGATTTTAGATCCAATGTGTTTTTTTTTCCAGTGCAGTAGGTATAATCAGGAAATACTCGAAAAACTAAATCACCAATCAGTGATACATTCATATTTGCACTGGCAGTTCTTCTTGGATAAGAATTTGCATTCAATTTCCTGAAGTGGAAGGAACCATGGTATAAGTGGTGAGCGATGTCATTCTCTTTGTTTTTCAAAGGCGCAGTTCTCCTTTAATATTGGATGCGGAAACTTGGTGTTTGGACAGATCTTATCATTTTTTGCTGATCTGTAATCTGAAATCATCTAAATAAAATTCTGTGACCAGCGCAACTGATCCAGTTGCTCCCAAATCAGTTAGAGACCCCCTTGAAAAGTGTCGGGTTTCGTTCGGAAATCCTGCGTTAAACTCGCGTCTGTCGGAGTTTGATAAGGACTGTTTTCCTGTGGCGAGGCGTGAATGATGGATTATCGATATTTTTCCATTTGAAGCTATGGTAAAAAATCGACTATTAACTTGTTCGTTGCGAACACCCTGATTATCGATCTTTTTCCACAGGATTAAATGACAGATCAATTGATATATCGCAAAGCACGCCACGCCACTGCTGTTTTCACGAGGATTTCAGGTCGAGGGATGTAAGTTTTTGTCGAAAGACGCACAATAAATACATATTAAAGTACACCTTATCGAGCTTTTTTTTTGTCGTATGTCTTCGGACGGAGCAGTGGAGTCGTGAACTAAGCCACTGCGGCAAAACTTTTTTCGAGGCACGCGGCGCACGACGATTATCGGCATAAATACTGTTAATGGCTGCGATTAGAAGTCGACCCTACGATGGAAACGGGAATTGAGTACAGATTTCAAGCTCCGTTGCCAACAGTTAGAATTTCGTCCCTTTTTCCACGTCAGTCTGAACTCGTCGAGCTATTTGAAAGCCGGATATCCTCTCTGTCTCAAGAGTACATTCAATCGGATCGCATTTATCAAACAGGAACGAGCGCGCACTGGAAAAAAAACACATTGGATCTAGAGTCCAGACTCTTAAAAACATCGACAAGAAAAAATACTCTTGATTCAATCAGAATCTAGCTTAAATCAAGAACCAAGCCTCTTAATTTGAGTGGATTTTCTTTTGATTTAAGCTTAAATCTGATTGAATCAAGAGTTCTTTTTCTTGTCAATGTTATCAAGAGTCCGGACTCTAGATCCAATGTGGTTTTTTTTCCTGTGCGATTACGGTGTTTTCAAATTGGTGCAACCTCTCCTTTTCTCTTAAAAATACTTGTTATAAGTACGATATTAAAATGTACACAATTATTTTCCTTTAAAGTTAAACATTTTTCAGTGGGAAGCCAAAACTATTTGCTACTCTGGGAGATTTTTTTAGATAATCATGAAGTAGCAACGTTTTTACAACATCGTAATCGCGCCGGTTCCTTTTTGCTAAATGCGGTCCAATTTATCCTTGAAGGAAAGAGAAAGAAATAATATTGGGCTTTCAAGTAGATAAACCCATTTAAATCGGTGTAAAAAAATTGGGATAAAATTCGAAACGAATTTCCAATTGTTTAATTCGGTTTAACTGACTCCATCTGCCCATTATGCTTCTTTCTTCATGTTACCTTTTAATTTACCCTTGAAAGAAGAAGGAAGTATACATATACTGGGCTTCGAAGTAATCAGCTGCCATTTACAGGAAATAAGTGTATCTGAATGGACTATATTTTGCATTCAGGACCTACAATTTCTGGCTCATCCGTGAAAACATTTATGTGCATAGAGAATTTAATGGTACATACGTTGTTTCGCAATTGAGCCTGAGAGAATTAGCAGTTCTTAATCGCCAAGTGTAATCCAATTGGCCAATATACAAGGTTTGAACGAGAAAAAAAGTCACGTGTTTTCCCCTCGGAGTCGCACATAGAAAGTGGTTCATAACGGGATATTCGGAAATCAACTGTTGTTGCAACGAATATTTTTAACACAGATCGAATGTAAGATAGAATATACAAATGACGTCGTTTGTATTTCTGTCATTTAATCAACGTTATTTATTAACACCTAAACCTTCTTTAGGTGTTGATTTCTGAACTTCTCGTCTCATTATCCGGTTCCCTCGTGAAAGTTTGAGGAGAAAATGTTAGATTGGAGTGCATACCTTGTTTAGGCCCATCGGTGAGCAGACTGATTTTTTTCTTTCTCTAAAAAATATCTGGACGGAGGGGATTTGCAACGTCGCGAACGCTGTTACGTGTTTTTGGAGCGAATCCATCGGTATCATTGGTCGCGCCCGCTGAGAACTTAGAAAACTTTCAGGGGAACAACTGAAACGATCCTGTACAACTCTCCACAAAAAAGGGGGAAAATGGCTTGCTGAAGTTTCATGCTGAATCCGTGGAGAAACATAAATTTCTCACGTTCGAAACCTCGGAGGGTCGACAATTCCTTGCACCTCCAGCTAAATCCAATATTGAGAGGTGGTAGCACAGCGTTGTCTACTGGACCTCAAAAAATAGTAATAATATTAAAAAGTCCTCCCCCCCTCCAAAAAAAGAAAATTAATTCAAATGAATAATTTTTTTAAAAACATCCTAAAACACACCGAGAAAAAAGAATCGTTTTTTTATAATGCTCCTGCGGCCGAGAAGGACACTATGCTGTTGCGCTGAAGAAACCCGCCCAACGAAAGTTCAAATGTTGCCCAATATCTCTCTGATCAAGTATTCATTTTTTAGCAAAATTATACATATTTCGCCTTAAAATTTTCAGATTCTTCGATGAAATTGCAAATAAATTTTTTCTGAAAATCGAGAAGAGACGTATTTACCAGTTCTTCAAAAAGTTTATATTCATTTAAAGGATCTTTGGCAAGACTCTGAAGATCTTCCGGGCCGACTTTTATATGGACGTATTTCTGTCAAACGGAACTATGTGCATTATGACGTGAGCCCTGTCATGCATATATTCTCATGGGTCTCAGGGTTCATGTCTTAATGCACATAGTTTCGTTTGGCAGAAATACATCCATATGATTTTTGCACCGCTCGATTGCGATAATCTTTAGATGAGCCTGCTCTTTTTAGATTAACAAGGTGGTGAACTGGTGCTAGGTCCACACCATTGCCGCGAAAACAAAGCCCAAAAGTTCAGTTTAGATTAACCCAAGGGGGCCCGCAAAGCATGCAACAGAGAGCGCGAAGCACCCTCCGAGGGTAGGATCGACTCATCATGAAGGTTTCATTCCAGTCATGTAGATATGACCCGTAGGTTCCACGAAAAGAGGAAACATGCCTTTTTTTCGGGAGGCTCTCTATTTGTGTTGTTCGTAATTCCCGGAAATTCCCTCTGAACTTTCCGGAAAAAAATCGGAACTCGTGCCTTCCCGGGTATACACCGGGCGCATTAAGACGGGAATGTTGGCACCTGCGTTTGACCCCACGACTGCAGCCTGCCGTGCTATGGAAGAACGCCGTATGAACATTCGAGAGTTGCCAAATTTCCTCTGATAAAATGTTTATTTTTTAGGAAGATTATAAATATTCATCCTTGAAATTTTCCGGAGCTTTAGATCAAAACAAGAACAAAATGCTCTGAAAAATTGGAAGAAAAATACTATTAAGTTTACCAGGGAATTCATGTTTTATCAAAGACAATTTGGCAACGCCTGAAGGTTCATACGGTGTTTTTCCTTAGCACGGCAGTGCAGCGTCCATCCCGGGTGGGGGTGGGGGGCTGAGTGCGACCGACTCGGAGTCCACTCTTTTCGTTTTGAAGACACGAAACAAAAAAACAAGGGAGCACAAAATGAGATTTAATTTATGACCACCCGCCCGGCCGCCGCCTCCTCGCGGCGCTCGCGTCCTCCGGGCTCAAAAAAGTTCGAGCCCGTCCAAAGTTTTCTGCGACTCTCCCCCCCCCTTTACCTTCCGTTTACGTCACCCTCCCCCGCACTCTACTTCGGCATTCCTCGCGGACTTTTTTGTTTCCGTCTTTTTTCATCTCGTCCCGTCGGTGTGCGAGCGGGATTGCATGGAGTCTGTCAAGAAGCGCCGCCGTACGAAAGAGGAGGTAGACATTCTGGTAGTGTAGAGAATTTACCTCTTTGTGTAATCTAATTCCGAGCGAAGGTGGTTTCAGTTAGAGCGGATAATCTATTGGATGAGGGAAGTTAGAGAATGTCCGGGGGAAAAACAGTCGCGTAGAATTGACCATACAACTATTCCTGATTTTCTTTATCGATCATATATTGAACGTTTGATATAGTACAGTAACTTTTACCCGAACTTGTGTCACTGTAGCGAGTGCCTAGAGTCGTAACTACTCCGTAAGTGTAAAAGCACACACTGGAAAAAAAACACATTGGATCTAGATTCCAGACTCTTAAAAACATCGACAAGCAAGAGTATTCTTGATTCAATTAGAATCTAGCTTAAATCAAGAACCAAGCCTCTTAATTTAAGCGGATTTCGTTTTGATTCAAGCAAAAATTCGATTGAATCAAGAGTATTTTTTCTCGTCAATGACTCTAGATCCAATGTGTTTTTTTTTCCAGTGTACGATTACGGCCCAAATGCTGTCCATGTATTATTGCGTCCCAACTGTGTCCATATTATTTTAAGGAGAAAAACCAAAAATTAAATTTAGAGTTTTAAAAAAGATAGGTATGCAAAATTTTTCAGCTCAAAACTGAAAGATAGTGCATAGTAGAGTTTTTATGCAATCTCAAATTCTAATTTTTTTTATTTTTCTCGATTTTATTTCCACCTCAGAATACCAGCACTATTCTATCAGCACCTAGTTTTAAGTAGCCAACTCATCAATCGCTAATTCATGGTATCCGCTTTTTTTAGTAAATTGTCATTACCGTGACTACAGTCGGGGTGGAAGTTAATGCTGGCACTCAATATGTGAGCTCAAATGACTCCTAAGTTAGAATTCCCTAAAATAAAAATGTTTGATGTTGAAAGACATTTACCGTCAAAATCAACTGTGCCGGATCCATCAGAGTCAATTTCTTGAATCATCATGTCCAGATCTTCCGTCGTGATTTTGTCATCGAGTTCCTTGAGAATCTCACGAAGCACATCCGTTGTGATGTAGCCATTTCCTGAAATCAGAGTGCAAACATTAATTCGAAAAACTATCGACCGACGAAAAGAATAAAGTCGTAAAGTCTGTTATAAAAGACTTTCAAAGGCGCATCATTAAGACATGATGTTATAGATCGTTTTCGATACATCAAATAGGTGAAATTGTATCGATATCGATTGGTCCAACATGTAAACATATAGCCTCATAAGTCAATCTGGTAATCTGAGGAAACGTGGTTTTTCTGATAGATTTCTTATTCTTATGAGTATTAAATAGCATCGCAAGGTGAAATAGTCAGGCATTTTCTCATTCTCAGCTTTTCCGACTGAAATCCTGAAAGTTTTGTTTGAGCTTATGTTCTATTGTTTTGAACCAAACGATACATCGAACCACTATCGAAAACGATCTATGACGAGCGCAACCGACCAGTAGAACCGAACGGTCAGTCATCGCAGGAACTTAAACTGAAATAGGTGCGCCTTCAACTCGATGGATAGGCAAGAGCGGGTACTCAGTAGCCCCAATAGTGGTATCGATTCAAAAGTGATACCGCGCTGTGGTATAAGTACGAGTCGCGGCTACGTTCCGTTTTTAAGTCAAGGCTTTTGCCCCCTTCGTTTCCAGCGATGCGATATTTCCATTAACATCCGTCGTAAAAACTTGAAGTTCAAACGGATGTCACACGGGACGGGAATTAAGAACCTCACTACATGTGTTAACTCGTAAAAATGTCATGCAGAACACGCTGCAGACACATTAAGAATCGCAGAATTTAATTCACGAGAGGAAAATCAGCGTTTGCCTCACTCGTGAATTCAAACCGTCAGAAACCGAAATCTACATGGGTCAAACTAGTCACTAAATTACTTTCATGCATTTTGCGATTTTTAGTAATGTTTTCAGTGTGCTAAAATGCCCGCATGCCAAATTTTTCACGGTAGAGCTCTACTTGTTTTTGGTTTTTTTTGAAAACTTCAAACGCCCGAAAATATACGCCCCACGCGAAACAGGCGACGTGGAAAGTTAATCGTATTTCACATTACACTCATTCCAGTGCACCAAAGGTGCGGTAATTGTACTCTATTAATATTCGTCGGATCTCGGTCCGTTTTTCTGTTTTGGTGTTTCTGTTTATTTTGCTCCTCTTTTTTTTTCTTTTTCTTTTTTGCTCAAATGAGCTGAAATTATTCTTCACGGCGCTTCTGACTCTCATTTCCACGTGTTACTCTTCTTCTTTTGGCAGCCGCTCACGGCGCGACATGTGGCCCGACCCAGACCTCTTACCGCTCCCTCACTCCCTCTTCCCTCCCCACGACCCCTCCCCCCTGTCGCGGCTGCGGTGGCAGCCACGCTTCGGACATTCTCGCTAAAGAGTTTGCGCCGCGCCGGCTTAGTTAGCCTCATAATTAGTCACTTATCCAAAGCTTGCATTCCGTCCCGATCGGTTTTCAGCCGAATGGATTAAGTTTTAAGATCGCGGAAATATTTATGTTCTTCATGTCGAGCATTAGTCCAGGCAAACAAGGAAAAGAGCCTGCAAAAATCCCGGGTAGCAATGTTTTCATCGATTCCTATGTAATTTTTGACGCTGAATCCGAATTTCAACTTTGCGCCATTAAATTCGGATCGGAAAGTTGCCAAATTTGGCAAAAATGGCCTAAAATCGGCCTTTTTTCCGGATTATGGCCTGTAACTTGCCAAAAATTGATCTGACGATAAAATTAGTTATTTTCAGAAATAAAGCTCGTTAAATTTCCTATAAAACAGTTCCTATACACTTTTTTGCTCAGGGCAAAATCAAGCGCGCTGCCGGGCTCCAAACTTTGAAAAATGAGCGAATATTTGGTTTTTTGCGGGTTATGGCCTGTGACTCGTCCAAATTTGATCTAACGACAATTTGGTCGTTTTAAAAAAAAGTTCGTTAAATTTCCCATAAAAAAGTTTCTATACACATTTTTGCTCAAGGCAAAACTAAGCGCGCTGACGGGCACCGAACTTCGAAAAATGAACGAAAGTCGCGTTTTTTTGCGGTTTTTGCAAAAATCCCGGGTAGCAATGTTTTCATCGATTCCTATGTAATTTTTGACGCTGAATCCGAATTTCAACTTTGCGCCATTAAATTCGGACCGGAAAGTTACCAAATTTGGCAAAAATGACCTAAGGGCCTAACAGGCTATAGCCCCTTTCATGGCTTATTTGCCTGGACTACATCTCGACTAGAGTACCAACGAAGGGAGAGTATCCTCATGTCTCTGCCGCTCTCTGATTGGCTCATCAGTTTTATGCTTCTCGTGAGGTTCTGAAAGACCAATGTAAACGAACCCATCAAGAGGAATGGAGATGTTGCATGTGTGAGGAATTTGCGATGAACTGGTGGTTCTTATATAAAAGTTCACGAGAAACACGATGGTGCCACTGGTTTTCTCTGAAATCAACTCCCAAGCTCAAAAAAAGCTCTCAAGTTGAGGCCAAAATGGAAGGGATATCCCACGCTATCCTGAGAGTCCACCTCTACATGAAGACTAACTCTCCATGCAAAGATAGGGAGTAAATACATTGACAGGGCTGCCGTGTTTTCAGTTTTATAGTCCCCAAATAAAGTGGCAGCCCTGTCAATGTATTTGCTCCCTATCTTTGCATAGAGAGTTTGTCTTGATGTAGAGGTGGACTCTCAGGATAGCGTGTGATATCCCCTCCATTTTGGCCTCAAAATGAGAGCTTTTTTTTGAGCTTGGGCGTTGATTTCAGAGAAAACCAGTGGCACCATCGTGTTTCTCGCAAACTTTTACATAAAAGCCAGTAGTCGAATCGCAAATTCCTCACACATGCAACATCACCATTGGACCGCGTTTAGCAAAATTGCACAAAGTCGTATTTTGGAAAAAAAAAAAATGAGTCATGAGTAGTTTTGAATCTAACGGTAGTTAATTTCATTTAGTCGAAAATTCAAAGTTTGAATAAAACATTTTCGTTAAACTTTGCTAATTCTTACTATTGTGTCTTGTGGAAGAAAAAAACTTCATACCTCCTTTTCTCGGTTTAAATTTGATGCGACTTAGTACGTTTCTGTCAAACGCGATCCATAGTATTATGTAAATAGTGATGAATAATATTACAGAAGAAGTGTAATAATAATTGTAATCTTCCGTCGCATTTCTAAGGCGCAATGATACAACTATTTGAACTCTCCGGAATGCGTGAGGTATCACGTCGCATTTGAAGGCGTTTTCAAAACAGCAAAGAACCGATATCCGGATAATCGTCTTTCATAGTTCATATTATTTTTTTTTTTTTTTTTCATTTCTAACCACTTGTTTATTTATAGTCCTCCTATAAAAATTACCCACTCGCTATATACAATTCTAGCTGAAGCGCACTTAGGCTATGCATTCATGACTGCAAAAATATTACCGAAAATCGACAAGCCCGCGTGTATGAAGGATATTTCAATGGACCACTAGACAAGGTACGAATTTCAGCATTCTGATACATGCTTCTTCACCAAAATTTCACGTTAAACACGATGTGCACAACGAAAATTACAGAAATCAACTCCTTCCGAAGATATTTAATGATTCTTGGTGCGTGAATTCAAACCAACCGCCCATGAAAACTCAAAGCTCTACGTTATTCACATCGCTCGCTAAACGTTATCATGAACGTCTCACCGATAAAAAAATCTGACAACCTCAATCTTGAAGCTTTGGCTCAGCTGCAGCAAATTACTTGTAGTTTGAAAAAAGCATGGTGGGAAACGGACATTGCTCGATTGAGAAGCTTGCTGAAACCGTTGTAGTGCGCGATTTGACTCACGTTGAGCTTTGAGTTTCTTGTGAGTTGGCAGTTTAAAATCCGCGTAACCAATGTGAAATAAAAACGTTAATATCTCCGTTGGGAATTGGTATCAGTAAGTTTTGTTGCGCGAATCGTGTTCTACGTGAAATTCTGGTTAAGAAACATGTATCAGAATCCTTAAATTCGTACCTTGTCTAGTGGTCCATTGTGATCTTCCGTCGCATTTCTAAGGCGCAATGATACAACTATTTGAACTCTCCGGAATGCGTGAGGTATCACGCCGCGTTTGAAGGCGTTTTCAAAACAGCAAAGTTCCGATATTCGGATAATCGTCTTTCATAGTTCATATTATTTTTTTTTCTTTTTTCATTTCTAACCACTTGTTTATTTATAATCCTCCTATAAAAATTACCCACTTGCTATATACAATTCTAGCTGAAGCACACTTAGGCTATGCATTCATGACTGCAAAAATATTACCGAAAATCGACAAGCCCGCGTGTATGAAGGATATTTCAATTGTGATCTTCCGTCGCATTTCTAAGGCGCAATGATACAACTATTTGAACTCTCCGGAATGCGTGAGGTATCACGCCGCGTTTGAAGGCGTTTTCAAAACGGCCAAGTTCCGATACCTTGATTATCGTAGGCGATCAATTATTCTAGGCGATCAATTATTCTAGGCGAAAATTTGACCACCATAAAGTCGGATCTGACCCCTTGTGCAGCGCGGGACGACGCAGTGCAATGTGGGTTCAGGGTTCCGTGAAAAGGAGCGAGCACAGGCTTTTAGAGTCCCTGCTCTTCACCAGCGTCCCCATCCCCCCCCCCCCCCCNCCGCCCCTCGACATGTCCCGATCCAAGCCCGGGACTATTGTCGTGATTCGCTCGCGAGAACTTTAGCTGCCAGAGTGGATTTCCTGATACGTCCCCGGAAAGATGGTCAGAAGAGAATGAACAAATTGTAAAGGAATCTTCTGATTTATCTCTGCGGTTGATAACGCGCTCGGGTAACGAGTTTAGGTTAAGTCGTCGAGATGCGTGTCATGTCAAGACTTTATTGTTTGTTGCTGATTTAAAGGCATTTAATATTTCAAACCCAAATGAATAAACGACCTGTCTCCTCTCGTGAAAATACCGGAACATTAGCTTTGCTTACAAAAACAGCCTTACCATACCTTTTTTTTTGGGGTGATTACTCGATGATTGAATATAGTTTTTATTTTTGTTTCAACGATAAAATGTCTGTTACTATAAAAAGAGAGGATGAACAATGAAATGACTGTAGCATTAGTTTAGTAAAGATTTAACCAGAAGATACACACGCGATCTCAGTTCGGAGCGAAGATTTAACGATTTGATAGACGTGATTTTTGTTTCAAGGGAGGTTTTAACGATAAAATAAACGTGTTTTTTGTTCGTTGAGGATTTAAAGAAAAAACCGTATTTGGAATTTTTGTAAGGGGTAAAGATATAAATGTTAGCCCAACGAAATTTTTGTTCAGGGCGAGGATTTGGCGATACATTTTTGTAATTTTTGTTGAACCAACGCGGGAAAAACAACTTAGCGCCAATTCCTAACACTTTAGGTAAAATAGCGCCAATTACAGGCAGTAGGGCTGAATTCTGAAGCTTTAGGGCTAGACCCTAAAGATGTAGAACTAAGAACTACTGCCTATAGTTGGCGCTATTTTACCGAAAGTATTGAGACTCAGTGCTAAGTTGTTTTTTCCGTGAATAATTTCATAATGAAATAAGGGTCACTGTTCAAAGAGAGCATCGCTGAAGAATCGAATATCACTTTCGTTTGGCAAGGATTAAACGGCGGTATATCCGCAATTTCAGGCCAGAGCAAGGATCTGACAGATCCAATTAACGTAATTTCTGTTCGGGGCGAAGATCCAACGATAAGGCGTACATATTTTTTTCAGGGCGAGGGTGTAACGATCGTCACAGAATGACAACCCCGCTTGGCGTAAATTGAAAAGCGACGACGCTTATATAAGGTGTCTAACCCGCTCCTCCGCCCGTCCCCCTGTGCTCGTTCCACTCAAAGACGTTCAGGGAAGCGCAAATTCATCACTCAGTTTTTTGTATTTCCCACTCCCATGTACATCTATGCGCTCCATCCTTCTGCAGGAGCAGCAGCCTCCCCCGCCCTGCAGCCGCCCGCAAGGTACCTCTCAGAAGAAATATGAAATTCGTCGGAAAGCTCCACTTCTCGCTGAAAAATTGAGGTCCTCGGGGGAGATGAGGGTTGCTGCCCTATCATCCATTCCTATCTCATGTCCTCCTACCGCATTAACACATGCTCGAGGGAAGTGTCCTGTGTTCTCTTGATTTTTGGAATTGGTATCGGAGGAATTCGATTAAATTCAGACGCCACGTCTCCCTCTCCAACTGCATCATGGAAAATGTGTTCTTTTTTACACGATCAGTCGCAAAAAAATAGATCTTGCAGTTAAAAAAAAATTACTCCAAGGACCAAAATTGTGAAGTTGTGTCGTAACAAGTTTAAAAGGAGCCTGTTGCAAACTTCAACTAGAGCTATAAGAGTTGTTTCTTATAGAAAATGCTGCAAAAATCACAATGAGCACAACGGAAAAGTCTGAAAAATACTGCACAATCTCCGTTAGGAATATGCGTTTTTTAAAGCTTTCCGCTTTAAAAACGATACTACGACACAGGTGAACATTTGGTAAGAAAATTATTTCTATCTAACCCTCGCGCACTTGGATGCTACGCAATATTCAACATATGTGACGCTTCCGCGCGTTAATCGTGAGGAAGCATCATGGTCTTTATCAACGAAAGGAAAACGTAAATATAAACACAACGATTGCGATGTAGCCGATTTTTTTTGCGATCATGGTAATAGCAAATTGGCAATGAGGAATCAGATAAGTTACGAACTATAGCACTCGCCATTTCATGTTCTGTCTTCAGAATTGTACATCGGCGCGTGTCATTTACGTCCTCGAGAAAGTCATCAAGGTCTGAATTTGAAATCAAAATTTTAAATATTTTATATTGAAGTCAAGTTGTTTTAAGGATAAAATCATCAAACAAGACACGTCGGCAGCAAATTCAGCAATTCGCTATAATGTCCTGACGGATGTACGCGTACGTAATCGTTTCTGTTTCTATCGTTGAGACTCTTTTGCCTCGATAAAATAGGCTAGCCGAAAGGAATTTTATCTCCAGGAAAGGCCGCGGAAATGGGAAAAATCATGACAAAAAAAGGGGAAACGGGCGACTTCTCTTGGACTCCAAAATACGCTGCCGTCGGACAGTGCCTCGTTGTCCCGCGCTGTGTTACATTTAGAAATTAACAGAAATTATTAATGTCTGCCCGTGCCGATAGCCGCACGGACTGCGCTAGTCCCCCGCCGCGTCGTCGCCAAAGTTCATTTGAACTGCATTTTGCAAATCGGAACCGCAGTTTCTAGCTCATCCGTAAAAACAATTATCCGCATGAGGAAATTGATAATGCATACCTGGTTTCTAAACTGAGCCAGAAATTGTACCTCCTAACAGAACCGGGCCGTGCGAAAACCGCCAATGTCCATTTTTCCAGTCTTAAGTTTTTTTTTTTTTTTTTTTTTTTTTTTCGGAGTTGGTTGCAATCACAAAAGTGGGGTTTAAACTCGTCTTCGGGTTTTCTTAATCCCAAAACGAGTCCTTTCATCACTTTCATGGTTGCACCAACTCGCATCGGTCGGTTGCATTTTTTCGTAATGCTTTCCTCACCACTCTATATTCATCCTTTAAAAACATAAATCCTGAAACCCGTTTCGTTTCTCTTTGAAGGAGAGAAAGAAGTCCCCGAACTTCAGAAACCTTTCAGTTGAGATACGTGGTTCTAGGTCGGGACCAAACGCATACCCTCAATTTTTTAGATTTTCTAGCAGAGTGTCTACAAGCCCGGAAATTGTACTAATTTTTTAAGGGCGGTCCGGAAGTACTGATAAATTGTGGAAACTCCGCAAAAAGGTTCGGAATTTTTGTCATTTTTGTCGCAATCTGAGCGAGAAATTTAATTTTTGAAATTTTTCGAATTTTGTCAAATGGAGGTACTGAAAAAGTACCACATTTCTTGGGAATGTACCTAAAAACTACTGTACAAGTACTACATTTCTTGGGAATGTACCAAAAAAGCACTGTAAAAGCACTAAAGTTATTGGGAATGTACCAAAAAGTACTGTAAAAGTACTGAGTTTTGGCCAGCCTATTTTAGTAGACACCCTGCCTGTGGATTTTCTGCTCCTTCAAATGAATTTTTTGGAAATTTTGGTGTTTAAGAAAATTGATAGTTGTCAGTGGATAGCAACTAATAGTGAGGGAGAAGTCAATGAATTTGAAGATAAAAGAATTATTGCAACCGTGTAAAAGCGGCATCAGAACTGCGTAAACAATGCCCCGCGTTATTTACCTTAAAATATGTATCATACGGAGCACCTCATCTTCTAGCTCGAGTAAGACTTTGCAACATCCCGACTCCCCGACTCTTGCTCGGGCGGCGGCCGTAAAGACCCATGTGCGCTTGGGTGGAAAAATGTCGGGGCGCGGGAAAACTCGCGAGTTTAATTATGCTCGGCGAGTTTTAATTACCGTCCGAGCCCGGGAGCAGTAAAGTCCGATTTCCGCGTCTCGCGCTACCACTCTCCCCGCCCGTAATTTGTATTTAGTGACTTTTTTCCCGACGGACAAATGCCGCCTCCCCGGAAACCGACTCGTAACTCGTGAGCACCCAACTTACGACCCCGGTAATAACGGGACTCGTGTCCGTCCACAAATAAACCGGGACAGAGCCGCTACCGGCCCGGAAAATCCGGAAAATTGAGGCCTCCAGCTTGGCAAATTCTTGAAACCTCATTTAAAAGCTAGAAAAGTCAGGGGATTCTGCCTAACCTTGAAAATTCAGAGAATGCCACTGTGGGACCCGGAAAATCCAGCGTCACAAATTCTCGAAGCCTCCATGAAAATCTGGAAAAATCAGGAGATGATGCCCAACCTTGAAATTTCAGAGAATGACGTCTTGGAACCTAGAAAATTAAGGATTCCAGCGTGACAAATTCTCGAAACCTCATTCAAAATCTTGTAAAGTCAGGGGATTCTGCCCAACCTTGAAATTGCAGAGAATGGCGCCATGAAACCTGGAATATTAAGGCTTCCAGGGTCACAAATTCTCGAAACCGCAATGAAAATCTGGAAAAGTCAGGAAATGTTGCTCAACTTAGAGAATTCATATAGAATGCCGCTGTGAAACCAGAGAAAGTGTGTCTTCCAGCGTGACAAATTCTCGAAACCCCAATGAAAATCTGGAAAAGTCAGGAGATGTTACCCAACCTTGAAAGTTCATAGAATGCTATCGTGGAACCTGGGAAATTGTGGCCTCCGGCCAAAAAAATTTATTTTTTTCTACCAAACTGACAAGTTCCGTCCGCGAAATGCAGGACCTCTGCTTTTTAAGTTCTTGACTATTGGTTTTTTCAATTTCAAGCAACTTTCCGTTACTTAATGTATTTATTAAAAGCTCAGATTATAAGACTAGAAACTCATGACCAAAAGAAATAATTAAAATAATCTTTTCCTGCTCTCACAAGTCGTCTCGAGGAAAATCAAAACTTAATTGTTTTATTTGAGTCCTCGAATTGTAGATTTTTCAATTTTCGAAAGATTCCGCGAAATTTTTTCTTTTTTCTCCCTTACTCCCTACAAGGGGTAAGAACAATGAAAAGTTATGGGATAATTTGGGGGATTTTATATTCAAGAACCGTGAAAAATCATGAAAGTCAAGGAAGTCCAAGAAATCTTATTACCCGGGGTCTCAAATACATGGTTTTTGGCGCCTAAGAAAATTATGAAAGTTAGGAAATTTTCGGCGACCTGAAAAAGTCAAGGAAAGTAAGGCAATTTATCAGTAAAATCAGGGAAAGTCTCAAGAAGTTTGTTGGCTCAATTAGTCGGAGAAGTGTAAATTAAAACCAGTTTTCAAAGGGAACTGCCGGAAGTAAGAGAGAACGACAGCTAAGACAAACGCAACCGATCCAACGGACACTCATTCTACAGAAATGAATCGAAATTTATTCGCCTTCATCTCATGAGGTAGGCAAAAGCGGGTACCTAGGAGCTCGAATAGTGGTATCAGATGAATGTTGATAAATGCACTGCGTTTTGTTTGCGGCACGGTTCTTTTTAAGTTTCAACTCTAGGTAGGTTCTGCATTTTGAAGGGAGGAACATTATACGCTCATTCTAGAAAACAACTTATGTGTCATCACATTCCCGATGCACATATGTGCTTCTAACAATGAGCTAATAATAGAGGTTCCTTATTGCAAAATATTATCCAACTGATACCTTCATTATCGTAGTTCATTGGCACTACATTTAAGCCAAAATGAATTATAAACTCTATTATAGTTTAGAAACAACGTATGTACTATTAATTTCCCCTTGCACACAAGCGGTTTTACGGATAAGCCAGAAATTATTGTTCCTTTTTGCCAAACGTAGTCCATTTATGACCGTCCACGGGGGTTCGGCTTATTTCTGACTATGCCTAGTGGTCTATTCGCTTTTACGAGCTAACAGATTTTTTTCCTCTCCATTTCCAAGGAAAGAATACTACACCTTTCAAGAATACAAGGAGGCGTTACCGTTCTAACGTTGGTAAATCAGAGACAATGTGATTCGTTTTAATTAAGACGTCAAACCCAGCATTAGCGTTAATTAATATTGAATTATATCTTCTTGGCTCTGTTAATTTAAATCTTCATATTTTACTTAGCCGTCTGCACTGCTCCGCTGAGGAAAAACACCGTATGAAAATTCGATTGTTGTCAAATTTCCCCCGATCAAATATTCATTTCGAAAGAAAATTAAGTCCAATTTATCCCAGGATTTTCAAATTCGTTTAATCAAATTGGGAATAACATATGTACTATCTGAATAAGTAAAAGCAATCGATCTGAAGATACTCCAAAAATTCGCATTTTATCAGATGAGATTCGGCAATATTCGAGTGCGTATACGGCGTTGTTCTATATCACGGCAGTATATTGCCGTGCTAAGGAAAAACGCCGTATGAACCTTCAGAAGTTGACAAATTTCTTTTGATAAAACACAAATTCCCTGGTGAACTTACAAATATTTTTCTTCTGATTTTTCAGAGAATTTATTTCGTATTTTAATCTAAAGCTCTTGAAAATTTTAAGGAAATATATTCATAATTTTCCTCAAAAGTAAACATTTCATGAGAGGAGATTTGGCAACTCTCGAATGTTCTTACGCCGTTGTTCCTTAGCACAACAGTGTAGGTATATGGAGAGCTCAGAAGAGCTTAGAGATGACTCGAGCGCAAGACAGTTACGAGGAAAAGTCATGGCTCCTACGGTCTATTAAAAAGCGATTAAGTTACCCTCTTTGTCGTAAAGTCGGAAAGCTTCCTTTAATTCCGCTTGCATTGCTTCCGCATCCTCAGCTTCTTCCTCCGTCAAAAATCCGGCAGCAAGTGTCACGAACTCTTCGAATTCCAGCTCCCCGGATCCTGAAATCCGATCCAATAAATTATGCTCACAACTGAATCCGTAAAGTTATCGCTAGATCTCTAACTGCTAAGGTAGATTGATGAACGTGCTCAATATCGCTTGACAAAACAATATCAAGTTGCTAGCATAAAAGTAAACGCCATTTACAAAAAAATCAGTTCAAATACGTCATTCGTTGCCTAATTTTCTCTCCTGTTTCATTTTTCTATAAGCAACGTAATGCATTGGAATTCCCCGTAAAATACTTCCAGCATGGTAGCATATAATTTCAAGTTAGAAGAATGTTATTTGATTTTCTGTCGCAAAACAATGAAGCTGATTTTTGTCAAAGCTACTCAAGTTGCAGTAATTTTTATTCTGGTCGCAAATTTTTATGAGCCGAATTTTTTCGATCAATTATGACTGACAACACAAACCATTGTCATTGCGAAGCGAAATCCCTTCCACTGAAGGTTTTCGAAAGCTTATCAATCCATCCTGTCGGCCATTATTTCTGTTATTTTGGAACTACAATTTCTGGCTCAATTTAGAAGCAACTTATGTACCTTTAATTTCCCCATGCACTTAAGTGTTTTTATGAACGAGCCAGAAATTTTAGTTCCTGATTGCATAATTCGGTCCAAATTTAGATCGAAATATTCCTGCATCAACTCACCATCAGCATCGACTTCTGCGATAATTTCCTTGAGCCTCTCCTCGGAGACCTCATGACCCAACATCTGCAGGATTGTGCCCACTGTGTTGGCCTCGATGTAGCCCTTGCCCTGGGCGAACGCATCGAACGCCCTTTTGAGCACTAAATGTGAAAGAGAGGAAAAATGAACGAATTTCATTAATTTAAACTGATTAAATGAAGGGAATTCTAATGATTACTGACGGCGTTAATTTCTGGGACAGGTTTTAAACTTTTTGCGTCATTTTTTTAAAAAAAAATTCACCACTGTCACACGTAGCTACAAGTTTACGGTTAGCTACAAGTGAAAGTGGTGAGTTTTTCAAAAAAATAACGCGAAAAGTTAAATTGTACTTCCACTGTTAGTCGAAATTTGCATCACAGAGTTTAAAACCTGCATATTTTCATATCGCCGTATTTATTTAAGCAAAGCATAAATATAATTGATGCAAGATAGCTTCAGTTCACGAATTAAATTGGAATTTATACTGAGCAGAAGTTGGCGAAAACAAAAACAAGACAATTGTTGAACGAGGCCAAATCGAACTTAAAAATGCCTTGAACGTTTCGGGGTGAAACTAGCCCCCTTGTAAACTAGCTAAAAATGTAAAAATTATGCAAAGAATCTGGATTATCATGTTGGTGTTAACACCCTTTGGGTTAATTTTATGTTTCGCTTCTTTGCTCCTAGTTGACAAGGGAGACACAACCGTTGAATGTCCTAGGCATTTTGATGTTTTTTAAGCCCTGTTTATGCATTATTGTGTCTGTTTTTGGTAAATTATTCGGGCTATTTTTGTGTATTGTAGTGTCTAAAAAGTTGATGATCACCGTCCATGAAATGAAAAGGTAGTTTTGTAGACGAAATAAAGACCTAAATCACATGATTCTATGAGCCATGATCTACCCGGGAGTATACTTACTTTATAAATAATTTAATTATTCTTTCATTTTTTTCAATTTTGCTTTTCATTCCTAATCTTGGGTTTCATTTGTCTGTTTCAGGTAAGTGCTGAAATTCTACGATTGTGCGTTGCCGGCACAGTTCCTGTCATGACTTGACTTTCAAACATAAAAGAAGTTAAGATTTTTAACTTCTCTATTTTTCTTCGAATCATTTTATTTCAGTCAGTATTTCACGTTTTCTCCATTTCAAGGAAACGGCTTTTCTCAACTTGGGTGAATTTATAGAACTTAAACACTTTCTGGCCCATTTAACTATTCCACACGGTCATTAATCGATGGTTCCCATGTAATTTATTAAGGCACGCATCATTTAATCGCACTTAAAAGTAGCATACGTGAATACTTACATGCTATTTGATCCTTGTCCAAATCTTCCTGCAACAAAAAAAGAGTCGTACCTTCACATTAGAATGAGTTTTTATCAACGTATGCCCGTAAAGCTTTCAGAGGAGATCGCTGAATGTGGCATCTATTTAGAAATATACATCGCTAATCTTCATTTATCAAAGCAGGTGTTCTCACTCAGAATCGATTTTTTATAATGAATTGAAATGAAGGATATAATACTGTTGCCATCTTTCAAAAAACGCCTCTGAAGGCATTATATTCTCGATGCATGTAATCGAATCATGAGCCTCCTTTGACTCCAGTTTATCACCTTGTAAGATTGAAGCGCTGCGGATGGGTTCTGTCATAAAAAAACTACGATACAATGTTAATGGTGGACCGTAGATTCTTTTAGAAGTATGTAAATATAACATTGTTTTGAACATAAATGAAGTTAATCAATTCCTTGTTGAGAATCGAGACTGGTCGATGTGGCTAGTTCTCAGTTTTTTCTTGCTTAAAAATAAAAGGAACGACGTATTTGTGCTGAAAGGAACTTTGTGTTTTTGTTTTAAATCCAAAGGTGCTATAAAGCACGCCAATCCTATATACTCACATAGTTCATTTTCATTTTATTACTTTATTCGTAGATCCGTTGAGCGTGGCGTCCAAACATGAGTCCACAGTAGCTTAAGTTCTGTTTAAACTTCGGTGGTTAAATTTAAAAAAAAAATATATTTGAATTACGTCGTTTTAACATGTTCGACAATGGTTTTATTTGTTGTTGTTTTAAAGGGAGCTAACCTAATATCTACCCAAAAATTTTCACGAATACCTAATTTTTATTAGTTAAAGAAATGTCGTACTAAATTTCGAGAAAAATCGTAAATAACTTTTAATTTTTTAATTTTTGGAAAGTAATGATGCAGGAGCGAAATTCTCGGAGGTACGTGTATTGAATAATTGATTACATCCTGAGAAAAACAAGCCTCGACTTTGCTCCTCTCTGGGTAGTCGGGTTCATTTAACAAATTGCCAATTCAAAAGATGCGCATAAAACCGTATCGAAGCCACCGCAAGCAATTCCGCTAATAGTCGGAGGAAACTGCAAATCTCTCCGTGGACCGGGGCATTTCCGCATTCCGGTATCCCGAAAAGCTGCCCTGACCTCCACCCGATCCCTGGAAATCCCCCCGAAATTAACCGGGATACAATGGAAATTTGGCGCTCGCGAACGGTCGGACCAGCGAATGCTCGAGTGCTGTTAACACTTCACGTTGATCGCGGGAACATAAAAGCTCCAACCATTCCCGATCCGCAGGAAAAAACAATTACCGTTACCTTGGTCCGCGTTTCAACTTCACAAAAATTGCTAATTCCCCGTTGTTAATCCCGTTTCCTCTCTAATGGGTTCCGCAATCCCTGAGCCTTAAAAGCAGCCGGTTACAATAGCTTAAGTCTTCCGTTGATGGATCGGTTAAAACCGAAAGCAGGTCGGTGTTCCCTGACGATTCTCTCAGGAACAGACCGTCAGCGTCGAAAGGGGATTTTAAAAATGAATTGAAGTAAATTAATTTAAGTACGGGCAATATTCTCCTCAAGTTTATTGTTAGACAATCATTACGATTCATACATTAATGAATAACACAATATTAACATGTTATCGATATTTCATATTTCATATCGAAATCTTGGTTTCTTCCTTGGAGTTTAAAGGAAAATAAAATATGCAGGTAACTAGTTTTTTAAATTATTTTTGTAAACATATAAACAGTTGAAGATCGAAAATGCGCACCTCCAATAATTAAAACTAAGGACTTATTCTCCCAGGTTTTAACAAAATACCATGTCATAGCTCTAGACTTTTTTATGAAGTGTTTTTACTTATCCGACCAGATTCCCAGAAATTTCGAGGATGTATTTCAGTTTTGACTGGTGACTTTTTAACATTCCAACGGAGATGTGCTTTTTCGACTCTAGCGTCTAGCCATCGATCTATGGAGTCAACCGGGAAACGAACCTCAGTCTAGGAGGCAAAGTGTTCATCAGAGCAATTTGTACTGACTGGATTAAAAAAATCGGAATTTGACTTTTGGATAGAAAAAGGTCAATAGTATCGCACAGAATTTATTCTGCTCTTTTCTTTATCCCCAAAAATGCGTAGAGTGAAATAGTTCTTGTTTATTTACCAAAACTATGCTCAATTTGAAGTAAAACGATCGGGTAAATTTTATGTCTGCACACATATTCGGTATTTTTTCAAGCAACAAAGACTTTTCTCAACTTTAAAAACATTGTGACGACGTTGATTCCCTTCACTGGAAAGCGAACCTCACTCAATTTTGAGTTCTTGCAAACTTAGATACCATTTCCCGCGGACGGTCACTAACATAATTTCTACCATCCGCAGAAACCAGAAATCGTCAGGGAATTCCATATTATTTGGAAAAATCAAGAAAATAAGAGGAAAATTGGGCATGGGTCAGGCAATTGTGCTTCAAGCATTTCTTTTAACATTTTGATTAATAATTATGTCGATTTTTTAAATTAAACAAATGTCAATTTTTTCGCGCAAAAAATCAAGAGGTCTCGTCCAAAATATCAAGAAAAATCAGGATTATCCCACATTCAATTTTAATAGACACCCTGATAAATGGAGAAGGAAAAATTAGTTTCTTCGAAGGAGAGGAGGCATTGTTTCGAAGCGAAACTCATCGTGGCAACCATTTCGGCGGAAAAAGTGTTAAATCCGGCGGCGAGAAAAATTGATCATGAAGCAGGAAATTCTGACGGCTTCGAGCCCTTTTCATACATTTTGATTAGTAATTATCTTGATTTTTTAAATTACACAAGTGTCATTTTTTTCGCGCAAAAAATCAGGAGATCTCATTTAAAATATCAGGAAAAATTAGGATTATCCCAAATTTAATTTCAATAGACACCCTCACAAACGTGGTTACGCGATAACGGTTGGGATCAGGTTTCCACTATTTTTTTATCTATTTTTTCGTGTTTTTGCAGCCGTAAATGAGCTGGTAATAGCTCAACGTCTCAAACGTTGAAACGTCCCGCCTTTTAGTGTTTCTGATGTTTTTAGCTTTGTTTACCATGTCTTTGTTCCCTCCCTATTCTTTCTGCCAAATGAAGAAGGAAAAATCCGATTTTCGAAAGAGAGGAGGAATTGTGCGGTATGGACGCGGAACTCACCATGACAATTATTTTGGCGGGAAAAGGGTTAAATCCGGCGGCGATGAGAAAAGGTCATGAATCAGGAAATTCTGAGTGTTTCGAGCATTTTTCAAACATTTTGATTTTTAATTTTTTTGAGCGAACGGTTGCCAATTTTTTCGCGCAAACAAACAGGAAATCTCGACTTAAATATCAGGAAAAATCAGGAAAATTTAAAATTCAATTTTAGTAGATGCCCTGACGAATGAAGTTGGAAAATCCCAATTTTTTCGAAGGAGAGGAGGGATTGTTAGGTATGAAAGCGTAACTCACCATGGCAACCATTTTGGCGGGAAAATTGTAAAATCTGGCGTCGAGAAAAATCAATCATGGATCAGGAAATAGTGCTTCAAGCATTTTCTACAAATTTTGTTCGATAACTATGTTGCTTTTTTAATTGAGACAAAGCTCAATTTTTTCGCGCAAAAAATCAGGAGATCTCGTCCAAAATATCAGGGAAAATCAGGAAAATATCAGACAAATCCAACATTTAACTTTAGTAGACACCCTGACAAATGACGTAAGAAAAATCCCAATTTTTCCGAAGGAGAGGAGGAATTGTTTAGTATCTAATCGAAACTCACCATGGCAACCATTTTGGCGGGAAAAGTGTTAAATCTGGCGGCGAGAAAAATCGGTCATGGATCAGGAAATAGTGCTTCAAGCATTTTCTAAAAATTTTGTTCAATAATTATGTTGATTTTTGTTAATTGAGACAAAGGTAAATTTTTTCGCGCAAAAAATCAGGAGATCTCGTCCAAAATATCAGGGAAAATCGGGAAAATATCAGAAAAATCCAAGATTTAACTTTAGTAGACACCCTGACAAATAACGTAAGGAAAATCCCAATTTTTCCGAAGGAGAGGAGGAATTGTTTAGTATCCAATGGGAACTCACCATGGCAACCATTTTGGAGGGAAAAGAGTTAAATCCGGAGGTGAGAAAAAAGGGCCGTGGATCATGAAATTCTGAGTGCATTCTTCTAGCATATTCAACAATTTTGATTAATTTAATTAAATATGTTGGTTTTTAAATGTAACAAGTGTCAATTTTTCTGCGCAAAACATCAAGAAATCTCGCCTAAAATATCAGGAAAAATGAGGATTATCCAAAATTCAATTTTACTCGGCACCCTGACGAATCAAGAGGGTAATCCCAATTTTTCGGAGGAGAGGAGGAATCGTTTGGTATGTACAAATTGTTTGGCGGAACTCACCATGGCAACCATTTTGGCGGGAAAAGTGTTAAATCCGGCGGCGAGAAGAACACAGAAAAACGCGAGCGGGACGCACTCAAGGGCCACGGCGATGGGGGCACGGGACACGATTTCGGATTCGGGACTCTCGGCTCGGCGGGCTGCGGCGCGGGCGACAAGCTAAAATTACTCCCCCCGCCGCCCGCCCCCGACGCGGCGCATCGCGCCTCTTGCACCGACGAATTTTAATCAACTACACTCCAACAGCTGTTACCTGCGCTACGGGCTCCCGCTTCCAATTCTTCCCCGGTCCCCGAGTGTAGTTATTTTCAATTTCAATGTTTGCCAACTTATCATTTCCCTTTTCCGATAACCGACTAGACAAATATTTCCCCCGACGCCACGCCACGCGGCTCCGGTCTTTTGTCGCCAGCCGAGCTCGTTTCCTCCGCGCTTAACTCGACTCCTTCCGCCGCCCCCCGGCGAAAGCCACCCCCCGAGAGGGCGCATCGCCGCATCGTCTCCTGTTTGGTTTTGGGTTCTTGCGTTGGGGATTTAAACACTGCGTTATACCTTCGTAAGTTGCAAAAATTAAGAAATACTAGGGACATCTGCAGGCTGATCATTGAAATTGATAGACAAAGAGGACCTAGGCGCATCTTTCGCCGTGTAGTTTTGAATCCTTGTATTGGGGGCTTTAAACACTGTGTCATACTTCCTTTAGCGACGAAAATTAGGGAAATGTACACTGGAAAAAAAACACATAGGATCTAGAGTCCAGACTCTTGAAAATATCGACAAGAAAAGATACTCTTGATTGAATCAGATTTTTGCTTAGATCAAAAGGAAATCCGCTCAAATTCAGAGTCTTGGTTCTTGATTTAAGCAAAAATCCGATTGAATCAAGAGTATTTTTTCTTGTCGATGTTTTTAAGAGTCTGGACTCTAGATCCAATGTGTTTTTTTCCAGAGTAGAGAAAACTGCAGGTTGATCATTTAAATTGATAGAGAAAAGCTACAGACAAATAAGACCAGGGTGCGTCGTCTGCTGTGTGGTTTTGGGTCCTTGTGTTGGGGCTTTAAACACTGCATTATATCTTCGTAAGTTGCAAAAATTAAGAAAAACTAGGGAAATCTGCAGGCTGATTATTGAAATTGATAGACAAAGCTGTAGACAAAGAAGACCTAGACGCATCTTCCACTATGTAGTTTTGAATCCTTGTATTGAGGGCTTTAAACACTGCGTTTTACCTCCGTAAGTTGCAAAAATTAGGCGAAACTAGAGGAAACTGCAGGCTGTTTTTTTAAATTGATAGACAAATCTATAGAAAAATAAGATCAAGGCGCATTGTCTGCTGTGTCGTTTTGGATCCTTGTATTGGCGTGTTTAAACACTGCGTTATATCTCCATAAGTTCCGAAAATTAGGGAAAACTAGAGAATACTGCAGACCAATTATTGAAATTGTTAGACTAAACTGTAGACAAAGAAGGCCAAAGATCAATGGAGCGATCTTATAGGTTGAAATGCTCAATTAGGGGGGGGGGGGTGTTTAGGACCCTCTTCGTTCGCCCGAAATAAAGGAGGAAGAGGAATGAAGACGAAAGACTTTATTGACAGAAGATTTTGTTCTCTTACATTTTTATTCTTTCATTTGTCTGGGAAAATCAATGTAAGTTTCCTTGCGGGAACAAGTTGCAATAGGCCATCAGAATAACATAGCAAAAGTTTACCAAAATCGGCTGTCCGTCACGGCCAGACAAATATTAGCGCCTACAAGAGTGCGGGAATACTTCACGCATGGCGCGAACAGCACATTAGCGCCTGCAAGAGAGAGGAATACTTCACGCATTGCGCGTAACACAATGCGGTCGCTGGTCGGTTCGAAAAGCTTATTGGCGCCTACAAGACTGTAGTAATATTTCACGCATTGCGCATTTACTACAGTGTACGCTTTAATTAATTCCGTTATTAATTCTTCTAATTTGACTTAATCTGCGCAGCAGATGCCTTTCAATTTTGAAAATTTCTGGGGAAACCCCCTGAACCTCCCCTTCCGGACCTTCATTCGAAGTATTCACTAGAATCCATCTATGTAACGAGTGGTTGTCATAGGTTGAGGGAGAAAATTATGACTAACTTTACACGGTGAGGAAAAGTAACGCACATTTTGCGTCAATAAAAGTAACCTAAACGTGTGGTAATGGTAATGGTACTACAAATAGTTCAATGCGCCAGCCACTCACAAGTCACAACCTGGGAGTGACGTCCGTTGAGAGAAAGAGTACGTTGTACAAGAGTACAAGAGTACATTCAATGATAAATATCTTTTCATCCTACGGACCTCACATTTCTGCAGTCAAATTGCTGTTTTCTCGTCCAGTCTACCTATAAACTTTACTTTCATTCCTTTTTCATTAAATTTTAACGACACCCTCTCAGTAGTTTCCTTCATGCTGGAAGAAAAAGTTCATACGTAAACTTAAAGAACCTCGTAAGTTTGAGCACGAGTAAATTGCAAGATCTCAATTCGTCGTTGCCAGATAGTGCTGAGAAATCAGAACTTTCCGCCATTCAACCCCTTGCAAATTATCCACATTTTATCGCATGATCTCGCAACTTTGTCCGAAACGCAGCAGGTGGGGGGGATTTTTCAACTTTCAATTTTCCGTCGGAAAAAGTTTTAATGAATTTGAAGGTGTCAAAAAATATCATTCCCTTTACGACGTAAAATCAGGAAGGATAATCGGTTCATTTTCAGTCCATTCCAGCAAACGCTTTAACTAATCCGCTCGTCTTTAAGATGTAAGTAACAGTGGCGTGGCGTGGATTGCGATGTATCGATTACTATGCCATTTAAACGTATGGTAAAGAATCGATTATTAAGGTGTTCACTGCGAACACCCTGTTTGATCCTTTTTCATAGGTATAAATGGCATAACAATCGATACATCGCAATTCACGCCACACCACTGGTAAGTAATTACATAAATAACTCGGGGGATTCGTATGAAAGCTGTTAGGATTGGCGAAGTATTTTATCTGCTGTCCTCACAAACCTTAAGCTTTTCATTTGAACGTACATAGATGTAGACGTTCAGTACACCAGCGCTTGTAAACTCATTTCTGACGACAAATTTTCACAGGTGAGGCTCCTATGAAAACATTTCAGCCAATAATCAGATTCTTAACGATCCATCTTCTCAAGGCAGCCTTGAACAACTTATTGGAAATGCCTTCAAAGTGTGAACACGCGTGTATCCTTAACAACCATCAAAGGTGAACACATTTCCTCCTCCCGGAAGTAAAGTGCATTATTGGAAGTGCATCAAAGGAAATGCGAATTTTTCTAGTTCTCAGATTTCATGATTGGTTTTCCCATGCCGTCACGCGTTTTATTATTTTCTTCGGTTCTTTCATCATACAGGAGCACGTCTGGAACCCGAGGAAGAATGTTTGATGAATTCGTCATCCCGCGAGCGAGTTTCCTGGAAATCAAACGTGGCGGAGCAGTCTTTGTAAGAAACTTAGGCTCCTAAACCCATCCGACGGAAAATGCGATTTCTTTCTCGTGAAATCTCTCAAGAAAGCTTTTCCCTCTCGCAAATTTTTCCGCTATGTATGGTTCGTTCGGTTAGGATCTTGAAATTATCCTTTCACTTCAACGAGAAGTTGGCCCTGCCAAAAGCGATTCGTATAATCACTCGGAAATGATCATCATTGTAGCTTGATTGATTGTAAGACGATGGCGCTAATGATAACATGTCGAATTTTTAATAATAACATGTCCAGTTTCTATTGACACCGAATCTCATTTTTAAGAGAATGATTGCAATCGGAAAATGAGGGGTTGCAATTTGGACCGAAATCAGCCCCTCCTTGCATGGAATTGAAATTGGACATGGAAATTTTTGGATATTTGGTAATTGACAATGCATATTTAACAGGAATAGTCGGATTTTGCCGATACTCACATTTTGTCGGCTCCAAAACAGGGGTCTTAACATGGCTCTGAGCCCAAAATAGCTGAAAATCAATCTTTTTTGCGGTTCAACCTGAGATTTCGCATCTGGCATCGACCTCATGGACCTCCTCTCGATAGATCCAAACTTTCAACAAGGTTTTCTCGATGCTTTCGTGTGTGAGAACCGTGAACAAATTCTTTTCCAAACGTCAGGTTTGTCCCCCTTGTCGAATGTTATAAAACTCCAAAACTCATAACAAACATTAAAATCTCTTACGAATACAACTGACACTCTCTTCTAAATAAGAGTAAAACCTAGAATAGTCAGGAAATTTCATTAAAGATCAAATCCTCTTTTTTTTCTCTAAATGTTGACCGTTTCTAATCGAATCCTTGTCTATAAGTAGAGCTTAATATTGTTGCATCAGATATGCCTTGTAGAAGACATTTTTCAGCTCTAAATCCTGAAGATCTCAGGGAGAAGTAAGGATATTCTTTGGTCGGAAAGTTAGGAAGAAATCGGGAATTTTTAAAACCCACCTCATAGAATATGCCAGAAACTCCATTTTCCAAATTTTGATCTCTTGCATATGGCATCCCGCATTTCCAGAACGATTTTTCACGACTGCTCCCTGTCTGCCTTCTTCTAGGTCAAGTAATGTCTCTCATCGGAACTATTTTGTTAATATTTGTTTTCATTTGGTCGCGCCCGGTTTTCTTTCATCCGATCCCCACCGCTCCCGCCCACGGTGTAGCTTCTTCTTCTTCCTCTCTCCCTTATTTGTTTTGGTTTTCTGCCACTCAAGACCCCCGTCTGTTTGCGCTCCCTCCCACTCCCACCCGGTTCCTTCGCGTCTTACCTTCCCGCTTTCGCCGAGTCCCGGAATTATCATTCTTGGCAGAAATCCCTCCTCGCCAAATTCTTCACTTCAATGCGGAGGGCCGCCCGCGCTTATATTGTCTACCGACGATGGTGCCAAGTCGCCAGGAATTCCTCGGATTTTTCCGCGAAATTTTCGTTTCCGCACGCACGATTTGGTTGGTTGGTCAGAATAATATTGATTTTTTCTTGTTTTTCGCGGGATTTGCTTTCCGTTTCACTTTTATTTCGGCTGTTTGTGTGTTGCGTCACGCACTGCAGGGGATGGGGTTTTGACGGGTGTGTGACGGCGAGGAGTTCGACGCCGCATGACGTCTCTCGCCTCCTCAATTTGTTTTTCTTATTTATTCCTGAAATCACGTAACGAACTTTTCAGCATTTTAGACCCCCTCCCCCCTCATAACAATTTTGTGACGTAGGTCCTTATCCTTTTCCACTTAAAAACGAAATGGCTCACCTTTCTTCTCGACCCCTCCCCCTTCTTTACTAGAGCGTTACGTAATTTAGGAAGAAATAAGTAGCTTTTCTATGAAACAAATTATTTTTATGAAATTAAGGGGAAAAAATAAACTTTTTCCAGTGATGTTATGTTTGTAGTAGTAATCATTTGCACGTCGGTTTTTTAGCGGGTGTCGTCTTTTTCCCCCGGTGAATTATCAGTGTGCCTCGTGGGTAAAATTTTCAGAAGATATATTTTTGCTATATCATCCTTCGTATACTTCAATAAACTCCACTGGAAAAATGTTCCTTTTAGATCCATGGTCCAGACTCTTAAAAAATTTCACAAGAAAAAAAAAGTCCAATTCCATTGGATTTATTCTTGACTTAAAAGGAAGTCCTCTTAGACTAACAGACGTAGCGCTCGACTCAAGCAAAAATCCGATTGAATCATCAGTATTCTTTCTTTTCAAATTTTTTAAAAATCTGGACTCAGAATCTAAGAGAATTTTTTTCAAAGTTTCTGAAAAATCAGGAAACATTCGTGAATACATCGCGGAAAACTTTCGGACGTCCTGAAAGCTCACTTATCTCGACGCCGTGCAATTCCTTGTGATTAAAATCCAGCGAAAGAATACTCGTCACCTCCTCCCAAGACAGACCTCCTCCACCGGCCCGCGTCTCCTACTCCACCCCATCGACGCGCATTTTTTGCGAAAAGTGTCGGGGAAAGTTGGCGGAGCCGAAAACTTTTAATTGTCGAAAGACACGGAGGGAACACGTCCCCGAACACGGAGCTCGCCCCTGCGGATTAGTTACGTCCCCTCGCACCGAGTTTCCCGGGACGAACTATCCGGGAGCGAAGTTTCAACGAACCGAGATTGTATCAGGGAATAAAAAGGATTCTGTAAAGCCTCGCCGGGACACCCCCCCCCCACGCGCACTTCGAGACTCCCGTAGTGGCCGTCCCTTACATTTATATGTGTATATTTTTTTAAAAAAACAGGTTGAGTCCGACTGTATCTTGCCTCTCGCAGGTCTGGATCTTTTATTTACCGACGGAGTACCCCGACCCGTCCGGTTTTTCGCCCCGAAGTAGGGTCGTGTTTTCTATAGCCTGGTTATTTTTTGCGCGTTTTATATGTAGCCCCCGCAGTACCAATTTTCGAGGCTGTGTGGAGAGAAAGTACTATGCGTATTTCAGACGGAGATGGCGTATCGACGGTGAATCTCCCAAACCACGTATCTCGTTCGCCGTGTTTCAGAATCTCCGCTTGCTTTTTAATTGTTTGGAGGACAACAAAATTAACATTATTCCTTGAAGTTTTTACAAAATTTTCTTTGGTTAAAGAAGAAAAATCAAAAAGGCTTTGAAAAATTGACGTTGAGTAGTTCTCTATTAAATAATTAAGTATTATAGGAAGTCTGCAACGCCGCAAACCGAGATACTTGGCTTGAGAGTTTCACCATCGATATTCTAGAGCTGGGGCGGATCCAGCAATTTGGCAACACAGGATTTCCTCCATTTAAACCTATGTTAAATACTCGATTCTTGTTGGAGCACCTGGCCCCTTCAAGAATCGATACATTTCCATAGGTTTAAATGGAGAAAAAACAATGTTTCCAAGTTGCTGGATCCGCCAGTGTTCCAGAGATCCCGCACTGCCATTCCTCCCATAGAGTAAAAGTAGAATGAAAATGGAGCTATCTTATTGGTTAAGGCGGGTAATTTTTACTGATTAAAGAGGAAAATTATTGACCAACTAAAGGGTCTCTCTTAGGTTCCCGTTAATTAGTCTGTATTACTTACCTGCTTAGTCTATTTCAACCACTTGCTTCCACAAATCGGATCTTTCCATTTACTTTGTCTTTGTCTATAGCTTTGTCTATAAATGCCAGTAATCAGTCCGCTGATCTTTAAAACTCGCCTACCCAAGTGCTCACCCCGACTATCATCAACCTTCATCCGGTGAATTTTATTTGATTCTATTTCCCAGCAATTCTTTCATCGATCACTATTCACTGGAAAAAAACTCATTGGATCTAGAGTCCAGACTCTTAAAAACATCGACAAGAAAAAGTACTCTTGATTCCATCAGAATCTAGCTTAAATCAAGAACCAAGCCTCTTAATTTAAGCGGATTTCGTTCTGATTCAAGCAAAAATCCGATTGAATCAAGAGTATTTTTTCTTGTCAATGTTTTCAAGAGTCTGGACTCTAGATCCAATGTGTTTTTTTCCAGTGTATCAATGCCAATAATCAGCCCGCTAATCTTTAAAAACTCGCCTACCCAAGTGCTCACCCCAACTACCATCAACCTTCATAAGGTGAATTTTATTGATTCTATTTCCCAGCAATTTTTTTCATCGCACCATTTTATGAAAAGTATGAAAAGCCTCACCTGATCACAATGGTCAGATCGTTAGTAGTGATTCTCAAAAGTACGTTTTCTCCGTCCCCGAGGTCCCTGCTCAAGGGAAAAACTCCCCGCAGAAGTAGCAGAAGGGGTTAACGGTGACTCGTCCGACCGGGGTTGCGGTGTGAGGAGGGGGGGGGGCACGTATATGAAAGGACGCCGAGCACATGTAGCCAGCGACGGAAACAAAGCATCGCGCGACGAAAGTTCAGAAATTTGAATGTAAAAGCTCCAAGTGCAGCGGGCATCGGATCCTGACGGACGGCCCCCGCCCGCAACTCCGCCCCTCGGGTGCGTAAAACAGCGGATCTCGCGGGAGCTTCAGGCAGCGGTTACGCGGTTCTCGTCGCGCTCTCCCCTGGGCAGGTGCAGGGTTGCTTATGCACAATTCATACTCGTCGCGAATAAATGAATAGCTAAGCAGCGGGTCGCGTCAGTTTTGACTAGCAAATGCCGCCTCCAGGCCACTCCGACGGATCGTTTCTGAAAGGGCCTACGTCCGTTTTCGCATGAGCCCCGGACCACGTAAGGATACTAGCGTTTCGTGGCTCTTCTGAGGAATAGACTATTCTCTTTTAGAAACAATTTGCTAGTGCGGCGTTGCCGCCTCGCTGGTTCGTGGTTTTTCCGGGCGCTGTGGCCGTGGGTTCTGGGTGTGCGGACCGGCAACACCGGCCCGCGCTTCGAGGACACTAAAAATGCTGTTTGGAAAACACCGTGAAATGATTTGCATCGCGGTGGGGCTTTTTTGAGCGCTGTCGAGGGATCATCCCCTCCGTTGCGCCCCGGCCGGAAGCTAACCTCGCTTCGGGGATGAAACACGGTGCCCCATGCACAGTGCACTGACGATCTTTGAATGGACAGCGTTTAGCGAGTGACATTGTCGGGGAAGAAATTGAGTTGTTACCTTTCGCGCAATTCGAGGGGTACACGGACTTTAAGTCCACTTATTTTACGTCCACAGACTTTTCGTCCACAATTTTTACGTCCATAGTTCTAAAGCCCACACTATTGTTAGGTCCATTACTTAAAAGTCCACTAAGTTAAGTCCACAAATGTAAAGTTCACTAAAATCAAATTCAAGCGTCATATTTTAATCCGTGTGTAAAATTATATTGACAATTTCGAAATGAAAATGCTTTGGAAATAATTAAATTTGACACGGAACCACTATTATATTTACAAAAAACACATTATATTTTCCAGTAGTACATATGTCTTTTTCATCAGTTTAAAAGGGAATAATCAATGCAGAGAGTGCAAACATTTCAAAATCACGAGTTGAAAAACGCTGACTCCGCGAGTTTAAATATTAGAGCCTAATACAGAGCGGAGCGGCGCACATTGGTTCCCAGACCCGATCTAGGTGGCATTAATTCGAAAAAATGAATTTTGGAAAAATTAAAATTTGACACCACAGATTGATAATGCATACTCTCGAGAGTAACTTGGCCAAATATCATGAAGATTGGATCACTAATAAGGAAATGATAAGCACCTAAAGGTGAGGCCGCGAGGTACTTTTGGGCGGACTCGCACCAGTTTTCAGTGTTTACTGTCAGGTCCTATGATTTGAAGTTCATCACACAGAAATAGATGCAAATGTGAAGTGTTCTGTTATGGTGTATCAAAAATATAAGGCATGTTAAAGGTTTATACGTTCTTACTATCTTTCAAAAACGTGTCTATACATCTAGACAAGCCGTTAGACAAAGCGTTATTTTCTACTAATTCCAAGCAAATTTTTACAAAAATGGCTCTAGATGAATGTCTTGCGCCGGTTCGCACGCATACAGACCTACTGTAGTAGTTAGTACTAACCCTAAACTTGATTTTAGTGCAATAAAATTCTGCGCATACTTGCGTCCCTGGGGGTTAGGGCACTTTGAATTTCCAAAACCGGCTTTCAAGAAATAAAGAATTGACACACTAAGGAGCTTACTGCAGACCTCAGATCCTTGGGAATATGAATACTGCATTTTTTACAGGTCATGTGGGTTCTCAAGTCTTCATAATCGTTAAGATGATTATTTTTTACTTTGTCTATACCTCTAGAGAAGCCCATAGACTTACCACAGCTCCGGTTTTTTGACTGGAAATTTTACAATTATGACTCAAAATAAAGGCCCTACGTAGGTTCGCACACGTGCAGACCGACTGTAGTAGTTAGTGCTGACCCTACACTTGATTTCGGAGCAAAAAAATTCTGCGCATACTTGCGTCCCTGGAGGTTAGCGCACTTTGAATTTCCAAAACCGGCCTTCGAGAAATGAAGAAAATTGACACACTGAGGAGCTTACTGCACTACTGCAGACTCCAGATCTTTGAGGACTGCATTTGTTGCACATCACGTGAGTTCTCAAATCCTCACAATCATTGGGATGATTATTTTTCACCTTGTCTATACCTGTAGAGAAGCCCATAGACTAAAGACAGTTCCCGTTTTTTGACTAGAAATTTTACAATTATGGCTCAAAATACAGAACACGTGGGTTTTTAAATCCTCTCAATCGTTTAGATAATTGTTTTTCACATTGTCTGTACCTTTAGAGAGGCCCATAGACATAGCACTGTTCCACAGAAAAGGAGCTTACTGCACTCCTCGCGCATTATTCCGTGATTGTATGAGTAAATGTCCTCTAACTTAACAACGAACGCTTATTTCTTTCTTGGTTCATGATTTCTTCGTGTTTTTATTCTCTCAGGTTTGTAAGGCTCTGAAATCATCGCAAGCTCACAACTTTGTTTAAAAAAGAAAAAAAAGCAAGTGTTACACCTCACTCTTTTTGATGCGCAATAAAATATTATACCGATGAATATTTTCCTGCTCTTACAGACAGTAATCATTTTTCTTTCAAAATACTTTGTTATTAATTTTGGTTTCTGCTTTCCTTCATTGAGTGAATATACTTCTTGTTCAAGTAAAATATTTATGTTACGTATGTTTAAATTGCCGCGTATAATGAATTTAAATGTATTTTTTGAATTATAGACGAATATCGAATCTTAATTCATAGTTATTCTGATAACATAATAATTCTGATAGCATAATTGTACCATTAAATTACAAAGCTTCAAAATTTCTGTTGGTTTTAAAGCGCGGCGAATCAAGAAATCAGCGAGCATTGAGGTTCAAATAAAGTTCTTCTTACGCTGATTTGTCAACACTGTATGAACAACTCGAATAGTGGGATAAGTAGTTTTCTTTGGTACTGGAATTTATTTTCCTCAGGGAAACCACAACATTTAGGCAGTATATTTTACCAGATAATACCAATTCCTGGTTCACAAAATTATACAACATTGCCCAACCCCCCCCCCCCATAAAAAAATTAGTAATTAGAGGACAAATCCTCGTAAATTCATCGATAGTTTTTGATGATAAATCAAAAAAGGTTGAAAAATATATCAGTCTAGGAATTCAGCCATGTTAAAATATTATTAATGTAGTATTAAGTATGAATTTTCAAGCTAAATGCAAATTTACCACCTTATGCTAAATGATACAGTCAAATTGACTTCAAATTCGTAATTAGCGACCCAAAGAACCCCTAGAAACATATATAACATGTCATCATCAGTGATATTCTAATTAATGCCACCTAGATCGGGCCCTGGAACCAATGTGCGGCGTGTTAGCAGCGCAGCACGCGCACTGGCGCCTACAAACCTAGCGGGATACTTCACGCATTGCGCAACGCGTGAAGTATCCCGTTAGGTTTGTAGGCGCCTATGCGCGTGTCACGCTGGTTGCCTGCCAAGCCGCAACGCTGTAAGCAACTATTTCGCGTCAGAGGCGTTGCACAGTATCCTACAAGATTGAAGGCACACGAAATAACGAGTCAAAGAGAACTTTCAATTTTGACTGCATCTGCTACTGAAAAATGTTTAATTTGGCATTGCAGCGTTTCTAGGCTCCCGCTTTGGTTTTCATCTTATCATATCCGTACAGTGTACACATGAACATATGTTTTTATCTGCTCTTAGAGTCTGTTCTCTTTCATGACTTGATTCATGAATGAAATGTTTTTAAGAATAAAGGTAATAGTAGTATGCATTCATTTTTGAGGTGGTTCCTGTCATTTAAATGGGAAGAAAAAAATGTGGACATGAAATGTCCACAATTTGGACAATTTTGGACATATTCATGGTTGGACATTAAATCATGTAGACTTAATAAATACTGCGGACTTGACGTTTAGTGGACATAAATAGCGGTGGACATTTATTTAATGGACGAAAGGTAGGTGGACATAAAGTCCTGGAAGCTTCGAGACACTAGTCTACAGTCTCCACAGGTACTTACAGGTACAGGTGACATCTGTAAAAGTACAATGGAAAAAAAAAAAACCCATTGGATCTAGAGTCCAGACTCTTGAAAACATTAACAAGAAAAAATACTCTTGATTCAATCAGATTTAAGCTTAAATCGAAAGGAAATCCGCTCAAATTAAGAGGCTTGGTTCTTGATTTAAGCAAAAATCCGATTGCATCAAGAGTATTTTTTCTTGTCGATGTTCTTAAAAGTCTGGACTCTAGACCCAATGTGTTTTTTTTTTCCAGTGTACCAGTTAGTGCGAGGTAAGAATTAGCAGACACTTTGCTCCTGAAATAAACCCATGAAAGGGTGCCTTTCGGATAAACGACTTCGGCTGATTCCGCACGACTTCTTCACAACTTTTCTGCCGGCTCGGCCCCTCCCCCCTACGCCCCCTCGCCCACGGGCCGAGAGACCCGCTAAAAAAGGAGTTCCGCTCGAGTTGAAAGTTTCAAAGGCATTCGGATGTGCGGAACGGTGGAACCATTTTTCACGTCACTCAATGAGAATCCAATTTAACTGTCGTCTTTGAGACGAGTCGCAAAGGTCCCCGCATGCAGAGCGGGGCGCGCGATGACGTCATTACTGCTCCAACGGGACAGGAAGACGCTCGACTAAGCCCTGATGCCGCCGTCGGCGCAGCGCTGTCTTCCGGTGTGTCGTCCCCTAATCACGGCTCCAAAGACGCTGCCACCTGTGGAAAAATAGTCTCGAGGACCATTTTGAATTTGGCTCGAGAATCTAGTTTTCGCGCGCTCATACCGTCCAGCCAGAGAAAAATCGTCAGATACAATCCGAGCAAGCAATGGATCGTATTCGATAATGGTTCGATGTATCGTTTGGTTCAAATATGGTCTAGAGATCTAGAGTCCAGACTCTGAAAAAATTTGATAAGAAAAAATACTCTCGATTTAATCGGATTTTAGCTTGAATCAAAAGGAAATCCGCTTAAATTAAGGGGTGCGACTTCCGATTCAAGCAAGAATCCGATTGAATCAAGAGTTTTTTGCCTTGTCAAATTTTTCAAGAGTCTGGACTCCGGATCCAAGAGACTTATTTTTAGTGCCTGAAAAGTCCTTGGTTTTTGATCTTGTAAAGTTGTCATGTACCCTGTCTTGACACGAGGAATCGTTTGAATACGATTCGAACGTGGCAGCTGGGCAAAATAGGAATCCTTCTCGTTCCTTTATTGTCGGAGGACATGAGTGTGTGGATCGTGGCGATGCATAGAAATCCTTTTAGTCGCACCCGACATCAAAAGGCGTGACCACGGAAGTGCCGGTGTGGCTCATAAGTGCTCCGAGCACTATCACAAGGATTATCGGATGAAAAGTCGCAGTCGTTGAACTTAAAGAGCCGTCGCAAGCGGCTCGCATCATAATCCGAGAGAATCGAGCCCTTCGTTTCCTTCAACACCAGTTCTGCCGTGCTAAAGAGAAACGTCGTATTAAAATCTGGACGTTGCCAAATTTTATCTGATAAAAAAGGCAGTAGAGGATTTGCAGGTGTTTTAAATTTTGTGATTTTCATCTTTAAAATGCTACCACTGGGAAAACTGAGTACGAGAATATCCTTGGTTACTAAATTGATCAATTATTGGAGAAAATATGACAAAATAACCTAATCTACTAAAATACATGTGTTTAAATGGAAAATGCCGCCGGATGACGTCATACGGCGGCACATTTTCTCACTTTTAAATATATTTTTCTCCAATTTCCGAAATGTCAAAAAAAAATTATGAAGAATACTGCGAACTCAGCTCATTAGGAACTCTCTGATGAAGTAATAAAATTTCTATGTGCAAATTCTCCATTCTACGAAAATTTTCCAATTTGACCTCCCAAACACGGAAAATTCAACTTAACTTGATTGGGTCGAGCGTTTGTTCTCCTAGCCCTGAATAGTATTAGTCTTAAAAATTTAATACCCACAGGTACCTTTTTTATCCAGCAATTTTTTGTAAGCTGGAATTGAAGTTTAATACATTGACTTACACAATTTTAATCATCGGAATTCGTAAAAAAAAACTTTTATCCACTGTATCCGATAAATTGTAAGATTTTTATTACTCGTCTTACAAATGAAACGAACATGACTGAAATCGGACACTTTTTGTAGGATTGCCCAATTATGAGTTTTCTGGGAAACTTGCAAGTATTTTTCCTTGCTTTCTCTGGGAATTAGACTAGAAAAACCAAAAAATCCACGAAAGTCAGGAAAGTTTGAGAAAAAGTGACCAGAATAATCACGGAGAAAGGAGGAAATTAAATTGAGTTTCTACATTTCTGCCAGGGCCGGATTTATCTACTTGCCGCCCATGGGCCGCCTGTATTTTGCCGCCCCCTTCTCATTCGTTTTGAAACATCAATAAAAACCATCAAATGAACGTGCCAGCGGGGAAGGGGTGCATAAGACGCGTTTACTCGTGTTGAACACATATTTCGGGAAAGCTCTGTCAACAATACTAGCAAAAGTTCACGGAACTCTGCGCGAAAGTTAAGTTTCGTAAACCTATCTCTGTGTGGACAAGGCCTTCCTTTCATAGGAAAAGAACGAAAAAATTATGAAAGAAGAAACATAAATGTGGATTGATGATTTTAACTTCCGCCGCCGCGCCACGCAGACCGCACCGAGTTTGGCGCAATGCGTGAAGTATCCAGACAGTCTTGTAGGCGCTATGCGTTTCACGCTGATCGCACTATGTTTGCCACAATGCGTGAAGTATTCATGCATTCTTGTAGGCGCTATCCGTTTCACGCTGACCGCAATGATCGTTCTGTGTTTGATTCAATGCGTGAAGTATTCGTGCAGTCTTGTAGGCGCTAATATGTGTTACATGCCGATCGCCGCGCCGAGGGCTTCTCCTTTTCATCTCAAGTCATCGTCATCATTTGTCTCTAAGTCGCACCGTTCCAGGCCAAATTGCGTGTTTGGTTTCTCTCTTAACTCGACTAATTAAAGGTGCTTTCTCTTGTATCACTGAAAGACGACAAAATTAGAAATTACTATACTCTCAGGAAATGAGAGATTTTGTCGCCTTCTCTGGTTTGTAATTTTGTTTCTAAATTCGATTTTTTTTGTACCTACATTTAAAAAAATCGCAAAATTTGCCGCCCCCCATAGATTTGCCGCACCCCCTTAATCCGGCCCTGATTTCTGCTGCAACGATGGATTCAATCTTGAAATTGACCGGGTAAATAAATTAGAAAAACTAACAAAGTCAGATCTTTTATTTTTTTAATTTATTTTTAAAGCGAGCCGGAGAAACATGGAGAGATGAGGGACTGAAATTGAATTTCTATATTTCTGCGGCCTCAATGGATTCAATCCCCGTGAGAGAATCAGAATGAAAGCACCTCGACGCTCGGCTGTAACATGTCTTCACAGCACAGGATTTTTCCTCGCGCGGGTTAATTCGCTTCCTTGTCCGCGGCCAAGTCAGTAATGGGATCCAGAACTTGGTCCGGCGTCGGGCGTCCCTAGGCTCTCGGTTCTGAGTTGGACGTATTTATGCTAAAAGGAACTATTTGCATAGTGTTTGCGTGTAACATAGTTCCTTTTATCTTAAATATGTCCAGTTCGGGGATGGTAAAGTCATGGTGTCCCGGGCATCGTTTATCATGTGCCTCAGTGGCTCGTGAAATTATTCTCGCCGTCGGCCATCAAGGAAAAATGTCGTATGAACATTCGCACGTTGCTAAATTGCCCCTCTTCAAATATAAATCTACAAGGAAAATTAAGAAGATTTCTACTCGAACAGGTCTGTGTCTAGCATGAGGATTTCTCAATTTTCCCCGATTCTATCAGGATTTAAGGAAAAATCGGTCGTAAAATCAGGATTTGAGAAAAGTCGGCCGTCCAATCGGTCACTTTTCGCATACGCTTATGCAGAAATTTTAATTTTTCTCCGCAGACAATCAGGATTTGGAAAAATTGTGAAATCAGGATCTAGCAGTCAAAATCAGGATTTCCCGAAGTGAAAAAAAACTAGACATTTTATTGAAATTGCAATTACTTAAGATCGCACTGTAAAGGAAATTCCATGAACAATACATACATATAGGTCGCTTTACAGCACTCCCTCGCGCTCTACGACCCCTAACCTCCACTGCTTTCTTTCAAACCACCAATCTTGGGGGATGAACAATTGGTCGGAAAATATTTACAAGGTTTCCTGATATTATTTTCTTTCATCCAAGGAATCTCGGCAACGTTCGAAGGTTCCTCAGCCAGCACGGCAGAGCACCTGTCTGTTGCGGAGAGTCTCTTAAGGTGGTTCGCGGGCTGATTATTTGAAAATAATAGACGAAACGATAGACAAAGAAGCCAAAGGGAATATGGAGTGGTCCCATTGGTCGAAACGGGTGGTTGTTATAATGATGGACTAACTTCGGGGTCTCTCGCAGGTTGCCGTTAGTTAGTTTTTTACTTACCTCCTTTGTTCATTTCAATCGCTTCCTTCCTTCAATAGAGTCGCTCTATTTTTCCTCTATCTACCTTGTCTATCGATTTCAGTAATCATCCTGCATAACAGATTTCACTCTCCGACTCTTTAAGATTTATGATCCGTATACTTTTTCCCTTAATCTGAGTCTTAATTGGTTTCTCGTTTTTTCTGATCTTATTTTTGGGAATTACAGAATTTTTGCGTTTGAAGTCTTCTTTCGTTTCGGTTTTCTCACTTGTTTGTGATCTTTAACGAAGGAATTTACCTATTTTTATCACTATAAAATCATAAAAAGTATACGAAAATTATAAAACCTTACTGCGACTGACGCCGCCTAATTTTCACTACCGTTTTATTTTTTAACTGCAAACCAAGAAAAATAAAAGTTTTAAGACTACCTGGAAATTCCTCTTGGTTTAAAGGAATGTGCTCCTTTGGACCAGAATTTTGTTTTGTTCGTTGCTAATACAATACGGGGATAAACAAGGCAACGTCTCGTTTAGTCAGACTGATTGAAGGCAGATCCGTTCGACCGCGCTCGCGATAGTTGTGTAAGGATGAAGGAGATAACTATTCGAGCACCCGTGTCGTAATTTGCCTATCCGAAAAATTGAAGGCGAAACGGGCAGCCGTAGCCGCTGCTGATCCGCATCCGTATGAACCCATGGTTAAACGCGCAAGCCGTTCATCCGCCAACTCCTTCTCGTATATTCGATTTCACCGCTACCATTCTCTAAAATCCACACACGCAACTATGATTTATCTCATTTCAGATTAAATTCGCGAAATATGCAATTTAAAAGTGTAGTTGAACCCCCCGAAGACAAATATTTTTATGAAAAAATTCGAGGTATCAATCATTTTACCTTTTTTATATTTTATTTAATGTAAAGAGCTGTAAAAGCTGTTAATAGTTAAAGTTAAAGCTTAAAGTTTAATACAAAAGAGTACTAAAAGTTTATCCGAGTAATACTTTAATTACTTAAGGTATATGAAGTACAACCGAGTAAGAGAGAGCCGGGCAAAGTGGAACACTTTTTTTAACGCGCTACAGAAAATTTGTCTCAACTACCTAAAACATTCTGTTTATGTATAAGTGAAGTTTCATCGCTTTTTTATCAAAAAAAGGTAAAAGAAGCCGGAAAAGTCTTCAAAATGCGCCAAGAAAATTAGATACAAAAAAAGAGGCCAAATTCCATTTTCACTGCAGCAAAATTTGTCATTTTATGATGACATGGATGAAAGTAAAAACATGAGTAAGCAAGGCTTACATTTTAAATACCCTAAAAAGGTAGGACGTTTCAAGCTGTCACAGATAATTTCCAAATGCAAAAATAAGGAAAAGCAACTAAAAACTGAGTTGCGAACAAATCTGAATTGTTCATCACGCGACCACTTAACCTGTGGCAGCACTCATGAGCCTGTGACAGCAGTAGCTGTCCTACTGTTCAGCGTTTTCTAAATTTTAGCTTTGTACGCCAATGTATTTATATTATTTTCCTTCTCATGTTACATTTTCGGGCTGTGTAATTTTTGCACACTTTAAATTTTTTCATTTTATCACTTCCTTTGTTAACTTTATTGGCCATACTTTATCAAATTTTGTAGAACTTTTTCTTACCGATTTTCTGTAGTGTAAGAAGTATCACCAACAATTTTAGGAAAATCGGTAAGAAAAAATTCTAAAAAATTTGGTTTTTTATTTTAATCATTGTAGGTATAAATCGGATCGATACTCCTCTATTCATATCAGGGCGTGGCGTGGCATGCGATATATCGAGTGACCTGCCTTTTAAATCTATGGAAAACGACCGAGAATCAATATGTTCGCAACGAACACCTTAATAATCGATTTTTTACCATAGCTTTAACTGGAGGAAATATTGACAATCGATCGCTCACGCTTCGCCACCGATTCATATGAATGTTTCAGAAATTGTTGAATTGAATATTCAAATAGTTAAAACAAAGTCTTGCACTTTTAATTGAAACAAGTGATTTTTACAAACATTTCCCGGATCAATATTTGACCATCAAATTCAGAAATATTTATTTTCTGGTTTCTATGAGACATCAATATTCGAACGAAAGGCAGGTCAAGAACCTGCATCACATCTTTGAAATTATCTGCGAGCAATGACGATATAACTCAAAGAAGCTATGCTGTCTGTAATGAGATAAAGGGGAACAGACGGGAGTATTTTACTGCCTCTTAATCACTTGCCCTGTCCCCTTTAACGATGAAATCGAGCGCTTAAATTAATTGGACAGCTTTAATTGCAAATCATCCTTACTATGTTTCGCGTTGCGAAATTTCCTATCGTGTCTCTTTGACGCAGACCTACCCGTTCTTTATTGGTCGCTTCAATTTGAATGTCTTTGATTGGTAGAAGAGTCTAAAAACACATGACAAAAAATTTGCAACGTCGCAAATCGAAAAGCATGTTCTGCAACTTTTACCATCAATGTGACTGATTGCCTGCGACACGGTCGATAGTCATAATCTCATAAATTGAAGTTTCCGTGTTTATGTTTGTTACCGTTCACGGGAAAAAGAACCCGACCCCTCAAAATTAAGTCATTAACACTACCATAGGCACCATAGCGTAGTGAAGTGATCTACGAACATTTTAAGATGAAAAGACGACTTAAAATGTCAAACCAAACTGGAAACGCATAGCGGTTTAAGGGTTGCAGTTAAAAACTTAGTTCCAAGAAAAAGTCTTGTAGAAAACCACATTTTGCAATAAGGACTACTATTTGTTTCTCATCCATAGAAGTACCTATATGCATAGCCTTAGGGCTGAAATAAGTTCAAAAATAGTAGTTTCTCATTTGCAAAATGAAGATCGATTGACGGGCTTGGCGGACAAGACGCATCAGTTCAGTTTTTGAAAAACTTGAGGTACTTATGATCTCAAGTAAAACTAGTCCTAATGCATATTCTGTGAAAAATCCCCGCCCAAATTCCAATTTTTAAGCATCAGAATGTCAGTTTGAACTTTCTTTCCCCCACAAAGATCCATGTAATTTCGAAAATTTGAACACATGTTTCTCGAAATAGCAAAAACTGCGCCTATGCGCCTTGTCCTCCAAGCACCTCAATTCTAACTGTCATGTGCAGGGTATACGAACACGCCAGATCATAATGAAACTATTTGGCCTTAATCTGCACAAGAATGAACTGAAACTGACTCGCTCGTAGGTTATCATTTTGGATATTAGAGAAAGTTTCCGTCGAAATTTCCGTTTCAAATATTTTCACTAAGCTTGGGAAAAATTGCATCACAGAAAATTTTGTCACCGTGTACTGAGGAAATGTATTCGAATAGTCCAAAAAAAAATGTCAGCAGTTGCGTCTCCTGATCTCAATCGATTGCAGAAAAGAAGGTAACTCTCGTGTAAATATCAGAGGCCCCTCTCACGACGCCAACTCCCAATTCGAGCCCCCATTGGCCCATTCTCGTTGAGCGAATCTGGCAACAGATGGAATTGCACAACACGAAATGCTGCTAGGCCAATTGGACGTCTTTCTATCAAACGGAACTATGTGCATTAAGACATGAGCCTTGAGACCCATAAGAATACATGCAAAACAGGGCTCACGTCATAATGCACATTGTTCCGTTTGACAGAAATACGTCCAATTTGGGTTCGAGCCGTCCAATCCATCGGCTCACACCTTTGTTCGCTGCGTTTTATTCTTGACCTAACCTCGGAAGACGTGATAGGTTTATTAGATTCCCGCGCATTCTGCCGTCCGAAGGGAAAACGCCGTAAGAACATTCTAACGTTGCCAAATGTCTCCTGATGAAATACTAATTTTTGGGGAAGGTTACAGATATTTTTCCTTGAAATTTTCAGATTCTTTTGATTGAGTCGGGGATCGAATTCTCTGACGAACTGGGAGAAAAATATCCACAAGTTACCCCAAAAATTCGTATTATATCGGTGAAAAGTTGCCCACATCTGAAGTTTCATACGGCGTTCTTCGTTCGCATGGCAGTACTGGTGCACTACTCCGCTGAGCTAAGGAAAAACGCCGTATCACCCCTCAGACTTTGCCATATTCCCTTCAATAAAAACCGAATTTACCAGCGAAATCGTGAATATATTTCTGCAAAATCCTCAGACAATTTTGTTCGCAATTGGATCTAAAATGTCTGAAAATTTCACGGCAAAATATGCAGAATTTTCTTTGAAAATACATGTTTTATCCAGGGAAATGTAGCAACATTCGAATGCTCATACGGTGTTCTTCCTCAGCACGGCAGTACTGCGCTAGGGCGATTTATTCGCGCTAATGTCCTCTGATCGTGCAGCTCCGTTTGGCCCGAGTCGAAGCATGACCCGCCGAATATCCCTTGAATCAAGAACCGCCTAACTCCACCCGGAGACACCGTGTATTTACGCGGTTTTCGATTAAGACGGTATCCGAACGCGCGATTTCCCCCCCCTCATCAATAAATAACCACCGTCGCTCCCCCCGCAATTACCGCTGAATTACCGTGGTCATGGCTCCTAGTTTGTGCGCAGCTTCTAGACGCGGAAGCTTTGGATTCAAGGTTCTCGTTGTGTCGCTCAGACCCGCCTTTGGTTTTAACTGTCGCCTTTGAGTTCGTCGATTTTGATCGAGTTCCCACAGGGAGTCATTTCAGCCAAATCTTATGGGGGGTAAAATGTTTCGGGCAGGAAAAGGGAGGGATGAAACTCCATAGAATCTTTCAAAATGCCCCTCAGTTAGAAAGGTTGATGTTTAAATTCAGGGGGACACGCTGCTTATGGCGGACAAACTTTGGTTTTGCTTATCATGTATTCCAGACGACGGAACGTAACTTTATTTTAAGGTTACAAAATTTAATTAACTCAACTTTTTACTGAAATGCGACCATACAACTTCCAAAATTTTGCTAATTGGTGCGTGTAATAAGGTGGAAAATCAATGAAATTTTCTGATAGAAATGCCCAAAAGTTTTCTACTGTAAATGAAAGTTCCAAGTGGGAATTTTGCAACCTTGGGGGTCCGTCCGGAAATCCGTTCACGTAAGCCATTCAGAGGGATGGAACCTAAGCTTGACTTACCGTCTCTTACAAGGATTGGCCGGGGGGGGGGGGAAGCTCAGGCTTATTTAACCCTCCCTTGTTATTTTCTTTTTTTAAAAGAGAAACAATTTCTAATAAAAAAAATTATTTTTCTACAATATCTCAAGTTTTCTTTGTTATTTTTGCATATATGTGTCGGGGGTCCAAGCCAGACTTCCGTAATACAAAAGGGGGGGGGGCGAGGTGAGAGGTTGGCTAACGGTGCCGGGGGTTAAAATTTCGACCAAAATGACGTACGAAATAATTGAACGGCCCCTGAGAGAAATGAAATTCTTCGATTCGTTCGATAAAAAGTGAGCTTCTTTTATCTACGGTGCAGACCTCGAAGTAGTCAGGGCTAGAGTCCCTTTATACTGAGAGTCAAAACAACACCCCCTCATGGAGTCACAAAGGGGAAACAAGATTACACAAATTAAACGTTTTTCGTAATCTTTGATCGGCCCATTCTCAAATTCCTTTCTCCGTTCCTTCTCTCATTCCGTTTGTTCCTTGTCGAACCTGTAACTCCTCGGTCCATTCCAGATTATAATCTTTGCGATTGGTGAAAATGTAATCGTTATTCCCGTTTGTGACACTATGAAGGCCTAAATACGGGAACCAATCAGAAATGGATGCACATTGTCTTGACTCTTAGTATAAAGGGACTCTAGTCAGGGCCTCCCCGATTCCACTTCTCACGGTGGGAACGTGTACTTGTATAATGGACGGGCAGGAGCATCGCGAAGTGACATCGCGAGTGTGGGCGCACTCAGAGCGATCTCAGCCGCGGTTAAAAAATCGATTTATTTCGGCCCGTCGGCGTCCATCTGACGGCTGCATTGTCTTTCGGAAAGGACGGCTGACGTTTTATATATCCGCGGTGACGCCGCCAACGTGTTAATTCCCGCCCGCTAATGCGCCACTGCACGCCTCGATTGAGACGCCGCACAGTGGATCGAGTCGACAGGAGAGGTCGGACAGAATTTGGAAACTTTGAACGCTGATAACTCAATTTATACAAAACATTGAGGTTCTAAAAGTGGTTCCATTGGTTTCCTCGTGAAGTTTTCTTCTTAAAGCACTCCTTAAAATTTAAAATGTGACGAAATTAACATTATAATTTACGGTTTTAGTGAAAAATTTGATGTCCGGCCTCTCCGATTGACTCGGTCCACTGTGCGCCGATGGCACCCGCTCAAATCCGCGCTCCTCCCGCATAACGGAGTGACTTTTTTCGAAGTTGAGCCCTGTCGGCCATTTAACTTGACGGTTTCTAGGGATCAAGTGGGGGCGGAGTAACGTTCTTGCGGTGGTGGAGTGACGGATTTTAACGGATCCTCGCCCGACTGCGGTGCTTGAAAAATTAATCCGGGATAGGTTCATAGGCAGGGCTACGAGGGTCAGGGAAAATTCATGACAGTTGACAGACAAAACCGACGAAAGTCGGGGGATCGTAACTAAGGGCCAGCGGTAATCGAATAAGTAAAAGAGGAAGGTGGTTCTGTGAATGAGGTTGAAGTAGTGGTTCTTCATAGCAAAATGTATAACGATGAAGATCTTAGAGTTTATTCCAATGTGTATTTTACTACGGAGCACGTTTTGCCTTCATGAAAACCGCGAGATATGCACGGAGAAAAAAACTTCGTGCGTGGGACCCGAAGTTGAGGTCATATGGATCTCTGAAGTTTTCGGATCACGTATCTAAAAACTTGAGGTCCAGCTGCCGAAGTTCGGGTCAGACATCTGAAGTACTTCGATATATACCGGAGGGTTCGGGTCACACATCTGAAGTACTCCGGTAGGTACCGAGGTGCCTCGATGTCTGACACGAACTTCGGCAGCCGGACCTCAAGTTTTTAGATACGTGATCCGAAAACTTCAGAGATCCATATGACCTCAACTTCGGGTCCCATGCGCAAAGTTTTTCTCTTCGTGCGTGTATGTTGTTTCTAAAATGGGGCAGAAATAGTGGTTCCATATTGCAAAATGTATTGCAATTGCACAAGTACCATTTTGTAAAAAATTGAATTGCACGAGTCAGTAATGATTCATGCTCCGACGTTTTTAACGCTGCAGTCCAGTTTACTCCCAACAAAATGCGAGTTATTATCTACAGACAACAGTCTCCTCGTCAGGAGTATCGATTCAGCATCCACCCGAACGAACCCCGCATTTTTTTTCATGATGTGTGTGAATTTATCGTCCGTATGAATGAGGCCGCTAACGACGTCACAGCCGTACCGTCCGGCCGAAACAATCGGGTAAACCAGCACCGCGACGCATCGCGACGCCGACGACTAACGTGCAACCGCAATTTCCCCCGTGACAAATGTCATCGCTGCCCCCCGCCCCTCCCCGCCGCACATACACTTGCACAGCGGAAACGTCGAACGCCCAGACCTGACGCGAATTTCGTTTTTTTGCGTGTTTTTATTTACGTGCATCCCCCTCCCCCCCTCCCCCCACGGTGGCTCTGTTTGATTTCCCTTAAACGCCGGCTCAACAACTTCTGTCATCGAATCGACTGTCGGATAGCAGATTCGAATCCGCCGGGATCAAGGTTTTTTCCAGTTTTTACCCCCCCCCCTCCCCTGGTGTCCCCCTTTTTTACTATCACGTATAATTGTGATCGAATGGAGTTGGAAATATTTGCACTGCGGGACTGCCGAGCTAGCCTCCCGCGCGGGAAACAGTGAATTTAAATAAGGCCCGCCGAATGGTTTCCTCCCCTCCCCTCTCTCCTGCCTTATCATATTCTCACAGTCTGACCAGTTAGTTTTCATATATTTCTTCTTTTTTTTTTTAAGGCGAGGGGAGGAGGGCTAAATGCGATGCGAGGGGCTTCTCGCTGTGATGTAGATCTCAAGCGTTTGCACAAGCCAATGCCAGCACAAGCACACATAACGTACATCCGTGAAATGGAAGTTATTACCCAGTTCCCTTCGGACTTCATATTTGGACGTATTAAAATTAAAAGGAACTTTATCCGCTTTGACATGAGCCCTAAGATCTAAAGGAATACATGCATGGCAGGGCTCATTGCACTATGGATATTGTTCTTTTTTATATCAAGGCGTTTATTTTTATAACCTGAAGCGGCGCAGTCCGTGCGAACGAAATATCATATATTAATTGAACACATCTGTATGAAATGAATCTATCCTCACATTTAAGAAACATCTTAGTGTCCAATAAAGAGGGTGTTCGCAATGAATACCCTAATAATCGATTCTTTTTTTTATCTACAAATTGGGAAGTATCTATAGTCGATCATTTACGCCTCGTCACTAGACTCATCCTGGAGCAGATAGAGTCGAGGAAAAGCCAGGGAATTGCAAAATGAAGAAACTGACGAAACCCTGAGATCGTTTTGACGAAAATTATTGAACAATGAAAAATTGTGCGGCCCGTCGCCTATCGATGGTGAAACTTCCAAACCACGTATCTCGTTTGCGGTGTTTAAAAATCTCTGCTCTCGTTTGGGGTTCTCAGGTGAGAACAAATCAGCATCATTCCCTGAAGTTTTCTCAGAGATTGCTTTGCGCAGAGAAGAACAAACACGGACGTTTTATAGAATCGACGTTCCGTTCCTGAAATAAAGTATGATAGAAATTCTGCAACGTCGCAAATTGAGGTATGTCGTTTTGGAGTTTTACCATCGTTATTTGCTGTGGAGATGTACTGTATATTCTTAAAATTATTTGCATGTACCTGTTTTGGAATGTGTCAAGAGAATGGAGATGTTGCATGTGTGAGGAATTTGCAATTTGATTGTTGATTCTTATGTAAGAGTTCGCGAGAAACACGATGGTGCCTCTGGTTTTCTCTGAAATTTACTCCCAAGCTCAAAAAAGCTCTCAAGTTGAAGCCAATTTGGAGGGGATATCCCACGCTATCCTGAGAGTCCACCTCTACATCAAGACAATCTCTCCATGCAAAGATAGAGAGCAAATACATTAGCAGTGATGCCGTGTTTTCAGTTTTAGAGTCCCCAAATAAAGTGGCAGCCCTGTCAATGTATTCGCTCCCAATCTTTGCATGGAGAGTTCGTCTTGATGTAGAAGTGGACTCAAAAGATAGTGTGGGATATCCCCTCCATTTTCGCCTCAACATGAGAGCTTTTTTTGAGCTTGGGAGTTGATTTCAGAGAAACCCAGTGGCACCATCGTGTTTCTCGCAAACTTTTACGTAAGAATCAATAGTCAAATCGCAAATTCCTCACACATGCAACATCTACATTCTCAAGCAAGGTGAGGAAATAGCATCCGAGCGGACATTTGCATTTTCCCGTGGGCGTTTTTCTAGTTTCACTATCGCTTTGTCTTTGGCCGAGATCCCTGGGGTCGCGGGAAGTGGAGTGGGTGGCGACGTCCCCCCGCGCACGTGATTTCCCACTTTTAATTGAGAAATCTCGGAATTTGGCGCGGGCTAGCGGTTGGTGTTTTTTCTGCTGCCCCCGCGGGACAGACCCCGTGTCCGATGTCCCCGTGCAACTGTAAATAATGCGAGATTAGAGATGCTCCCAAGTGCGAGACATCGTTACGTACGAGTTAAGCTCTTGCGTAACCTCGTAAAGCATCCGCCGCAACGTGAAGGGGAGGGCGCATCGCGAAAACCGAAAAATCCTCCCGCTCGTAAAACAAGAGGTCGGTTTTCACACGAAGAAACGTAACTCCTCTCCAAGATTGTAAAGTTGACTCGGAAAATCCAGTTTTTTACGGAAGTATGAGTTTGCAATTTTTGTTCCAAATTTTGATATTTTTGGTGCGTAATTCTAATAGAAACAGGATGTCTAGCATCAGGAGAAAACGGAAAATATCGGGAATTTTGGCCGATCAGGAAAAATCAGGAAAATATCATGAAAATCGGAAAAATCGGACGTTTTATCAGGAATTTTTCTTACGCGAATCTCCTCTGCGAAGAAGTCTTACTGCTTTTTGCCTACCGTGCCAGGAGTCGTCGCGCCGTCTTTGTTTCCGATAATTTTTCAAAGAAAAATCAGGAATTTTCAAAATGAAAAATCAGGAATTTTTTATAAAATATCAGGAAAAATCAGGAAAATATCAGGATTTTTCAAGATTAAAAAATACTAGACACCCTGAGAAAGCGGTAAGATTTGCAGTTAAAAACGCCCATCAGTGCTCTATTAATGGTCAATTTTGCGAAAGGAAATTTTGCTACATCGAAATTTCTTATGTCCTTCCGTCTGGGAAACGACGATTCATGCGAAAAGGAATCATGCATGGAAGATGTAGATCAGAAGCAACAATGTACGTAAGATTTGTGTGTGCTTCACAGTTCCTTTTGATTTAATGTATTTTGACTTGGATCTTTTTAGCCGATTTACTGGGCAATAGAGAGGAAATCTTGGTTTCGCTACACTACTCTCTCTTATTATCAGAGAGCGAGGCCCATTCTTTGCCGAACGTGCGGTGAGTGCATCGAAAAAACCACATGTTTGTACTAAACTCACGGGCTTTAAAAAAATACAAAATATTTGAACGCATTGTGATTGTTCTGCCATTATCAATTACTCGAAAATTTGTAAATCTGATGGCACTTTTTTAATTTTCGAGGATATTTCATAAAATTTGTCTTCAAATCAGCGAAAGGATGCGTCCCATTAAGGAGGGTATTTTGGCCCTAACTTTGATCGAAAATTGAAACAGCTTAGAGCAATGCCATGTATGGTCAAATTGACTCTTAATCATCTACCCTACAATCTAATATAGGACCGAAAATGAGCAAATATTCTAGAAAACTGCAAAACTTCATTACTTTGGACTGGTAAATCAGGCAAAAACCTTTCAAAAACACCTTAAATAAGGACAAGTTCTCTAAGGGTAGATGATTAAGAGTCGATTTGACCATATATGGCATTATTCTGAGCTGTTTCAATTTTCGACCAAAGTTAGGGCCAAAATACCCTCCCGAATGTGGCACATCCTTTACCAAGGGTCTCCGAGATTTGAGATCCCTCGATTTGAGCGCCCCAATGAGAATCGGAATTCGAGAGGAAACTAGGAAAGACGCGTCGAGGAATCCGCGGGCAAGGAGACGATCCCGACGGAACAGGTGCAAAACATATTTTATAAATAGACGGTCTCGTCTAGGCGGGGCGGTGGGGGTAAGCCGGCGGCTGCAGCGATAGATGAATAAGTGGCGCATTGTAATGGCTCTCTCCGAGATCGAAGCGAACGATTGCCTATCCATATCGGTGCCGAGTGCTCCATTGACGATATGCTATATTTACGACGCACCGCGGTTCGCGCATCCGTGCTTCGGAAAAACGCCGTACGGGTCTGAAAACGTTGCTAAATTTTCTATCGATATGAATCGAATTTTTTCGTCGCTTGTGTGTACTTTCCGTCCACGTTTTCGCAAAACATGCAGGATTGCCACAGTCAGGGAATACCGGAAAAACCGGGAGATGTCAAGGGGATTTAGAAATGTCAGGGAAAATGACGAAAAGGTCAGGGAATTCGGAAATGTCAGGGAAAATGACGAAAATGTCAGGGAAAATGACGAAAATGTCAGGGAAAAGTTGTCAAGTCACCTTTATTGCCTTTTTAGAATGGGTTCGACGTTTCGAACGACAAACTTCGCCTTAAAATTATTTCCAATCATGTCTTTTTAAGCATCTGGCATATCCTCAACCGTCCATTTTCCGCTTATTACGAAGCAAATTCCTTAAAATGTTTAAAGGGATCACCGGAAAAAAAAAAACACATTGGATCTAGATTCCAGACTCTTGAAAACATTGGCAAGAAAAAATACTCTTGATTCAATCGGATTTTTGCTTGAATCAAAACGAAATCCGCTTAAATTAAGAGGCTTGGTTCTTGATTTAAGCTAGATTCTGATTGAATCAAGAGTACTTTTTCTTGTCGATGTTTTTAAGAGTTTGGACTCTAGATCCAATGTGTTTTTTTCCAGTGTACGCAGAAAGGAACTAAGCCACGTCAGCTCTTGCCAAATTTGATACGGCAATTTAATTTTTTACATAAAAACTGTTGTGTAGATTTTTGGGCAAATTCCAGTGAATTTTCTGCATATTACGAAGCAAATTCCTTAACATTTTCAAAGGGATCGACACAAACGTTCTCTTGTAATGCATTAAATTTCCGAATTTTTGGCAATTGCTGTGGTTCTTTTCTGCTTAACGCGGTTCATTTATGATCAGGTAATAGAGAGGACCTTGTAGGTGCGCGCGAGATGAGTGAAACGCATCGATCATCGGGGAGGAGATACGACTTGGCTCCGATCTCGGAACGCCACGCATTCACAACCGCGTGTCACCGGAATCCAAAACATCCGTGCGGACAGTTGGACACCGCGCCGAGCCCGTGCCAAATATTGATTCACAATCGAATTCGAGCCCGCGCCTCGTCCCGGGAAAACGAGCTTATTTAAAGAAATCTGACAGGAGTCACGACTCCACTCAAGTTCGCCCCAGCGTTCCGCCATGCTAAGGAAAAACGCCAAATAAGCAGTCAAATGTTGCCAGATTTCGTATATGAAAATATTTATTCTTGAAGAAATTTATGAATATTTTTCCTTGCAATTTTCCAGACTTATAGATTAAATTGCGAACGAAATCCTGTGTAAAATTGGAGGAGAAATTTGCACAAGTTTTCCTGAAAATCCTTGATTTGTCGAAGGAACTTTGGCAACGCCTGATGGCGCGTACGGCGTTCTTACTTAGAGCGGCAGCTTTGGTGAATGGTATGCGCGGTGCGGTGATTGTTCAACGACGGGGGCCCGCATTCCGAAAATTTCTAGATCCAATACTTGGTACTAATCGTCGACCATAAAATGAGCGTACCTCTGCCAAACGGAACTATGTGAATTGCGACGTGAGCCCTATAATGCATATTTTCTTATATGTCTCAGGGCTCACGTCTCAATGCACATAGTTCTTTTTGGCAGAAATACGTCCAAATATCGCGAGAGATACGTACTCTATCCTAATTTCGCCCAGTCGTGAAAATTGGAAATTGCTTACGCGAAATTTTTCGTTCGGCCTCCTAGTGTGAGCATTGGTTGTAAAAGAAAAAGAAACAAGGGGGAGAGCATTAAAAAAAATTGTAGAAAAAGGGGGAAAGGAAAGTACGGAAAAAAGGCGAAAAGAAGGGGGCGATAGTGGCGGGCATCGGTATGCAAGTGGGAGCGCGCACTTGGCAATTTGACGTCGTAACGATCGAACGGGAGGCCTGATAAAGACGAGACGTCCAGTCCGTTCAACCTCGTCGCCATGTTGCCCGTTTGAACCCTCCAAAGGCCAAGTTTCTTTGCGCTCAAGACGTCAAGGAACGTCACTTACGATTAGTTCGAATCAACTCTTCATTACTCTTTCGAATTCCCGAAAGTTTCGTACGTTTCGGCAATGGGTCTCTTGCCTATTGGAAATTAAGCTGCTGAGTAGACTTGTTGCAATATTATAATCGCACGAAAATCACATTCAGGGTGTATATAAGTCCGGAAATAGTACTGATGTTTCAAGGGCGGTCCGGAAGTACTGAAAAAGTGCGGAAATTTTGCACAAAAGTCCGTGTCTAAAAGTCCGGAAATAGTACTGATATTTCAAGGGCGGTCCGGAAGTACTGAAAAAGTGTGGAAATTTTGCACAACAGTCCGGAATTTTCTTCATTTTTGTCACAATTTGAGCGGGGAATTCACATTCTTGAAATTTCGTCAGTTGAAAGTACTAAAAATGTACTGAATTTTTCTGTCAAGTAGGTACTGAATTTTTTGGGAATGTACTGAAAAATTACTGTAAAGGTACTAATTTTTTGCCAGTCTGTTTTAGTAGACACCCTGACGTTGAATACGTCAGAAATACTCGAATCCCTCGGCAACCCGGGAAGTTGACGGAGCGCGAATGACGGTTTGTGGGATTGCGGCGGGGGCGGTGNACTAGGGGAGGGGAGGGGGAGGGCCGGACGGCATCGATTTTTCTTTCAATGAAATATGATGGACGATAAATTGATAAAATTAAATTGAACCCGGTTAGGTGGGCAAAGTGCGAGTGACTAATTCAAACAAAAACGGCGGCCGTCAGGACCCAAACCCGGATTCAGATGAGATTTCCACCAATTCGTTGCAGACGTTCAGCGCCATTGCCGGACCGCTCGCAAATGGAATCGTATTTTGATGGTTGAATCTCACCTGGCAGTGCAAAGCATAGACACTCGTCGGAGGACTTGAGATGAAAAGGAGAAGCCCTCGGCGCGGCGCGGCGGCGGTCGGCATGTAACACAAATTAGCGCCTACGAGACTGCATGAATACTTCACGCATTGCGTCAAACACAGTACGGTCAACAGCGGTCGGCGCGGCGTGAAACGCACAGTGCCTACAAGACTACATGAATACTTCACGCGTTGCGCCAAACACAGTGTGGTCAGCGCAACGGCACGGAGGCGGAAGTTAAAGTATTAAACCACATTTATGTTCGTTCGTTCTTAATTTTTTAGTTCATTTCTTACAAATGAAAGGCCTTGTCCACACAAAGATAGGATTACGGAACTGAACTTTCGCGCAAAGTTCCGTGAACTTTTGCTAGTAGTGTTGACAGGGCTTACGCAAAAAATGTGTCCAACACGAGTGAACGCGTCTTATGCACCCTTCTCCCTCCGGCACGTTCACTTGATGGTTTTTATTGATGTTTCAAAATGAATGAGAAGAGGGCGGCAAGTAGGTAAATCCGGTCATGGAACCGTGTTAGGAATTCGGAAATGAGTTGATTAAAGATTACGAAAAACGTTCAAATTGTGTAATCTTTATTCCCGTTTGTGACATCCATGAGCCGCGTTGTCTTAACTCTCTCTCTCTCTCTAAAGGGACTATAGAGCTGTCCCGCTTGTTTTAGTCTATAATATCTCTTTCCTTGTGGACGGTCGCAAATGCACATAACTGTCGTGCAGTAGGCTCAGGAATCAAGTGGATAAGATACCGGGGATTATCCTCCGTTTTCGCTATCCGACACTCGGTCGGCCTCTAATGGTCGGATAATGGAGGTTCCAGCGCAACACGAAAACGAAAGGGTGCTGAGCTGACGGTAAAACGGGCGAGGCCCTTGAATCTCGGGACTAGCATCCGTCAAATGCGTAATCGTGGAGTAGCGCGAGGAATAATCGCCCTGCGAGTCCCTGAGAGTGCTCATCCACCGCGCGGCTGCGTTCCGTCATGTTCGCCGATGGGATTTACGAGTCGCTCCCGGTATCCCTTCCTGCGCCAAGTGTTTCAGCCCCGAATTTCACCACTAATTGAGTCGTTCTCCGCACTCCAGGCCGCCGCTTTTCCGCCGAACGAAATTCCTGCCACCGAGGAGGATTTGCGATTACCGCTCTCTTGAATATGTCAGTCCTCGAGGCTCAATACTGCCGTGCTAAGGAAGAACGCCGTATGAGCCTTCAGACGATATGCCAAATTCCTTCCAATAAAATACTGATTATCGGGTTTGTGAATATTTTCCTTCAAGTTTTTTAGGGAACTTTACACTGGAAAAAAAAAAAAAAAAAAAAAAAAAGAAGAAAAAAAACACATTTGATCTAGAGTCCAGACTCTTGAAAACATTGACAAGAAAAAATACCCTTTGATTTCATCAGATTTAAGCTTAAATCAAAAGGAAATCCGCTCAAATTAAGAGACTTGGTTCTTGATTTATGCTAAAATCCGATTGAATCAATAGTATTTTTTCTTGTCGAGGTTTTTGAGAGTCTGGACTCTAGATCCAATGTGTTTTTTTTTTTTCAGTGTACCTGTAATCAGATCTAAATTACCTAAAATTTTTTAGAAAAAATGCTCACAGTAAGTTGGAATGTTTAGCCAACTTGCGTTAAAAATCAGCCTAAAGCTGAAAATCTCGATACAGAGGGAAAAGGCTCACACGAGCACACTTTTCCCTCAAAGAGATTTGCTATTTGATGCAAAGAGATACGGTGTCGTAAAAAATGTTCATAACAATCCTCATAACTGAGCATTTTAACGGAAGAAATTTGGCAACTCTCGAACGTTCATACAGCGTTCTTCCGTAGCATGGCAGAATAGACGATCAAATTGCGAACCTACTTCTATCAAAATGGACAATTTGATGACTGTTGGTCACCATGCAACATTCATCGTTGGTCAAGATGAAGTGCCACCGTTCATTATTTCCTGCCGCACAGAACATTTCTGCGAATTTTTCTTTTGAAATCGCGAAAGTGCGGAGCAATGATCATAAAACACGATAGCGCTGTAATGTGGTAGTGCCACATTAAAGCTCAAGTCTAAACCGATGAATTCCTACCCTCTTGTCCGTCAAAAAGTGGGAGCCGTACGGCATTTTTCAACACGGCGGCCTAAGAAAGAATAGCAGGCTGCGAGTGGTTTTCGGGATTTTTTCATTTAGATCGATAGTTATTTTGGCAAATTTTGGCAAATTATGCTCGCCTTTGATGAATTCCTTAAGAAGAAATCCTGTGTACCACGTGTCGCCCATTAATTAGAAGCATAATTTTTATCAATTATCACCTAACAATGCAAAAAAAAAGAGAAGATGAAAGAAGTCTGCGATCACCACAAGAATTCACCGCAAAATGTCTCACTGAATCAAGTGATTATTTCTATCATATTAAGAGGTGCTTTCGCTCTGAAGGTCTTCACGCAGTTCTGTTCGTATCAAGTGGGGGCCGCAAAGATTGACGGCGGCTGACAGGTGCGTGACGGGAAACAAACGCTTGATTCCGCCGTTGAAGTTGGCACATCAAGATGAATAGCGCCACGCGCGCCGAACCACTGCTTAACAGCTAAGAAATTTTCGTGCGAAACAAAATCATTCAGCGCAGCACGAGATTCGTCTTGTCCTTCAATGGAAGAAAATCCCGATTTTTTTTTCAAAATGAAATGTGTGTCTTTCCCAAGAAAGGTTATTTGGAGGGAAAAGGATGCGCAAAAATGAAGTGTTAACGGTGTGAATGGCTGTACAATGGTTTGAGTTGGATTGCGTTGGGCAAACCAGCTCTAGTCACATTGATGCTGTTGAAAAAAAGATCTTTGTTCAGTAGTGTTAGACTGGTAACATGAGCATGTTAGATCGGGACGCCTGCTCGTGAAGTTAGTAGAGAGACGAGCCAGGAAATAAGGAGCGTTTACTAAAACCACTCAAGGTTCTATTGAACTCCATAAGTGCTTTCAATTCTCCTGTAGGAATGACCCATAGGCTCATTGAAATTCCCAGTATAACATAATTTAAAGGTACGGTCAAATGTGCAAGAAGTGATACAGGAAAAACGTTCTATATTCCTAACAAAATCCTCCAGGCCAGGTCAATTTCAATCTCTTTTTTTTTAGGCTTTTCAAGTTTTCAGGCTTAAGGATAGAATAAATCTGTTTCAGTAGACCCATTCGTCAATTTCGTGGAAATTGTTTGCCTTCCCCGGGTTTCGATCCTGAGATCTATTGACTTAATGCTAGACGCTTAACCACTAGAACAACCTGGCCGGCTCGATCCTCCTTTATGCAGGGCTTATTGCATAGAGTTATTGCAAACTCAAACTCCTTACAACTATCAACCAAAATGTGTCAAAGTTGATTATTTTTTATGTGTTCTTCATTCGCTAAATAATAATTATATATAATATAATAATTTTGGTAATTTTTTTGTTTCAGGTGAGTACTTTACTCGATTATTGCCGTATCTTACCACACAAGATGTCTCAGCATCCGTAAGTCAGATGACAGCCAAGTGCGTAAATTAATTATTTAATGCAGGAAGTGGCAATCGATCGATCAATCGATTATCACAGTACTATCCAAAATACTAATAGTCCGTTTTAAAAAAGTGGATCTGAGTTCGTCGATGACTTATCATCTTGACGTATTCCACGGACGACGTCAAGCTCCAAGCGTGACGTCACCTGCTCAGCTGAGCGTAACGGACCGATAGGGATTGAGCGACAGGGACGGCCGCACCGAGACGACTAGAAAGCGTCAGCGAATTCCGCAGACAAACGAAAACAATGAAATAAATTACAATAATTTACAAGCTTAAGCAGACACAACGGTTGCCAAAACTATTAGACGGGGCCAATGGAGGGAATGAGTTATGCCCCCCGGTTAAAAATATGGAGGCTGCACGGTCCGCGGTGCGCTTCGGGATTTTTAATTGCGCGGTTTTTGCATAAATCTGCGGGTGTGATAGAGAAGGAAACAGTGGTGGTGGGGGAGGGAGTGAGAAGAGTGCGTGGGGGTGGAGGGGAGTGGGAGAGTGATGAGGGACGAGTGTCCGAAGAGGTGGGTTCCGAGACCCGAAGAACAATCCCAATGCCAAATTGGCGCGCATTTTGTTTGTACGTGTAACTTTGTTGCATTTCACTCGGAAATTGTTGGTTTCCTAATCTGCCGTGCCAAGGAAAAACGCCGTATGAACCTTCAAACGTTGCCAAATTTCCTCCAATAAAAATCGAATTTACTGAGAAAATTGTGAATATTCGTTTTCAAAATTTTCACACAATGTCCTACGTAATTTAATCTAAAATAGCTGAAAGTTTCAAGGAAAAATATGCACTAATTTCGTCAAAAATACACGTTGTATCGAAGGAAATTTGGCAACTCTCGAATGCTCATACGGCGTTCTTCTTTAGCACGGCAGTAAACCCGTGATGAGTCGTTATATTCGTGCCGAGTTGATTCGGTTTGTCACTTTTCGCGAGGGATCCGTGAGGATTTAGTGCTTTTTCGTTCGGCGTGTTACCGCAAATCCCCCCCGTTTTTTTGGTTTATTGTCCCATATGATTGAAAAGTTCGTAGAGAACCACTCTGCACAAGAAAGTAAATTAATGTAGAGGCAACACAATAACTTAGACCTGAGTATACAATGTAACTGACTCGGTGGAATTTATAAAACTGAGAAAGCTCGGTTGCTGGGCAGCTACGAGGGCTGTCCCTAAAGAAACCGGACTTTTGTCATAGAGGGCGAACCGAGTGTCGTAATGAAGTTTTCTTGGGCTTGTTTGAAAGCTGATAAACTACTGGAGATGCTGGTTTTTACAGAATGCAAAAATTCGTCTTGGTAAGGAAACTACACGCTTTGGAATAAAGGACAGTCAAACTCAAGTTGCTATTTTTGTCTTTATTTCGAGAGAAATTTAGATACAACTTTAAAAAAAACCAGGTTTTAAGTTAAAAACTTCGTTGCTCTCACTCAAATGCTTAAAAATGAGGAAATTAACATTTTCAGCAGCTTACCATGTCATCACCTATCCCCTTCAAAATACTCGCCAGCTTTGTCGATGCATTTTTGCCACCGTTTCTTCAATGGGCCTGTTGCATGCAAGAGATACAGCCGTGCGAATAGATTTTTTATAGGTTAAATGACACGAAAATTACGATGGTCAAATTAAAAAAGTCTGAAATACACTCCTTACTGCGCAATTTGCGTTGTTAGGAACGCGCTTTTTCAAATTTCCCGCGTCTGGGGGCAGTTTTCTAACGGAAACAATTAACGGCAACTCGCGGCTATTTCCGGTCAATTAAAACTGACAACATAAACTAAAAATCGGAGCTCGTGATATCGTGAAATGAAATGTAGAAGGATTGCGTTGGACATTTAAAAGTAGATCGATTTGGTTACCGCATACAGCGTATATGAACCACTATATGAGATCACGTTGGGTTTGTAAACAAACTGAAGGAAAATATAACAACAACAACGACTCGGCATCTTCCGGAAATCACCGAGCCCGCCGTTTGCTCGTTTCCGGTGATCAGAAAACTGCCCCCAGACGCGGGAAATTTGAAAAAGCGCGTTCCTAACAACGCAAATTGCGCAGTAAGGAGTGTATTTCAGACTTTTTTAATGTGACCATCGTAATTTTCGTGTCATTTAACCTCTAAAAAATCTATTCGCGCGGCTGTATCTCTTGCATGCAACAGGCCCATTGGGAGAAACACTTTAAGAAATCCTCAGGTTTGAATGATCGCAATTCCTTCAAGGTGTTCTCTTGAATTTCCGGAATGGTTTGAAAACGTCGACCTTTCAAGGTAGAATTAAGTCGTGGAAATAAGGAAAAATCACACGGAGCCAGGTTAGGTGAATAAGGGGGATGAGGGAGGACACTCATGGCATTCTTTTCACAAAATTCGCCAATTTGGAGGGGTGCATGGGCAGGTGCATTATCGTGATGCAGAAAGCAGGAATTCTCTCTCCAAAGCTCAGGCCTTTTTCTGCGGACATTTTCGCTTAATCGTCTCAGAACACCATTGTAATATTCGCGATTGACAGTTTCACCTTGAAGGAATTGCGATCATTCAAACCTGAGGATTTCCTACAGTGTTTCCCCCAAATGAAGAAACGGTGGCAAAAATGCATCGACAAAGCTGGCGAGTATTTTGAAGGGGATAGGTGATGACTTGGTAAGCTGCTTAAAATGTTAATTTCCTTATTTTTAAGCATTTGAATGAGATCAACGAAGTTTTTAACTTAAAACCTGGTTTTTTTTTTAAGTTGTATCTAAATTTCTCTTGAAATAAAGACAAAAATCGCAACTCGAGTTTGACTTTCCTTTATTCCAAAGCGTGTAGTTTCCTTACCAAGACGAATTTTTGCATTCTGTAAAAACCAGCATCTCCAGTAGCTTATCAGCTTTCAAACAAACCCAAGAAAACTTCATTACGACGCTCGGTTCGCCCTCTATGACAAAAGTCCGGTTTCTTTTGGGACAGCCCTCGTATTATACTGAAGCTTTGCAATACGCAGCATGGAATGTAGCATGTTTACCTTCTTGTGGGAAAAGGAGAGAGAAGACGATAAGAACTATAGCTCAAATTGTATTTAAAGGGGAAAAAACACCAAGAATATTTTGGCCTGCATTAGTCAGTATAGTTAAAAATACATAATACTGCGTACAAAATGTACATTTCAACCATATTTTTGGTTAGGCGCTATGGACTAGAGGAAGAGAATTGGAAAATACTGTAGTCCGGCACCAAACTTTTGTATGGTCACAGCATTTTATTTTCTTTATTATTTCATGTGTTATCCCCCGACTGATAATGGCTAGGTTACAAACCAAAGCGTTGAGTATTTTTCTTTTCTTCTATGTTCCTTTAAAATTGCACAGTCGTGTTTCTTGCTATTTTGTATTCCCTTATATCTCATTCTATAGTCATGGGTAAGAATGACGGATGTAAGTTCAATTCAAAAAACCACACACCTCTGGATCCACAGATACCTTTTTCCATTTTCCAAGACCAAAAAAGAACGGTCCCTTTGTTTATCAATTTCCATAATATAGCTCAACACGCACCAAAGGCAATTTTACGTCATAAAAATCATCGGCTCTATTTAGGTTTTTTTTTTTGTTTTTTGCACGCTTTTTTTTTCTCTCTGTAAGTCGACTGGTTTTAGAACTGAGTGATTCAATTGACGCAAGGCAATTTTTTCAGATTAATAATTTTGCCCTCCTCTCACCACATGTCGTGCGTCTCTAGTTTGATTTTCAGAACTTGTCAGGTACCTGTAGATCTATCTCTCCTTTCAAGATGTCAGACGTCATTTGGACTACAATACGCTAAAATAGCTTTTATTTCTGGCTCATTTTAGAAACATCGTATTCAGATAGTTTCCCCATGGAGATAAGTGATTTTATGAATGAGTCAGTAATAGGTCCCTTTTTCGCATTGTGTGTCAGTTGAAGAATAGCAATTCAAAACCAGATAAGCGCCATAACGTGTTGGTAGGATAGTGCGGAGTTCTTGAACCCTGTAATAGAACTGAATTTCTTCATATTAAAGGACTGTTCGTTCGAAAATTTTCTTTAAAATTTATTTTCATGATACGAGTTGTCATTCTCAGGCCACTGAATTTGTGTTAAATGATAGAAATAGTAGTGGCGTGTCGTATTTTGCGATACATCAATTGAACTGCATTTTGCAATTTGGAACTATAAATTCTGGCTCTTCTGGAAAAACAATTATGTGAATAGGGAAACTAATGGCACATACGATGTTTTTAAACCTGAATAGAATCTATAGGCCCAAATTGCAAAATGTAGTCCAATTGATCTGTCATTTAAACCTATGGAAAAGGATCCATCAATAGATAATTAATAATCGATTCTGTATGATAGCCATAAATGAGGAAATATCGATAATCGATCATTCGACCCTCGCCTCTGAGAAACAGTTGCACTGTTTTCCCAGGTTGCTTACCATGTTTTGAATTTTCACTTTTCATTTATGGACGCCCCCCTTCCCCCGGAAAAGGATTTCGAACCTGAAATTTTAAGACTGATTAAAATCTGATTCTATCGTTAAGATCGAAAATCCCTGCACTTATCTCTCTCTCTCATTATGAGGGTATTCATTTTTCCAAGGTTTTCATTCCATGAAAATAGTCTCGTGTCGTAATTTTTGGAAATTACGTTTTATTTAATATAGAGCATGGTGGGTCACGGAAGGCTATGGCGTGAAGACGAAACCTTGGAAGCACTCATCAGCGTAGTGGCGCCCCAATGTGCTCCATCGCATTAATTCAACGCCGCTCAACTGACTCAAATTCCATAATCAGTGTTGCCGTATTGTCATGGGAACGGAGTTCCCCATGATATTACAATCGTTCCGTTGCTTTCGCAATGGGATTCCCTATACCTCTGCGACCTTGAGCGTTTCGCCCAGTCTCCGATTTTTGGTTGATTTTCCGATGTATCAAAAACCGTTGTATTTTTTAGCCAATCATNTTTCCAAGACCAAAAAAGAACGGTCCCTTTGTTTATCAATTTCCATAATATAGCTCAACACGCACCAAAGGCAATTTTACGTCATAAAAACCATCGGCTCTAATTAGGTTTTTTTTTTCATTTTTTTCATTTTTTTTCTCTGTAAGTCGACTGGTTTTAGAACTGAGTGATTCAATTGACGCAAGGCAATTTTTTCAGATTAATAATTTTGCCCTCCTCTCACCACATGTCATGCGTCTCTAATTTGATTTTCAGAACTTGTCAGGTACCTGTAGATCCAAGGTAGATTTACACAGGTATGGACAGAACTAAACAACTGGCCTCTGATTGGCTCTCCAGCGGCCCCTTAACGTCAGCCATTTTGAATGTTTTGATTATTTTGATTTATTATGTTCGGTTTATCGTTTGTCAAAATTTTGTGGGATTTTTTGCACAATTTTGATAATGCGATATTAATTTTAACGTTTAAACGCACAAACGTTTGAATGTTAATTTGATTGTAATTTAATTAAAAAACGGGCCCCTTAACCTACGTCACGTAGTCATGTGACACGTACTGAGGCTTATGGGAAATTTTCAACTTTTCCATACCTGTGTAAATCTACCTTGCTGTAGATCTATCTCTCCTCACAAGGTGTCAGACGTCATTTGGACTACAATACGCTAAAATAACTTTTATTTCTGGCTCATTTTAGAAACATCGTATTCAGATAGTTTCCCCATGGAGATGAGTAATTTTATGAATGAGTCAGTAATAGGTCCCTTTTTCGCATTGTGTGTCAGTTGAAGAATAGCAATTCAAAACCAGATAAGCGTCATAACGTGTTGGTAGGATAGTGCGGAGTTCTTGGACTCTGTAATAGAACTGAATCTCTGTTTTTAAAGGACTGTTTGCTCGAAAATTTTCTTTAAACTTTATTTTCATGATACGAGTTGTCATTCTCAGGCCACTGAATTTGTGTTAAATGATAGAAATAGTAGTGGCGTGTCGTATTTTGCGATACATCAATTGATCTGTCATTTAAACCTATGGAAAAGGATCCATCAATAGATAATTAATAATCGATTCTGTATGATAGCCATAAATGAGGAAATATCGATAATCGATCATTCGACCCTCGCCTCTGAGAAACAGTTGCACTGTTTTCCCAGGTTGCTTACCATGTTTTGAATTTTCACTTTTCATTTATGGACGCCCCCCTCCCCCCGGAAAAGGATTTCGAACCTGAAATTTTAAGACTGATTAAAATCTGATTCTATCGTTAAGATCGAAAATCCCTGCACTTATCTCTCTCTCTCATTATGGGGGTATTCATTTTTCCAAGGTTTTCATTCCATGAAAACAGTCTCGTGTCGTAATTTTTTGGAAATTACGTTTTATTTAATATAGAGCATGGTGGGTCACGGAAGGTTATGACGTGAAGACGAAACCTTGGAAGCACTCATCAGCGTAGTGGCGCCCCAATGTGCTCCATCGCATTAATTCAACGCCGCTCAACTGACTCAAATTCCATAATCAGTGTTGCCGTATTTTATTTTGAATTCAATCTCCTATTCTCGCAAAATGATGCCATNCCAGAAGCTAACGTTCCCATGACGAATATTGCTATCGCTAGCGATTGCAAAATCCAACTTGTTTTATTTTGAATTCAATCTCCTATTCTCGCAAAATGATGCCACCAGGGTACTGAAATTCCGGCCTTGAAATGTTTACAAGCGTCCCCTGCAGTGTGATATAAAGAGCCCTGCCTGAACTTGTGTAATTCATGGAAAATGTTAAAAAATTTAGATTCAAGGCCCGGAAATTCTAATTTCGTTTCCACAGTTAAATAGCAAGCACATCTTACTGCATTACCTGTCTAAAAAAATTGCACTCATAATCATTATTTTAAATATTTTACTCCCAATTATTATGGTTTACTGTGAAATCAAGAGATGAGCCCTAAGTAGAATATGTGAGAAACATTTTTACGAAAGTATCATGTTATATTTTTTAAAAAACTAATCAATATGCAGAAATGTTGAAGCACCGCAATAGTTTTACGGAATGGTTTTTTTTAGTTCTACGTGGCGAATGCTGAGCTGTTCGTGAAATTCTAGCCCTTCGAGGAAAACATTCAAGCTCTTACACTCCTACTTAGAATTTGTCTGTTGATTCAATGTAACATTTTCTGAATTTTATAATTTTTTCGTGCGACGGCGTCGCCCTTTATTACCGCGTAGTGTCAATTAACCGTCAGAAAAAAATCGCCCTTTCTGCCGCGCAGTGTTAATTAAATGTCAGAAATAAATTAGTAAGAGAAATTCAAAACACTTGTTGAAGATGAAAAAACCACCAGTTCTATAAAAAAGAAGAAAAAAACAGGATGAGATTTTTACACAATTTTTTTGTTCCTAATTATTAATGGAACAGCGTGGTCTGAGAGTTTCCCCTTTAATTTTGAAATCACCTATGGCTGTCATCCTGTTCGTTAAGCCAAAAAGGACCTCTACTCTTTTGTTCACCCTGCGCTTACAGGACTGTATTTCTCCGCTGCTCGTGAAAAATAAATTAATTTTGATTAAAGAATTTCACATGCATCCCTAAGATAATTATATTAGTCAGAAATGATGGTATCAGTAGAAATTAAAGCTTCTACAACTGATATTGACGGATATTTCGTCCATTGTAAAACACGGTAGATGGCGATTTTCATCGTGAAAAGTTCATGTTTTTTCTTCATATAAAAATCGATCGTTCGTTTCAAAAGTTAATTCTCGTTGGAACACATGGCCTGTCGGAGGATCGATTCATTGCCTCAGGTGTAAATGGAGAGAAAACAATGTATCCAACTTCTTGGATCGGCCAATGAGGACACAGTTAATGTAGAAGGCCAGATAAATTACAAAAGCATCATTGAGGACCTACCGTGAATCCATTTTTTTAAAGTCTTATTCCATAATTTTAAAATTTTGACGTCATGATCCCCCTCCTGGACACCGACAATTTTATTTTTTCCAATTTATTTTTAATTATCTCGATGCTACTTAAGATTTACCATTTAATGGTGATACTGTCTTAGTTTCGTCGAAAAGAGTCCTCTTGCCTCTTGTTCCTATATGTTCAACGGGTCCGTTGCGCTGGTCGCAGAATCATATGTTTTGGTGATTGATTCTTGTAGATTAGCTAAAAATGATAAGCTCTGTTCGAACAACTACTTTCTACGTTTAATTTAAACCGAGATATCGCCCTTTGAAATGTTGGGTTTTGACGCCATCCTCCGCGGTAGTGACACTCTTTGTTTCCTCCAGCTTACTTTAATCTGAGTTTCACGTTGAATAACCAATGCAAATGTGCATCACACGACTGATGAACGCAGGGTGGAACAAACCAAGGGTGTCACTACCGCGGTGGGTGACGTCAAAAACTTGACTATTCAAAGTGCGAGATCTTGGTTAATTTTAAATGAAGAAAGTTGCTGTTTGGATAGCTCTTATTAATTTTAGCTAATCTACAAGCATTAAGCATGAAAGCACGATTCCGTGACCAGCCCAACTGACCCATTACGAATGAAAATCATTGAAAAATTAACAATAAAGTGTCCTAGAGTCCCTCTGAAAATGCATTTTTCATCAAAAGAAATCTGGCTCCGTCTAAAGACTCATACGGCGTTTTTTCTCAGCATGGTAGCAAAGCTCATCTCTTTCAAAATACGCCGATCTTCAGCCAACGTTTCCGTTCGCTTGATTATTTCGGCACAAAAAGTGTTTTGCCAATAAAGCGTGGCAACTTGCAGCACCACGCTGCGACGCGACGTGACGGGGTCTCTTCTCTCATCTCTCTCCAACTTTCTCTGTCATGCTGAACGCTGACCCAAATTTTCCGCCTTTGTTTGGTTTTTTCACACTTCTGCTTCCTGCGGCCCTCTCCCCGAGCCCGACTTGTCAAAATGGACCGCTGTAGTCTCGCAGTCAACATCAATGCGAAACCGTAATAATAGTTCATTCCGTCATGTGGCATAGTTGGATTCCATTTGGCAACATGGAACCACTATCTCTAACTCTTCCATAAAATCACCGTTCTGTATAGGGAAACCAATGGCATGTATGTTGTTTCTGAAATGAGCCAGAAATAGTGGTTCGTCATTGCAAAATGTGGCCCAGTAATCGTGCGAACGTATTGTCGATGAGAAAACATGCTTGCATATTCTCGAATAGACCATAAAAATCCTTGATTTTGGTTTTGAAAAGCACTAGCGTGCTTTGCGATATATTGATTGATCTACCTTTTAAACCTATGAAAAAGTATCGATAAACAGGGTGTTCACATCAAACACCTTAATAATCGATTCTTTACCATAGCTTCAAATGAGGAAATATCGATAGTCGATTATTCACGCCTCGCCACTGTTGAAAAATTGTAAGGCGCTTGCGCCTCCCTCGTGTGTCTAGTCTTTAGGGCACAGCTATCGCCAAACGGATTCTAGAAACACCACATTTTGACTATCGATATTCATCCATTTGAAGCTATGGTAAAGAATCGATTATTAAGGTATGCCCTGATAATCGATCCTTTTTCATGGGTTTAAATGGCAGATTGATCGATTCATAGCAAAGCATGACACGCAGGAGCGAGGCGTAAATAATCGGCTATCGATATTCCTTTATTTGAAGCTATGGTAAAGAATTGATTATTAAGGTATGTATCGTATTCAATACATCAAACCTGTAAGATTGTATCGATATCGATTAGTTCAACATATAAATATAGCCTCAAAAGTCCATCGAGTAATCTGAGGGAACGGGTTTTTTGGGATAGATTTTTGATACTTATGAGTAAAAAATGGTGTTGGAAAGTGAAATTATTAGAAGTTCTCTCATTTTCAGTTTTTCCAACGTAAATCCTAAAATTTTGTCAGGGGATATGATCTATATGTTTTGAACCATACGATACATCGAACCACTGAATCGAATACGATCTATTAAGGTATACCCTGATAATCGATCCTTTTCCAAAGGTTTAAAAATGACAGATCGATCGATCCCTGGCAAAACGCGCCGCACCACCACTGCTGAAAATGGGCATTTACCGTCGACGTTGAGAGGCGGAGGAACCGCACACACGCACCCCCTTGCCTGAAAAATGAGTTAAAGCTCACCTCAAAATTTCCAGCACAAAGGGCGCATTGTCGCTGAAATATTGATGTCGGTACTCGCTGAAATCAAATTAAAAATAGCGATGGGTTCGCCGGACACTCCGTCAATACGGAATTAGAGGGGGCGTTGCACAGTCGTCGCAAAGTCGAAGGGACGTTGTCGGATGGTTCTGAAACTTCGATTGTAATTCATGGGTGCCAAAGGGTTGATAAAACCAGAAAATGGAGGAAAGTCGGGGTGAAACTTGCCCCCAAATTTCAAGGAAAATAAAGGCAAATCGGAGAAATGATTCCGCCTTAAATTGCGTAGAAAATTAGACAAAAGTCGTAAAAGTCTTGGAGGAAGACCCCAAAAATTAAAGGGGAAAATCGGGAAACGGCAGAATATAGTCCAAACTAAAAAATGCACCCCTAAATAGCTTGCCAATACTTTTTATCAAAGTCCAGTGTCGTGGTGTGCTCATCGATGTATCGATCGGTCTGTCATTTAAACCTATTGAAAGGGATCGATAAACAGGGTGTTCGCAACGAACGCCTTAATAATCGATACTTTACTATAGCTTCAAATGGGGAAATATTGACCATTCGCGCTTCGCTACTAGAAGTCGGGTCATTTTTATCAAAATTATAACTTAAGAAAGCCCCCCCTCCTTATCAATTTTAATGGTTGAAATCTTTTTGTCACGTCGTCGTTCCTCTAATGTGCTGGTTACACGCTCAAATTTCCATCAATTTCCGATCAAATGGTAACTGGTGCGCACCATCTACCCATCAAATTTCTGCGGCCTGCAAAAATTTGATGGCAGATGATGGAGCTGTGGGGCTCATCCTTCATCTGATTTCCACACAACCGTGCTTATTTCGTACTTATTTCAATCAACACGCTGTTTTAATTAATTTCACTCATCAATCTAGGTAACTCTCGACCGCCATCTTAGTCATCATTTTTTGATTGGAATTTGACGGAAATTTGAGCATGTAACCAGGCCATAACGTAATGATGTAACTCAATTTCCACGTGAGCTCTGTTCTCTGTGTAACTCTATGCTCACGGGGCCTCACGTGTAAACTGAGGTACGCCCTTACGTCAGAAGGGCGACGGCCTGTGGCGGGGTGAAAAAATGACGCAAGTAACAAAAAAACGGAACACGCAGATGCTAACTTAATGTACATGAGAGTGCGAAAAAAGGCTACAAACTGCGTAATGATGCTGGAACGTCTACGAATTAGTGGTTTTTAATCAAGCACTAAGCCAAAAATAAAACTCATTTCTAGAGTCTACAGAAAATGACGCAGAAGGATCACTGCGTAAATTTGCGGGGAAAAAAGTGACGTGACTTGATTTTCGAGCGCAGTCTGATACGAGAGTCATGAGGTGTACGGTCGAGTTTGTTAGAAATGTGACAGTTTACCTTTTGTTTATGTCGCTGCAGGAAGCTCATGCACTCACAAATATCAATCAGGTTCGTGGTGCACGTTTTGAATTTTCATCATCGAGGATTTTAATGTCATTCAAATTCGCGCGAGATTACAGAAAAATTATCGTTTTGTAGCGTCGCACGGTTGATTGAGTCAATAGGAGAGAGCGGACAAAATTCTGAAACTTTAGAAGCTTATAACTCCGTTTTTACAGAATTTTGAAGTCGACAAAATGGTCCCATTGGCTTTCTCGTAAAATTTTCAGTTTGAATCAACCCTCAATATTTAAAATTTGACGAATTAAACTTCTAAATTTGCAGTTTTAGTAAAAAAATATAATGTAAGACCTCTTCCATTGATCCAGTCCACTGTGCGTCGAGCCAAATGCCAAGTCACAGGATTGAAATGTACGAATGAGCTTCCATCAAAATGAGTGGCAGGTCTGTAGATATAGAAGTCGGCTGCTGGATATAGTCTTTCAACATTATTTTGAGGTGTCTGCCGAAAGTGTTCCTGGGAGCCACCGCTCACGTCAAATTTCATTGAAAATTCGAAAAAAAATCTGTGGAAAATGCAAGAAACATTCGCACGTAACACAGATCACAGACGGCAATTTTTGAGGTATTTGAATGGTCTTCAGGATAAAGTCCGTATTTTCCTATCCATGAACTTTTGGACCATAGCTCTGAATTTTTGAGAAGACAGAGTCTCATTTTCCCTAATTGTGATTGAGAAATATGGATGGCGAGAAAATAAATATAGAGAAGTTGAAATCCTCTATGCTCATACTAGCAACGGTAGAAGTGACCATAGCTCGAAGAAATAGAGAAAAGTCCAGAATAAAAAATAGAATGGCTCATGAGTCAGGGAAACTTACGTCGACGAAAATGACAAATGCCTACATAACTTTTTTTTAAGCCGATAGGCAGGCGCTTCTTGTTTTTGTTTTGCCACTTGAGTTCTTCTATAGAAGAGCGCTCAAGCGATTGAATGGCTCACCAGTTCAACAAAACATGACCGACGAGATTCTCAGAATTTTCTTTCTACTAGCTAATAATACCCCCTTCGGCGTTATTAAATATAAATTAGCGGATGAAGTAAGTAGAATTTCCAAAATTTTCTTTGCTGGGAAGTTTATAGTTATTTCATTATTACGTCCGAAAGTTGAGGTATCGAGTTCTTTTCGTCCGAACTTTTTGCCATCGGTGATGACTTTATTTGAACCTGTTAAAATTCGCCTTCAAATGACACAGCTGTTGCGTTACCATTACGATAGAAATGCAGCTTTTGAGCCGCGTCTTTTCCTTAAAATCCTGTCCTTCTGCTTTGTGTATCGTACTTTCCCCCAAAAAATCTAACCGATGTGCGCTTCTCTGATTTTGACGTATTAGAGCTTTCCCGCTTGACTTTAGTTCTCGCACTAATACATACAGAAAGGCTTCGGCTTGAAATGTTACTTTTAACTTTAAAACATAACCGCAAACATTTTTATTTGTTTATTTCTGGCTAAATATGTCAAATTCTATAATAATCCTAAATTTGTTTTTAAAAAAATGATGACTTGGTTCCCCTCTCCTGAATGGAAAGATAGCCCAATAATCAAAGAGGACAACCGAGTGCGCAGTTGGTTCCTTTTTAGCTTTCCTATTGGTGAAGTTAATTTAGAGAAAGAAATCAACTACATTAGGGTGGTAATGGGTCAAGTTTTGATGGTTTAAATTTAAAAAGTAAATAAGAAGTTTTTAAACGCCAATTTTCTACGTTCAGTTCAAATGAGATAATGTCCGTCGAAAAACACGATGTATGACGTCATGCACCGCGATAAGACATATCATAGTTTCTTTCGCATTGTGCCTGTGACACACGCATTTTCACTGGTTTTACTCTCCCTTTGCCAAGGCGGATGACGTCACATGCCATGTTTTTCGCCGGTACATATCTATTTTAATATCGGGAGTAGAAATTTGGGGTTTCAAACGATCTTGTCAATTTCTGTCAATTGGTAAGCTTAAACCACCAAAACATGATTTTTTGACTATTTCAACTGACCCTTGAAGCTCTTCCAAGCTCCTGAAGAGTTTTTCAGAGTTTTCCAGTTTTCTGGATTTTTAACGCACGTCGGCTAGAAAAAAATCCAATTTACTGTCTTGAAAGAGTCTTGCTGTGCTAAGAAAAAACGCCGTATGAACATCCAGGTGCTGCCAAACTTCCCGCGGTAAAATATTTATCATAAAGGAAACGTACACATACTTTTTCTTGAAATCTTCCGATACTTTCGATCAAATTACGAATGAAACTCTTCGAAAAATTGGGAAAAATATATTCTCAAAGTGTTTTATCAAAAGAAATTTGGTAACTTCCGGAGGCTTACACGGCGTTCTTTCCTTGCACACGAGATCACACGCACTGTCTGCCTAAAAACTCTGTTATTTTTTGGCGAACTCAAAAGCTAATAAAACCGTACCATCAATTTATGAAGGTCAAGTGCTGTGATTGGTCCAAGTCATCGAATAAGCCAATCACAACACTTGACCTTGATATTTCGATAGCTAGGTTTGACCGTGTGAGCTCATCCAACCGCTTTATCGGAATAGGTCAGTTGCGCTGGTTACAGAATCATGTTTTAATGCCTGATTCTTCTAGATTAGCTGAAAGTAATAAGATCTGTCCAAACCGCAACTTACTGCGTTCAATATTAACCGAGATACTGCCCTTTGAAAAAGTTGGGTGTTTGACGTCATCCACCGCGGCAGTGACATCCTTGGTTTCTTCCAGTCTCTTTCTTGAGTTTGCTCACATTTAACGTCGTTGAAGTGCCGCGTTGCACCCTCTGGATCGAACGAAAGATGAGGAAACCAAGGGTGTCACCGCCGCGGTGGATGACGTCAAAAACCTGACTTTTCAAAGGGCGATATCCCGGTCAATACTGAACGTAGAAAGTTGCGATTCGGACAGATCTTATTATTTTTCGCTAATCTACAATAATCAGGCATCAAAATACGATTTTGTGACCAGCGTAACTAACCAGGGTGTCTACAAGTCCGAAATTTCCGGAAATAGTACTGATTTTTTACGGGCGGTCCGGAAGTACTGAAGAAGTGCAGACATTACGCAACAAGGTCCGGAATTGTTTTCAGTTTCTTGTCATTTTCGTCGCTATTTGAGCCAGAAATACAAATTTTTGAAATTTGTCGAATTTCGTCAAATTGAGGTACCGAAGAAGTACTGAATTTTTCTGTCGGAGGAGGCACTGAATACCTATCTTGAGAATGTGCTGAACAAGTACTGTAAAAGTATTTATTTTTGACCAGCCTGTTTTAGTAGCCACCCTGCTGACCCATTATGTTGAATTGTCCACTAGCCGCCCCCGCACCTCGATAGAATGTACTTCTGGACTCAGGCGAAGCGAGATCCGTGCGGCGGGTTCATGGGATGCTGGAGAGACGGGTTCAAAGAGGAAGCGAACAGAATGTGCAGACAGGCCCAAGAGAGCTACCATCGCATCCCGACAGCGGAAAGGAGTCGATCACGGTGTCGGGTCGCGGAAAAAGCCGAGTGCCAACCCAAGTACTGCGGGTCCATCGGCGTTTGCATGTTCTACTGCATCACCGACAGTGATGGCGGCCGTCAATGGATGTCCATCCGGAAGGTCGCCGGCTTCGGACATTGAAAATAACGCCACTTTTTGGAAGTACCTTCAACCGTTCGTCAGATTTTGTTTCCCGTATGTGTGAAACAGCTCCTGTAAAATATTAATCATCAAATGAGTGGCGTATTGCAGTGAAGAGAAAGTGAAATGAAATGAAACGAAACGTAAAGACCCAACAACGCAAACCAAGCACGCTAAAACCGCCCTCATTTCGGGACGATACAGCACGCGCACACCGATGCTCGAATAGTTGCTCGTTGTGTTTATGTCAGAGCCGTGTTATTATTTTCGAGCACGCAACGTACTATCTCTGGATTCTTATATAAATATTAATTTCCCAAACATTGGTTTTTGCGTGTTATTTGATTCTCGACTTCAATACTGTGTGTTGCGTTTTTCGTCATGACGAAATGAGCGAAGACGTGATTTTTACGTACAATACTTTTGTTATGAGAGAAATAAAATAGAGGTAGTAACCGCAGCAATCAGGTCTGCTTGGAGAGAGATATACAAGGAAGCGAATGTAAATAAACTGAAACAATCTCGCAAACTGTAGCATACTTTATTCCAATTGTTTCAAAGCATTTGACTTTGCAACGCAAAGAAATTAGGAGAAAGCAAACGTGTAAAAGCTATTGGAATCATACGTGCGAAACAGTTTGGTTACAGAACTACTGAAGGTACAGTTACTGAAACAGATATTTGATTAATTTAGGTCAGGTTTTCTTACATCTCATCAAGCAACCTGATTGCCAGTTGCCAAGAAGGAGCTTAATAAGATGTCGCGTTTCAACCCCCTTTTTCTATATTCAGAATATTAGAGATGTTGCCAAAGAATTATGAAATGAAGTTAATTCGTTTAGTGTCAACCTTATAGGTATTTAAAAATAACAATTTTGTATAATTTGAAAAATGCCTTACTTAATAAAAAGCACCCTCGAACGCGGTAAATTTGAAAATGCGTAGTAAGGAGCACGCAAAGTCTGCATCAACGAGAAGATTTCAGACATTCTCGATACGCACCGAGTGTTTTTTTTTTTTTTTTTTTTTTTGGAATTTCACCTTTTAAAAGTTTACTCAGTCTGTTGTATCTCCCGTGCACAATAGACCTTTTGCGTTTGCACCACTCAAAAGCCCTTCCCTTCCCCCCTTGAAGTCGCCCCGCAGAAAATGTCGACCAATAGGTGGCACAAGAAAGCGGGGGTGGGCGGGAGGAAGGCCGCAGAGAGTTTAATTAAACCTTGAGGATGTATTAAATAAATCAGGGGAGAAAACTTGAACACGTGTTCTGCGTTTCCGCCCGGTCGAACAATGGACAATCGACTATCGATCTGTCCTTATTCGAAGCTATGGTAAAGAATCGATTGTTTGGGTAAATCTAGATTATCGACCCTTTTCTATAGGTTTAAGAGGCAGATCCGTCGATTTATCGCAAAGCACGACCCGCTATACGGCCGGTAGAAGCAGTTTCCTTCCCGGAAACCGCTCGTAAAAAACAGGGATCCCAAGCGACAGGTGAGTCGGCAGCGGAGGGCATTTTGCTAATCAGGGATCCACCTCCACCCCCTTCTCATCGGAAACTCCCTCTCGTTGCTCCTGTGCCTGCGGTTCGATTGTTGAATCGTTATCGAATGACTTCGATCGATAATTGGACGTATTTCTATCAAACGGAACTATGTGCATTTTGACATGAGCCCGGTTCCGCACACATTCTTATGGGCCTTAGGGCTCATGTCTTAGTGCACATAGTTCCGTTTTGTAGAAATACGTCCAAATAACATTTCTAATAAAGGGATTTATCGATCAGATTTATTCGATCATGATTCAACAATCTACTCGCTGGCTATTCAAGTGCCACGAACTCAGAGTCACTCTTTTTCTCAGGAGGAACCTTAAAATTTTCGCTTGGATTCATCATCAAACTTATCACTAAAGCAATAGAGACTTCAACATAAACCCTTAAGAAGAACATATAACTTATCAGGAGGCACATGCCTTTTTGGCTGCTACGGGCCCAACTCCCAGAGGACGCTCCCTCAGCGAGCCGCTTTTTGGACCATTTTTTAAAAATTTAGACGAAGCGGACCTATTTAAATGGTATTGACATCGTTGGTATGCGACATCAGTCAAGCGGAATCTTGTATTTTCTCTCTGGAAATACACTAAAATTAATACGGAAAAATGAGAATACAACCTACCCAGCTGAGATTTAATGGGAACTGAAAACGGAGCACAGATAGGCACTTTCGGAAAGCAGGGCTCCATGAACCGAGAAATGTCATTCGGGAAATAAAGATTGTGTTCCGGAATCTGCACGTCTAGCATCTTCGAAAAAGGTTTATGATGTTGGCGACAGTATTGGTCTGGCTCAAAAATTCTTACGGTACTGATACGTTTTCAGGGCCTTTTCTCTCGAGTGGAGTCCCCCTAACTAGGAAAAAGTCCTCCTTTATGTGGGTTTTTTTAAATATTGGGGGCCCCTATGGGAGTCCTGCTGGGGTTCTCTGGGCCACCCGTCAGAATTTCTCACCCTACCACCCTTGGCCAGACCGCCCTTGGTCAGCGAGCAGACATGTTTGCTGTTGATATTTTCCGAAAATCGTGTGTTTCGAAAAAACTGTGAATTGTTGAAATACGTCTAGATAACTCACATTAAGTACATTTGGATTGCATTTTGCAAAAAGGAACCAGGAGCATTGCCATTTTGCTATAAGATTGTGAAACTCCTTTCATCGCAACAAAACTACCGTAATCATGCAAATATATGGAATTTACATTGTAGTTTTTGTATTAAAACAGTTTATAGCATGTAAAATAGAAAGTGCTAATAGAAAATCAGGTTTTTTTGTAAGACAAAAGAAGTGGCACAATTTCAACAACATTGCAATGCTCTTGACTCCTGTTCGCTAAATGCAATCCATTTCCTGTACTTCGAATGCCTGATTGTACCCACCTACTTTACGGAATGAAAGAACTTGAAATTACCACCACCATATTTTTCCCCTCCTTCCGGTTCCATAAACCGAACAACACGACCCGTAGGTACGTAACATATAGTATGGAACTACGAACCATACTACCAAAATTTTCCTCTTTGTGTAAATTCGCGTTTTGGCCGTAAACATGTTGAGCTTGGATACAGTTTTTGGGGCGAAGCAAATCCCGCACGAGGAACGGGAGGAGCGAGACGGAAAGCGTTACAAGAGTCGGAATCGACAGGAATCACGTCCTGGAAAGCGTCTCGTAAGTTTAAGCCGGAGGCTCCGCGGGTCCAGGATCGTGATTTGAATAAATCCCACCTGCGGAAACCCACAAAATGATGACGTTCTGGCATTTGAACAGTCGCCAAATCTGGAGAAAAATCACGACCGGATAACCCTTTGATCACTCGAGAAGATAAAATAAGCCACGACGCCAGGAAAATAATGATAAGGCATTCCCTATGATACCGCGCTAACGAAAAACGGCGTATGAGTATTTAGAAATTCCCAGATTTACTTCGATGAAAACGGAATTTTTTTAGAACATTGCGCATATTTTTCCTCAAGTCTTTCAGATAATTTTCTTCGCAATTTGATCTAAAATATCTGAAAATTTCAAGGAGAAATATTAATATTTATCCTCCAAAATACATGTTTTATCTGGGTAAATTTGGCAACTCTCGAATGTTCATACGGCGTTTTTCCGTAGCATGGCAGTATGTGGAGCGTGATCATGCAGTCTGATAGGATGTTGAAACCTTTAGCTGTCGAGGTCAAACTAGTTTTAGTGAAAAACTAAGATTTTCAGAAAGTAAGAGGTCTGCGTGAAGGAGACTCAATTCGTTGCCCCTCTGACGTAAGGGCGTATCTCGATTCCTACATGAGCAGGTAAATATAAAAAGCCATGCTTTCTGGGGCTCATGCGGGAATCGAGATACGCCCTTACGTCAGAGGAGCGACGAATTGACTGCTCCTTTTATTTCTCAAAAAGGAAATTTTGAGTTCCAGTTTTTTTTTATTTTAATAAACTGGAAGAAGGTTTTTGTATATCGTCTGTTTCCTGACGGAGGAATGAAGCTCAGTTCTTAAGATGCAAAAATGACTATAATTTTGATTTATTAGAAAAATATGACTCAGAAATTTCGTAGAAAATTTTCCCACTTTTTGCGCTTGGAAGACAAATTAAAGAAATTTTGAATTAGAACTCTCAAAAATTTTCTAGGAAATAAATAGTTTGAGAGTGATAAACTTGCAACGATGATATGTAGTTTTGTTAAATTCTTCTTTTTGAGAATCGACGGTATTTGACGAATAGAGTCGAATGTGCAGGATCAACCTCTCTTCATTTAATTTTTTTATAAGTTGGTTTTCCTCATTGGAATGCAAACAAGTGTTCCGATGCAGCCTCATCGGAGGGCGCACTATGTTATAGCCAATTATTTGTTTGTGCTCAAGTATTTTTACTTGATTACATCGAGGATAGGAATTCGAAATTTTCCGTATTACGCCATTCAAGTTTGAGTGCAAGCAGAGGTTGCCGTAAGACCTCTTCAATACCATTCGAATTAAATTCTATTCACCGTGTGGATGAAACGATTTGACGCCGATTATTGATCCCCCTAAAAGTATCGGTCACTACCCTAATAAGAATCATCCCTTCAATGCATTACTCAACTGAGATTATTTTTGATTTTCATGTTTACAGTCTGGGGATTTTCTTTCTGATCTGACGACGACGCCAATACCTGCGTCGGGAACGAAAGATATTACACGCGACTCTCTACGTGGTCGGAGTGTGAAATTTTCCCCCCTTGCTTCCAAGAAGTGAGGTTCTAATGATTCGCAGCCTGTAGCAATATGCCAGGCTTCGTCTTATCCAATTTTGAGTTTCGATGACACTTCTGGTGCCGGGAAATGAATTTACTTTCATACGTAAATATTTCATGGGCTGAACAATCATCTTATTACATGTTTCGTGTAGTTTTTCTTAGTTCTTTCAAGCGTATTCTCCGTTCTCCTCATAGAAATCTTTGACATAAAATGTCCTCGTGAATAAATGAAGTATGAGCGAAACATTATAATTACTTAATACGAGCATAAAAACCAACCTGTTTTTCTAACACCGTCGATAATGCTCTGTAAATCATCCAATTATGTTACGTGCGTGTTNTGGATCCAATAAACGTGTTCAGGTCATCATACCTTATAGGTATTTATTTATTTTTTTTTTGTGAAAAAAGTTGGGGTGTTTGGTATATTGCATGGGCATGAAAGAGAAAATTGGGCCGTTTTGATATCATTTCCTTTTATATGATGAATCCAAACGGTACTGCCATCATATTTTTGGGTGCCTGGTTTTTTTTTTTGTTTTTTGTTTTTGGTAATTAGTGACATTTTTTGGATTGGGCCGAAATTTTGTACAAAAATCACATTTTTGTTTTTTTGGAAGGATTTTAATCTACGAGAAGAACGTTAGTATTGGACCTTTGACTTCATTTTGCAACTAGGAACGATATTTTCTGCCTCATTATAGAAACAACATATGTGCCGTTGATTCACCTTTGCAAATAGGTGTTTTTAGGTATTAGCCAAAAAATGTAGTTCTTTATTGCAAAATGCAGTCAATTTATTTTTGGATTTAAACGAGAGCGTTTAGCAATAGGACCAGATTTCGCAATCAGGAACTACGTTTTATGGCTAAGTTTGAAAACAAAGTCCTCACTATTAAAATCCCATGCACTTAAGTGTTTTTACGAATGAGCCAGAAGTTGCAGCTTCTAATAACAAAATACAGTCCAATTATGTCTGACAACCCTGCCTACAATGGCACTGGTGGGATATCAAGATAGGTTGTTTTTAAAATATCCTGGTCACATCCGCAACAGCTGGAATATTTGTTTTTTGGAACAAATATGCTGAAAACGTTTCAGCATTGGATGTTGGTGTCGAACGATATGAATGTCGGGCAACGAAGAAAAGTGACACAGAAAGTTGCGTCTAGAAAGCGCCTGCGGCAAGACAATGACATCGATTCACAACGTTAATAGCGTTGGTTTTTCAAGTTTCAAAACTCCGAGAATCAACTCGTGGTGGAATCAACTACTTCCGTCTTAACCCTCCTCCGCTAAGAGGAACGCCGTAAAAGCCTTCGGGCATCACCATATTTGTTCGATAAACTATGGATTTCCGGGGTAACTTGTGAGTATTATTCTTCCAGTTATTCAGAGAATTTAGACAACTTACCCCGAAGCATCAAAAAAGTTAGAAGAAGAATCGTCATAACGTTTCTTTAAAATAAATAATTTATCGGGGAAAATTTGGCAAATTTCAAATTTTCATAAGGTCTTTTTCCGTAGCACAGGAGTATCTGTCTTGATGTATGCACGGTTACGTCTTTTACTTCGAAAGGAGCGGATACCTAGAAATTTTACAGAGGCATTTTAAAAACCCGGACTTTCAACATTTGTTTAAAATAAAGTTGAAAACTTCATTTCAACTCAAAATGTCATTTTAGGCTCTTCGTAACACTGATATACATATGAAAATTACTTATCATTTTGCATTCGACGTATGCAGCGCAAACAGCACTCTAAGTCAACTCATCAAGACTCATCTCTTCGTATGTCGCGGTTGGACTCGTATAAAACGCCTTCAAATGCGCGTGATACTGTGCAACACACCGAAGTTAAAATAGTTGTATTCTTAGGTTTGAACCTAACTCAAGTTCATTGCTCTGCCGAGCGCGGTCTGTTTACCAATTAACTGCAGTTATTTCATGATACCTCGTATATTTTATGCCCATTATTTACCCGTCATGAGAATTCAAGTTCCAATTGATTTATAAAAAATGAATCGGTACTTAGATTTAAGAAGAATTACCCATCATTATTAACGTGGCCAAAAAAGAGGCTCACCTCAAGGAAACTCCGTTATTGATAAAGTTTTGAGCGCGCCTGTGATTTACCGGGGGTGGGGGGGAGTAATTTCTGAGCGGAAACTCGAATTTCTAGTCAAAGTTTCAGATTTGAAAATTCAAGATTGCGGATTTTACCGAATATGCTATCTCGCTCCTGTTCGATCGATTTTTGTGAAATTCGGCATCGATGGATGTTTTTTGACGGGTAACTCGAATTCTTAGTCGAATTTTCATAAGTCTGAAATCCAAGATGACGGTCGTGGCCTAAAATACTATATTGACTTTTTAAGAAGTATCTATCTTTGCAATCATGATATGTGTTCATTCCCTGTTCATTTTCAAAATCGCCTCACCCTCAGCTAATATATGGGTGCGCTCCTTAATACTGATGTGTTGAAACTGCTCGTCTTAAAGATTCTCGACACTTCTAGTAGTATAATAACTAACAATATTCATAGTTTGATTTTGAATTATCATATCTATTAATTTTTTATACGTGTATATGAAAGTTTTGTGAGTGACATTGTAGTCAAAAGTTTCAACGATGTAGGAATTGGCGAGTTATTTTTTTTCACCGACCTGCGGTTGATTCTTATTTGAGGTCATCAACTCAGTCATCGATTTACGGTAATTTACTATCTCTAACGGTTTAACTTTGTCAAAATAAATCTTGCACAGTTTTGTCAAAGATAAAATTGAACGCCTTGTAATTAATGGATGAACTTTTTCTGTTGCAGGTACGTACTGAACTTCCCTTTTATATGTGCTACTTTCTTTTTTCTCCTCCATCCGAAGTCATCGTGGCCGCACGGTAAACATTCCGTTTTTTTCAAACTTTATTTTTTCTCCTTTCAGACGACATTATCAGCTTTTGTGAACTCCGCTGATTCTTTTTGAACGCGCGAATCATGTGACCGAACTTTACGTTCATCTAACTTGAGTTCCTCTTTTCAATTCGATTTTGTCCGAAAGTTCGATTACATTTATAACCGAACATTTGATCCGACAAAACGGAATGCCTTTTTGACAAGCCCAATAGCTCGATCGATATCGAACACCGAACAGCGGTTCATATGATCATTTTTTCTCTTCTTTTTTCCTGTGTAATATAAAAAAACTGAAAATCGACATATCTGTCCTCCAATAAGAAAAATTTTCTTTTTGCCCTCAGAAAATTCTCCTGCAGTCAGACAGTTTCGCTCTGGAACATCCTGTCTGAGCATTCTAACGAATGCTGCTCCAAACGCACCAAACTTTTTTCAGCGTTTCGTAAATCTGCCACTCCAAGGGACCCGATTTCCCCGCTAAAACTTCGGGAAGGAAACAGATAACAATATATTTTGAAGACCCTGTACGAAGAATATGAGCATTGTAATCGAGTAAGGCAACAGTTAAATTCGATGTTGACGCTATTTTTCGCATAATGATGGTTGATGGCCAACATTCGTTGTCCAAAAATTACACTGGATTTTTTTGGTTCTGCCGATAAAATTCGGTGTTTTCAAACAGATTCAACCAACAATTTCTCTGAAAAAAATAAAATGGCGTCGAGAATTTTTAAATGTCGCATGGCGCTTGTAGTACTTTGGCCGAACGGTGACGTAATATCGTCTGGCTCTGGGACTAAAATTACACCAATTTGAGTGTTGACTCCCAAAAGTAGCTTTTACAGCGTAGCAAAGATAGCAGTGCGCAGTGCGGGGTGTATGAAATATCGTCACCTTATCCGGCTGAAGTATCACAAGCGCCATTCGTCGTTAAAAAATCTCCGCCGCAATTTTATTTTTTTTACAGAGAAACTGTTCCACGAAGCCGTCCAAAAATTTCACTGAATTTTCTTCGTACTGCCATAAAATTCAGTGAAATTTCCGAACTGATCCAAGCAACAATTTCTCTGTAAACAAATAAACTGGCGCCCGGCGGAAATTTTGAAACGTCGCATGGCGCTTGTGATACTTTGGCCGGATGGTGACGGTGTAACGCTTTTGTCACTAATTATCATCTGGCTCTCGGACTAAAATTCGACTAATTTGAGCGTTGACTCCGAAAAGTAGCTTTTACAGCGTAGCAAAGATGGCAGTGCGGGGTCTGTGAAATATATTGTCTTTGGGCGGAGCAATAGGATCGAGTCCAGGGAAAGCGGACGGGCGGGCGCGGGCCGCAATCCGAGCCGGTGCCGGTGGTCACTCGGCGAGTCGCAAATAAACCCGCCCGGATACTCGGTGAGCCGTGCCGTCGAGTTCATCCACCGCCGGGCGGGGGGCGATCGGGGGCAGGGGCGCCCGTTCGGGGGCGCTCGGGCGCCTTCGAGACGTCCCGGCGAGCCGAGGGTAGCATCCACCCGGCCGCCTCAGTCTACCCGTTCGCGGCGCGACGCGTTCACGTCCCCCGCCACGCGCCCAGTTCGCCGACCCGTCCGGAGTGCGTCTCGCCCCTCTTCTACGCTTCTTGCGAGTTTTTCGAGTGAGTTTCGTCCGGTGGAGGATTTCAAGTGTGGGGTTTTGGTATCGTCGAATGGGAGCAGGGTGGCCGCAAGTAGGAGACCCGGGGAAATGATGTGGCCGTAGACACCGGCAAGAGACGGAGTAAATGAGTGGATCGAGAATTTCTCCGAGGCCACAGGTACAGGGTGTACATTTTTCGTAGAAGAAAATCTTGAAATTTCAAGTGAAATATATTTCATCAGGCATTTATGATAGGTTTTGAAAAAAATGTCACAAATGGAGATTTTTAACCCCCAGTTGAAGGAGATTTAAACCACAGCTGACACTGTTCGGATGTATGCATGCATGTTGTTTGCTCTTCATATTTCGCGAGTGCAAAAATTGTCACTGTTTTGCGCAATGGGTTTGCTATATGACTGCGAGTTACATACCCTCCTGAAATATAGTAAATATTTCCTAGCCTTGTGAATTCCAAAAAATGATTTTACAGCCTTGTGAATTTCAAAAAATATTTCACTAAAACTTCAAATTTTTCATCTTTTTTATTCCATTGCCTTCCACCCTGTACCGGAAATCAAAGAAGACTAAGGACAATGCCTCCGTGACACTAGAGAAGAGAAGCGAAAACGAGAAAGACCAATTCCCAGGAATGATCCAGAAACTAGGGGGGGGGGGGGGATTTAATCACAATTGTTCGAAAATATATGGTATAATGCGACTTATTTTTCCATAACATTTTACCGGAATGAAGACTTCCTACATGGCGCATCACCCTGTATATCAAGATTATATGGGGGAGAGGCATTCTTAGGCTTACCACCCACACAAAAATTAAGCAATATTATGGAAATTAACTTGATTAATTAATTATAACTTGATTTATCGTGTAATAGTCAGGAGTGTTGTATATTATTGCGGCCACCTTGCTAAATTTTGATGTAAACCAACAGAGATATCTCAGTTTCGTTATTGTCCCTGGTGTAGCTAAGTTGAGTAGTGGTCGTAAGACGATACCTTTTCAGTGCTGTTCATATTGCACTTTTGGAATGTATTTATAACAATATTTTTGAATATTTTTGTGCGCGTGAGATATTTGGCTACAATTTCTCATAATTGGTCCCATCGGCGCTAAAGGAAAAGTGTCGATTGAAAACATTTTGATCCCAGGATTAAATCTAAACTCAAAGGGTACTTTCTGACTTCTTCCCACCCTCATATTTATGCAATTTGTCTCAAGTGTATCGGACAGTTGTTTTCAGTTTCGGAATTCGCTATTCATAATCACTTCTTATTCTTGATTCAGATCGAGATATCTTTTATTTCAATAAGTTGTCCCCACCACGGCAATCAGTCGGATACCTTCGATGCTGATTTTTTGGAGCAGTGAACTCACCGTGCATCTTGGCAGCATTCTGAAAATGTTAGCCAGTGAAAAGTGATAATTAATCGTATTTTTTGCCTGTATTTGTAATTTTTAAGACCCGACGGTTTTTCTCACAATAATCGAAACAACATAGTGATAAAGTATTGTTTATCGCGAAGTGTTCGCAATTAATCGGTTTTATCGGTGTGATTATGTGCGTTGGAGTACGACATCGTGTCAGAACAACGACTTGCTAAGGATTTCTCCAACGGCAGAGCGTATTTAACAGGTTTTCCTCCCTTCCCTATTAGAGTTGGAGAATTGCATTTGAATGATCAATCAATCTATATAATGACTTTTAATATCTTGAGTTACTATATTTTAAAATGTGTTAATCCTCTGTCAAGGTATCTTGATGCCAGGATTGATAAGCACACGTTTTGAGGTTTATGTTCGATTTTGACAGGAGAGTAGGTAATGGAAGGCACGTCAATAAATTATTATCATTTTTCAACAAGGACTCTCTTCAAAAACAAAATTCAGAATGGAACGTTTTCTAAAATGTTTGCGTTGTTAGGCACAAGAAGTAGTTGGTGTACATCAAAACGAGAATTTTCTGTTTCTTTTCGGTTTATTTCCTCTGGAGTTTTCATTCGGCGGGATGTCTGATTCGACTGAAGACTGAATGATACTCGTCGAAGTATAATATTAACTCATAAGAGTAACGCATAACGCCTGAGACGCGAAGTTTGTATTTTTTGATATCTAACTTTTAAGTAGAAAAAGAAATATTGAGTATTTTAAGCAGGTACGGGTGAGGTATGTTTCTTCAGAAATGAAATGGTGATTGCCAAACTTCTTTATGAAATTCCGCGGTGTCGTTCGGGGGGGGCCGGAGAAGGGGCACTCGCCCCTCTCTCTGCATTTTTAAGTTGCCCCTTCTTAAAGATTGGGTACATTTATTGAAAGATGTAAGGGCATTTTAGGAGATTCGTTGAAGTCCCTCCCCCAAAATAAAGTGTGCTTCCACGGGACAACTTTTGCCTCTCCAGTTCTCCTTGAGATTCAGCCGAAAGACACCTCTAAGAAAGGCGGAGTCAGAGATTCTCCACCCAGTAGCCCCACGAATCCCGAAACGTTAACGTTGAAAAGTCAGGCACTTGAATAGTTTCGTAGTTTCAGCATCCTTCAACGGGACCAACAGCTTTCCACGATCAAATCTAAGCTGGAGCACAGTGGACCGAGTCAATAGGAGAGGTCGGACAAAATTTGGAAACTTCAAAAGCTTACACCTCCGTGTATACAAAACTTCGAAGTTCTAAAAGTGGTATTATTGATCTCCTCGTGAAATGGAGATGTTGCATGTGTGAGGAATTTGCGATTTGACTATTGATACTCAGGTAAAAGTTCGCGAGAAACACGATGGTGCCACTGGTTTTCTCTGAAATCAACTCCCAAGCTCAAAAAAAGCTCTCAAGTTGAGGCCAAAATGGAGAGGATATCCCACGCTATCCTGAGAGTCCACCTTTACATCAAGACAAACTCCCCATGTAAAGATAGGGAGCAAATATATTGACAGGGCTGCCACTTTATTTGGGGACTCCAAAACTGAAAAAACGGCAACCCTGCTAATGTATTCGCTCCCTATCTTCGCATGGAGAGTTTGTCTTTATGTAGACGTGGACTCTCAGGGTAGGGTGGGACATCCCCTCCATTTTGGCCTCAACTCGAGAGCTTTTTTTGAGCTTGGGAGTTGATTTCAGAGAAAACCAGTGGCACTATCGTGTTTCTCGCGAGCTTTTACATAAGAATCACTAGTCAAGTCGTAAATTCCTCACACATGCAACATCTACATTTCACGAGGAAACCAATAAAACCACTTTTAGAACCTCGAAGTTTCATATAAACGGAGCGATAAGCTTTTGAAGTTTCCAAATTTTGTCCGAACCCTCCTCATTGACTCGGTCGACCGTGCTCCAGCTTAGATTTGATCGCGAACTTTTACATAAGAATTAATAGTCAAATCGCAAATTTCTTACACATGTAACATCTCTATTTTCTTCCAGAAGCAACCCCTAAAATTTAAAATGTGACAAACGAAACATCAAAATTTGCAGATTCAGTAAAAACTTTCATTTCCGACCTCTCTGATTGACTCGATCTACTTACTGTGCGGCGTGCCGAAAATTTTCACTTTTCAAGCTTTGGGTCCAACTTATGACAGGGTACCCGCATGGGGCGACGAGACCGTGCTTGCGGCGAATCCACATGCCCGGAACGTGGGAAAGGATTTCGGGTCGTCCCCCCCTAAGACGGATAATCTACTCCGAGTCACGTGCCACCCTCATTAATTCAAATTGCTCCCCGGAAGCTTAACGGTGAAAGCTCATCGGTAGACTCCACTCAACCCTCCTTTCTCCGCGCCCGCCGATGAAGTGTCCTAACCGATCGATTAAAATAATCGTGCATTGTGTTTATAAACTCCTCCGTGCAGCCAGCTGGAACACATTCCACAGAGTGGCTTTGTATGCAGGGAGTGTGGTCAGGAGGACCCGTTCTTATGGACTCGTTGCATGATTCCGGGGTTTCTGGTAGTATGGAAAATCGGAAAAGTTAGGGAGTACCGGGACCAGGAGAAGTCGAGGAGAGTTTGATATTTCGATTGAAAAGACGGTTAATTTTCGAGGAGCGCGTATGCTAGACTATTCTGCCGTGCTAAAGAAGAACGCCGTATGAGCCATTATGTGTTGCCATATTTTTTCGATAAAAAACGTTTGTATTAGGAAAATTAAGAATATCTTTTTTTCCAAAGCTTTCGGACAGTTTTTACGCAATTTTGTCTAAAATAGCTGAAAATTTCAAGAAAAAAATATGCACATTTTTTCTTAAAAACACATTTTTTATCCGTGGAACGTGGCAACTCTCGAATTTTCATAAGGCGTTCTTCCTTAGCAAGGTATTTTCGCAGTCAGTGTCATTCGAGAGCATGAGCGGCTTCTAAAAGTGCCTCTCTCCTTGATTTTAATCGCCAGAAGTCAAGGAATTCCCTACGAACAGTCAGGGAAATGCCCGGGAATTTCTTGGTATTTTAAAATCTTAGAATGTTTGTCGTGTCGTAGAGTGGGGTGAGGAAGGAAAGGTTGGAGGAATTTAATTTATCTCCAAGTTTTAATTAATTCTTTTTTATCAGTTGATCCGTCCATCGCGGAACGCGCACGGGCGCCTCCAAACCTAAAGGGATACATCACGCATTGCGCAATGCTTGAAGTATCCCTTTAGGTTTGTAGGCGCTAGCCGGCCGCCTGCCGCGCAGCTGCGCCGCGCGTCATTTCTAAAAGGACCCAACCCGGGTTTTTTCTATAATTTTCATTTTTTTTTTTCATATAAACACTCCTTTTTCGGCTGTTACGCAATTCTTATCGTCTCCTGAAAAATGTCATTTTTCCGAGTCGGGTCGTTTTCGAACCAAGAGATTTAACGATCAGTCATTTTATGGAATTTCAAGCCGATATGCTCATACTCTTTTTCCCTAGGGAAGTCCGTCATCGGCTGACAGCCAGTGGCGGAAGCTATGGTAAAGAATCAATTATTAATGTGTGCAATTCGAAATCCTTGTGTACCGATCCTTTTCCATAGGTTTAAATGCCAGATCAATCGATGTATCGCAAAAAACGCCACGCCACTGCTGAAAGCTCTACCAACTTGCCAATCCCTCACCAAACGGCACGGTTGTGCACTTGAGACTTTATTCGACGGTTGAAATACGTCTCAGAATGATAGGAGGGGAATCGAGTGGAAAGGACGTGAGTCGCATTCCGAAACCTGTAATCCTATTATTTTTCGCGGCATTGTATCCGTTTTTAGATAGATCACTGACGTATAAAGGCTTTAAGGAGAACCGTGATTCGCGGTCCAGCGAGGTGTTGACTGTTGGTTGTTGTCTTAACAGAGAGCGGTCAACCAATACCACCTACCCATACCTTCCACCGCAGAAGGAGGTTAGGAATCGGTGGTAAAGAACAAAATACATGGCATCTTATGGGGACGGCTGAAACGAATGAATTATCGTAATGAAAATTACGTGCAAAAGTTTCACCACAACTTCAAATTCAAACGCGTGCATGAAAATGAAGGACTTAAAATCATTAAAATTACGTAAAAGAAAAACAAAACTTCACTTAACTGGAAGCTGGCCCATGTGAGAAAGTCTGACTTTAATTATGATTTGGATGCTTGATTTACTTAAATTTCTTACGATACTCTCATTTAAGACGATTAACTACTGCAATAAACACTTACCTCTGCACAGAACGAGTATTTCCAAAAAAATTACTTTCATCTTAACATTGGAAGAATAGCCGTTACTCTTTACCGAGGATACCTAACCTCCTAGCTTATTTTTTGGCGGTGAAAGGTATGGGTAGGTGGTATTGGGTCAACCCTCACCTGTGAGACTCACCAAGTCACCACTGTCACCTCTTTGCTAAACGTCCTCAGTGGCGTGGCGTGGATTGCGATGTATCGATTGTCCTGTCATTAAACCCACGGTAAAGAATCGATTATCAAGGTGTTCGCTGCGAACACCCTGTTTATCGATCCTTCTCCATACGTTTAAATGGCATAACAATCGACACATCGCAAAGCACGTCACGCCATACTGATGTCCATCTCTCTAAAACTCCAGCCAAAGGAGCGTGTATTGGCTTTCAAGCTTTGAACTTTCACCTCATGTATGGATCTTGAATATAAGAGCGTTCTTTTACGCAAAATATACAATCAAGTGATGATAAGTAGATTTTGTATGTGTTGAATTATGTTGAGCATATTCGAAGTGTCTGAAATACTTGCCAGAACGCACGATTTGAGTGGTTCGTATTTGGCATTTTTATATTTCCCGCGTCAATGGGCTTTTTCCACTCTTCTGCCGTCCACAGCAAAAACTCCGTAACTCCAAATAAGGATTCGCATTTTCTATCCGCACGTGCTGCTCTTTTACACGATTACCTTATCAACATCATGCTTCATTTTGTCAGTTAGAGTTCTCAGTGGTATGACACAGTTGTTCTAGAGTTATGAGAGATAAATAATCGTGGGGTTATTTATGCAATAAACCCTCTGGTCAGAAAAAAATTGAAAAACATGTAGAACGGAGTCGCTGCGATTTTGCTACGGTTGGCAGCACGATAGCGATAGCTGAACATCAACTTCGCCCCGAAACAATTATGGTTACCTAACCAAATTGAACATTACCTATCTCGTAAGTTAGCTGTAAGATTTCAGTGGTCTTTAGGCGTTTATTTTTACATTTTTAATAACAAAGAACTATGAGATAACAAATACATTACAAGGAATGAAATCGATTTTCGCGATTGCGTGTTTATTTAGGTTGGGTTTTCTTATGCCGCAATCAGACGCTGAATTTAGCAGCTGAATGTGGAAGTCAACAGTCATCGCCCAACGGCTGAAATTTAGCAAATTCGAGTTATTTTCAACCAGATGTGTATTAAATCTACTCGAATAGTTCAGACAAATTCAAAATTGGTCCGATGGTTGCTGAGAATCGTTGCTGAATTTTGCGCGTCACGCGCAAAATTCAGGCATCGGGCCGATGACTTCCGCATTCAAGCCACATTCAGCTCCCACATTCAGCGTGTGATTGCGGTATTACAACCTGAATCGCAAACCTGGTCCTAGCAGAGTCGACTAAGAGAAGAATATCCAAAATAATTTTAAAAATGCACTAAATATACAATTTGTGTATTTCAGGAATCTTTTCCGTTTTATCTACTACTCAAAGTGATTTTTGTTTGATTTTATCCGCGTAGGAAGAAAACTCAGGTGGTAATATCTCTTGTCCACAACACTTCCATTTTTCAACAACGCTGGTCGTTTGAAAGAACTTGTTTGTGTCAATGCTCACATTAACTATTGCAAAATGCGAGTACGAGTATATCCTTTTAAAAGGAGACAATGCGCTCGAAATTGACGGCGTCACGATTGAGTTATTCGATGCTGAGAAAACTTCACGTCTTTGGATTCCGTTTCAGACACCGGATTTAAAATTCGTAGAGTTTACGATATCGAGGACTCTTTCGTTGTCATTTCACGTCATCCGCCACTTCTCTTGTCTCTTCTATCGAAATTGCATTAACTTCTCTCACGGCGCTTAGCTCGGAATTTTTTAAATTTAATCTCTCCGCGTTCTTTTCCTGTGCAATCGTCGAAAGTTTTCAGTATCGGGTGTTTTAAAAGTATTATTGTCTTATCAGAGCGTGTTAACCCTCAGGCCCGCGGGTTTATTGTTGAATGGTTATTGGGCAACCTTGGTCGATAAATATCATTGCTGAGATCCCTATCTATTTTTAAAAACCTTAATTTTTTCATATTTTAGAGAAAGTATTGTAATAATATCTCAAGTACGATATTTTCTAAGAGAGTATGTATCATCAAATCGCCATAGCGCCATCAAAAGAAGATTTCTCCTCCCACAGCTACTATTAACAATACACTCAAAGTCATCATATTAGCGTAGCATTAATCCGTATCAAATAAAATCTTCGTCATGGCTGGTTTTTTTTTTCAATTTATTTATTTTTTTAGCTCCAGATTTTATGTAGTGGTCTCAATATGCACCAAGATACTTGATCACACACCTGAACAGGCAAATACCCGTAGCTAGATTAACGTATCAATGGAGAACGTAGTATGAACCTACGGGCCTTGCCTAATTTTGTCAGATGGTGTACAAATTTTCTGCGAAATCGGTGAATTTTTTCCTGTAAAATTTTCAGAGAATTCTATTCTCGATACAATCTAGTGAGCCTGAAAATTTCAATGAGAACCATGCTTAAGTTCTCTTAAAAATATAATGTTTACCGTGGGGAGAAATGTACACCGAAAAAAAGAGGTGCTGTAGTAACATCCTGAATGTTAAAAAACATGTGCGACAACTCTTGGATGTTGTCATTACCACTCTGACTGTTGAAGTAGCATCTTAGGATGTTACTTTTACATCCTATCATGCTACGTTAACTGCCAGAGTGTTAATAGCAATATCCAAGAGTTGTCGCACATTTCTTTAGAAACCGTAACATCCGGCATCTTTTCTTTTTCGGTGTATTAACCTCCGAATGTTCTTACGACGTTCTTTCACGGGAAACTCAAACCACTCAAAGAGAAGGGAAGAAACTGCGGGTCCGAAAGGAAAACCGAAGGGAGGTATGTCGAATCCGGAGCTGTCGGGATTACCGCTATCGAGTCGGTTTTTTTTACCCCCTCCCCCTCCCCCTCCCCCCGAACTCGCCTTCGCGGTCCCATCAGAGCTTCGGCGCGATATCCTTCGCCCGGATGAATCTTTAATTAACTTTCGAAAGTCTCAACGAGACGAGTGCACTCGGATCCGCGCTTCTTGTCCGCGGTACCGCTCTCCGTAGAAACAGCGTAACTGCACCTCGATATGAGCCCTGCCGCCCGAGTAACTCAATGATTTTCAAGGAGCGAGTGAGAATCGAGTTATGAGCTTTGATCCACGCAGTCGCGATTTTTTGCCGTTTACGTAACCGCGTAACTGCGCCTTAGATGAGCCATGCTGTCTGTGTGTTTCAGTGCTTTTCAAGGCTCGAGTGGGAATCGAGTTATGTTGTTTGATCGACGGAGCCGCGATTTTTCGCCTTCCTGCGCTCGATCCTGAGTTGTTCGGGTAGGGTATCTTCTCGTCCTTGCGTTAGGGTGAATGTAAGTCGGACTGGGTTTAGCAGAAAGGAGCCAAATACAGACGTGTTTATTGAAGCACTTATGTACAAAGGGAAATTAATGTTTGATACGTCGTTTTAGAAATTTGAAAAATTTGAATGATGCTTCTTGAAATAGAGCCAGGCCTGCCGGACGGTGTGGGTGGAGCCAGAAGTGTATTTCAGACTTTTCCGATGTGCTCGTCGTGATTTTTGCGCCATTTTCTACAAGTGACGAATAGTGGCGTGGCGTGCTTTGCGATATATCGATTGTTATGCCATTTAAACCCATGGAAAAGAATCGATGAACAAGGTGTTCGCAGCGAACACCTTAATAATCGATTCTTTACCGTAGGTTTTAATGGCATAACAATCGATATATTGCAATTCACGCCTCGCCACTGGTGAGGAATTACTCTTCTTTTTGCTCTAGCTGAAGTTTGCAACATGTCCATCGTCCCAACGTAGATGGACTTCTTTCGGATGAATGCGTGAAATTATTGAGAAATTTCAAAATACCTCCAAAGTATGCAACGCATTAATATAAATTTTGAAAATGTATTCATTCAATAGCCTTTCGACTCCCCACGATACTTTAACGGCTAGGAGATTTCAATTCTGTAAACCTAGAACAGTATATTTGTGAGGTCGGATCTGAATATCGACTTTCGAGGTAGAATGAAGCGATAGAACTAACTCTCGGCTCGGGGGTAATTCAAGCGCGCACGAATTTAAAACCGTGCGAGGCGAAAAAGGAGGCCTCGGAAATCCGTCGCGATGCATGACATTCTCGCGCACGGGAGGAGACAATCACGAATGAGAGCACGGCTGAATTAACTCCTTCAATCACCAGAGTCAGCAGCCTGCAGCACACGCGTCACACGTGATCCGAAGCTCTTCCAAGTCTCTCGCTTTAGAACGTTTCCCCCACACTGCCGAGCCAAGGAAGAAAGTCGTATGAACATTTGGAAGTTGCGAAATTTCTACTGATAACATTCAAAGTTCCTGGAAAACTTTAGTATTTTTAGAGAATTTTAACCACAATTTCAATCTAAAATAGCCATTTTTTTTCTTAAAATTAAATTTGTTTAATGGGAAAGTTTGGAAAATTTTGAATGTTTATCCGGCATTTCGCCTCGTCAAGACAGCATAGTATCGCCGTGCATTCAGTAAGAAAGAACAGATAAAAATCGAGGAAAAAATTTTGATGATGGAAATCAGCGTTGGACGAGAATGTATGTACTCCGGAATTTGTGGTAATTTCACAGTATTTTTACAGGAAAGCTATCGGCTTTATATGATTAAAGTGTAGTTCTTGCATATTCTGAATAATCACGTAACTAATCGCTTATGCTGCCATGCTGAGAGAAAACGCCGTATGTCCATTCGAATGTTGCCAAAATTTCCCTGATAAAAAAAGAATAGTTTTTATCATAAATGGATTTTTTTTTTTTCTATTTTGAATTTTCATGTTTTAGGTTCAATTTGAGATGATAATTCTATGAACAATTCGCAAAGGAAAATGCCCAAGATTTCCTGAAAAATCGTATTTTTATCTGAAGAAATTTGGCAATGTCCAAATGTGCTTACGGCGTTTTTCCTTTATTCGGCAGAGCAGGGACGAGAAACAGACGGAAAGTTGAGGAGCAGGAGGTGGTTCGTGGGTAGAGGGAACCCGTGTCCGCGAATTCCGCAAATTGATCGCGGTGAAAGGTGTAAGAGATTTGCATGTTAAGGTGCGAGTGCTCATGAAGTTGGTCTGCCGCACGCTCAACAGCGCTGACACAATACCTGAAACTTTACCCTCAAATCCAGCGATGAAATTAGCGATCCCTCCCCTCCCACCTCACTTCGTGTCTACCGCAACCTTCTAGGGTTCGCTCTTGCGTCTATTCGACGGGAAAATTTAGTCCATGCTCAGAAAGCTGCAAGTTTAGGAGTGCATATCGATAGTTTTTCGATTAGCGAATAATTAATCGATAAATCGAAAGTCTGTCGAGTCAAATAATTTTTCGGTGTTTTGGATGTTTTATGAATCGATTGATTGACGGATTGTTAAAATTTTGATTAACTGTCCAATCTATCTTATACTACCGGTAGAAACTACCCAGTTTCCGGGTCAAATTTCTAAAATTCAGCTCAAAACTTCTAAAAATTATATAGCTATAATTTCAAAAGTGCTACTGCCCGATTTTTGAAACTTTAACTGGCTACTTCGGCAAGATAAGACACAGCCCTATCTGCGCCGTTTCATTCACCGATGTTTGATTCTTGTCGCGCCTACATAAATTTCAACAATCAGACTGCTGGTATTTTATGGAGAAATAGAATTTCAGGAAATAATATGGAAACGATTGTGCCGAAATGAGCTAAATCATCATCGTAAATGTTCAGCATACATGATTTTTGATTTTCATAATCAGCACAACTGCTGATTCACACCTAGGAACCCTACTAGACATACCAGGGCACTGGTGGTTTTTTTGAAAATTTATCATTTCAAAATATGTATATTCGATTAAAATAGCCAGCTCTACGTCGCAGCGCAGTAGAGTTCCAAAACTCATCTTCGGGAACGACTGATCTTTGTAGATTGGGCTTGATTATACGAACTAAATATTGCAGCTGATATGCGGCACACCACTGTGGTACATGTTCAAATGCATACGTGATCAAACCTCTTTTCATTTCGAACAAGTAAAATTTGTGACGTGACAACTAAACTTTCTATGGTACATCCAAAATTTTTCTCGTCTCAACACAAGTTTCTCAGTCGTGATGATATTGTGGATTCATACTTTATCAGACGTTTTCTTTGAAAAGAGGACAGGTTTCCCCGCAGTAGGATCGTTCCTCCGTATAGTTGCAGGGAAAATAGCATTCGGAAAACTCCACGGACACTGAGACACTCGCATGAAGGGAAAATATCCCTCTCTCTTTCAGTCACCACCGTTCACGCACACTCCCTTTGATCTCAATTGAAAATTCCCCTGTCTCTGTGTTTGGATGCTCATTACTACGTTTCACACGAGGTCGCATAAGATTATAACCACGATGAGCCTTGATGTCCGTATGACTCCATGTTTTTCAGGGCTCATGTTGGAAGTGAGACACGACGTTACGTCCGCGAGACAGCGCCACGCTCGCTCTCTTCCGGCGCATCCGGGGTTCGGATCTCGCCGCGGACGCCGAGTCCCCTACGGATGCTAGTTTGATGAATAGTCGGGTCTCGTAACCCATTAGCAGCGCCCCCAACGGTAAATAGCCCACACTCAACGGAGCAGAACTTTAAATAGCCCCCAACTTGGTCGCGAGTTTCGGGAGTTCGGCCGACTTGGAGGCGACCGCGCTGCGTTACGTTTCGGACGGAGCCTTTTAAAAGGCCCGAAAATCGGCGTTCTCAGACGTTGATTCGTGCATTCATCGCTCCGCGGGAAGGTGGAATTTTTGGGGCTTAACGAGGGTGCCGGTCGTGGGATTGGGCGTTCAGGGTGTACAAGTCCAGAATGCCCGGAAATAGTACCGATCTTTTTATGGGCCTTGAAGTATTGAAAAAGTGCGGAAATTCCGCAAAAAGTCCGGAAATTCCGCAAAAAGTCCGGAATTATTTTATGTTTTGGTCATTTTTGTCTCAAATTGAGCGAGAAATTCAAATTTTTCGAATTTCGTCAAATGGACGTACTGAAAAAGTACTGAATTTTTATATTAAGGAGGTACTGAATTTTTGGAAATGTACTGAAAAAGTACTGTAAAAGTACTGATTTTTGGCCTGCCTGTTTTAGTAGACACCCTGGCGTTGGTTTTCGTCACTTCTTTGATTATTTTGAGGCGTTATTTCCAGATTCAAGGGAAATTCTGGAAAATCGATGAGAGTCACAACAAGAAACTAAATATATTCGTCCAAATTCTTAAAAATCCAAACATTAAATCCTGGTCTTAAATGACAATTGAGTGTTTTGACTGGCACAATGCTCCGTATAGGAAGATGCATTGGATTATCACGGAAAAAAACAGATACGGGTTGTTGGATGATGTAAGCATTTCCAATTAATGTGTGGTAGTGACCAAAAGAATGGGTCTGTTGCAAGCAAGAGATACAGCCAACTGAAAAGTTGCGTGCTTTGCGATATATCGATTGATTTGCCATTTAAACCTATGGGAAAGGATAGATAGACAGGTTTTTCGCAGCGAACACCTTAATAATCGATTCTTTACCATAGCTTCAAATGGAGAAATATCGATAATCGATCATTCACGCCTCGCCACTGCATTTGAATACACTTTTAAAGTGAATTCGCTGGAAAATCACGTTGGGCACATAAAAAAAGTCTGAAATCCACTCCTCAACACGCACGAAAAAAATTTAAACAGCAAACTTAAAATTAGTTGGCTGCATCCCTGGGGTGTACGAGACCCGTCCTCAACATTTTGGCTCCAGAGATAACCAATAGAAGCCGAACATTTTTTTTTGCCAATAGGCAACCTGTTTTCACTTTCCACGTCCCCCGCCGTTTTTCATTTCTCCAACCTCATAACATTATCTCACCGAGTCCCTCCTCTCCTCTCCCCCCCTCACCCCCCGGGGGTCAATATTTCATTTACCGACAGTAGAATGGACCGTCGAAGCGGCTCCGGGGGTCGGCAGATATACAATCGAGGCGGGTTGTGATGTCAACGTTAAGTGCACGGCAATTGAATTATCCTCAGATTAAATTCAAACGAGACCCGGTCTCCAGGGGCTATTATGGAGAGGCTCACCAGGAACAGCTGCACACTCCACCCGCAGGAATCGAAAGTGAGCCTCTTCGATCGTCCTCCAGAGCGCGCGCTAGTCGCTGTTTACTCCGCGACGCGGCGCACACTGTGGTGTTTGATCCGAAACGCAGACGAAGATGTTTAGTATCGTGTCGGAAGTGTAAGGGAATTTTTTTCAAATCGAGGGAAATCAGGAATATGCCTGGAAATTTTCAGTGTCGATTAACTTGTAATCGTGTTAAAAATTTATGAATGAGACCTTTCACAAAAACGTGGTCCAAGTCCACAAGAACGTATAATGTGAGGTCTTGATATAAAAAGTAGGAAAGAGTTCTACAAACCCTTCGACGTACCAAAACGCTCAGAAATGTCTAATAGAGCCAGATTTTTTAGAAAGTCTGAAGTTCCAAAAATTTACAGTTTCGAAAAGAGCTATGTATTCAGAAGTCTGTCATGTGAAAGGCATGAAACTGCCGAATTTTAACACAACTTTCTCCCTCTTTTGGCCAGTGGCGTGGCGTGAACAATCGATTATCCTTATTTCCCCATTTGAAGCTATTGTAAAGAATCGATTATTAAGATGTTCATTACGAACACCCTGTCCATCGATTCTTTTCCATAGGTTAAAATGGCAGTTCAATCGATATATCGCAAAGCACGCCACGCCACTGCTTTTGGCATACAAACGAACTGACTCGAGCGCAACTTTTCCCCCAAAAATGAAGAGGTTTTCGTTTGAACTTTCCAAATCCGACTTTTCGACTTCATGCTACAAAAATTGCTGCCCGATAAATGTTGCCTCCCCGCAGTCTAGGTCTATCTTGCCTCCGACGGTCATGTACTGATTTTTCTCACTGAATCAGCGTTCAAGGGGATAAAACCCTACATAACCCCCAACGATCACAAACTAGGAATCCGGATTTTTGTATTTTTTGTTAGTTTTATTTTCTACTTTTGGTTCCCTGGTTGACAAAGAAGTCAACCACCCCCAAAAACGTCTCAGGCATTTTGATTTTTGTTTCAGCCTTTTTTTTCTCACTTTTTGATGTTCTTGTTCTCTTTAAATCGCTCAGGTTATTTTTTTGTCGTGTTCTTTTTAGTTATCAAGTAGTTTTTCTGTTGAAGAAATACAATTCGGGTCCTAGCCACATTTTGAGGTTAGACACCACCGTGCGCAGCGGCCGCGCTTTCGATTCGATTTTCCAACCCCGAACGCAAACACGAGTGCCGATTCCGACCGAAACTACCCTAATTTACGAGCGCCCGAACGGCCACGTGTGCTTCTAGCCTCCCCCAGCGGATTAGCATTTTCGTAAACGTTTACGAGTCCTACAAACTTGCGTCGGCGGCGGATACGTCGCTTGACAATCTGTATCGCACGGCGAATGGAATTTTAAGTGCGCGATACGCCCGAATATGGATTCGCTGCTTCCGGGAGCTAAGGGTTGGGTAGGGCGGGGAGGCTAACGATAAGTGAATTGAAGCGCGCCCTCGGTGGAGCTTAGCTGGGGGGGGGGGGGTCTGCAAATTTGTGGTTTATCCTCCTCCCGTAAAATTTCGTGAGGAACAGGATGGCTCAATTGATTCGAGTTTAGGAAACCGCCAAGCCACATCGAGCTAGAAACCAGGATAAAGCGAATTGTCCCAAGTTTTATTACTTATGATAAATTATATTTTTGGCACGTCTAAAAATCTAATGTAAAAAACGATTTGCACAAGGGAGGCCATAAATCAACTCTTGATCTGGATATAATAATATAATTTTGCCGCAGATCAAATGGAAGTTATATCATACGAATAACGTCATTTTGACGGCGTAATTCCGCAATCATATTTCTCGATTTCGGTGTCTGAAAATCTCCGCCTCTATGTTATTTTTTTAAGGGAGAACAAATTGACATCATTCCTTGAAGTTTATGCAAAATTTCCTTCGCACAATGTTCAGTCTTAAAGAATTGCCGTTGAGAAGTTTTCCGTTCAAAAAATAAAATATGACAGGAAGTTTGCGACTTCGCAAACCGAGTTAGGTGATTGCCGACTCACACCGTCAATTTGTATTTTTGCCATTAAACCAGCAATTTAAACTTGAACACTCCTACCTTCTTCAGACATTAATTTCCAGTCCTCCCTGTGTGCGTTTATTTTGAAGAGAGTTTATGTTGCGTAGTGCTGTAATTCATACCTTGTCCAAAAGCCGTTTGTTGAAAATTGTGAAAAAGTGAGCTGTTGGAAGATAACTTGTTTCAAATTAAATGTTGCAAAAACTTCGACCTCAAAAATTCAATATTCAACCCTGAAACATCAGATCAAATATTCTATGAGCCACGAGACCTAATGTAATTTTCCGAGTTTTAATTCGTTTCGCTCTAAATTTTGGAAGTAGCTCTCACCTCACTCGTTTACCGGTGGCTCGGAACGCAAGCGAAATCGAGAAGTGAATCGAAAATCGACGACACGAACTCAACGAGATGCTGAGGAAGAGACAATTCTTCGTCTCCAAAACGAAGAAACATATCTCCGTTCCAAGTATACAAAACTGACTCGAACATTACATTCATTTTCGCTAGCAGATGAGTGTGCAACATGTGTCCAAAATTTTACCCATTACTGTCGGTGATCAGGAAGAAATCACTGAAACTTTCCGATGGAGACGTCCCATGGTCTCCCTGAAAATACAAATTAGGGAGGAAAATCTAGCAACGATGGAATGTAGTTACGCTCTTTCGTCTTGGGAACGACGAATTCTGCCACGACAGCTCCCTACCGGAAGCATCGCCTCTCGAGGCGCGTCAATCTACTCATCCCGCAAGGTTGCTAGATTGTGCAGTTTAAGTAAGGTGGATATTTTACGTGGGTTTAAATTGAGAAAAGTGCCGATTTTCAGCACTATCTGGCAACAATTTCATCCCGTATCCGTGTTTTTATGCTGATGCGTTTTTTATTCCTCGTCATGAAGCTAATACTTCCGGCTCAGGTTCGATTGATACCTTATTTTCCGCGTCTACATCCCCACCTCCACCCCTCCTCCACCCATGCCTTTTCCATCTTCCCTCGACCCTCATACGCGATATTTCATATTTTTGTCGAAGTATCATTTTTTTGCAGTGCCACTTCGAGAGGGTGAACATCGAAGAGGGATATTTGGCCAATCTGCACGTGAATTGTCGTTTTCCGGAGGAAGTAACGTAACTACGTTCCGACTTTCCAAAACTTTCCACTCGAAAGTCATGTTTTTGCCAGAAACCCTTCGACAAACTTACCTAAATTGCACTCGTTCTCGCTCTGATCACACGCGAAAAGCAGCACAGACTTAGAGACAAATTATTATGCAGTCATATTTCTGTAAAAAAAAATTGAATTGTTTGAATCAATTTTGCAACCTTGGCATGGATTTACGTCCTTTCGTCTGGGAAATGACACCAAGTGACGCGGTGGAAACCTGGAATACTTTTATCCAAAATTGTATGAGGAACAGAAAAATATCACGGAATTAGGTACATGAAAAGACTTGGACAGGGAATTGGCTCTTTGCGTACAAGAGAAAGAGAGGCAACCTGAAAAATCAGGAACGCTGGTTTTCAGCGGGGACTTATTTCGGCATCAGGAATCCTAGAAAAGTGTCACGGAGTTTACAAATAATAGTTTTTTTTTCAGAATTTTTTCGTGGACAATCAAGTTTTTTACTTTCGTATTATGGAAATCGGGGATCTCTTGAGCTTTTCGGCATTGACGGATCCAGCAAATTGGCAACACTGTCGTTTCTCCATTTAAACCTATAGAAATGTATCGATTCTCAGAGGGGCCAGGTGCTCCGACAAGAATAGATTATTCAGCATAGGTTTAAATGGAGGAAATTCGGTGTTGCCCAATTGCTGGATCCGCCTCCGCTTCACGCTGAACCCCGACTTTTCAAGGTTTTCCTTTATCCATGTCGAGAAAATTCCCTGCCGTCGTAATTTACGGAAAAAAACCACTTATCCCCGAACCCCAACAACTTAGGTAAAGTAGCAACAATTAAATGCAATAGGGCTGAGTCGTACACTCCCACAGCCTCTGGGGCTGGACTCTAAAGCTGTAGGGCTGGACCCCGATGTTGTAGGGCTCAGCACTTGGCGCTAGTTTACCTAAAGCCTTAGGACTCAGCGCTAAATTGATTTTTCCGTGTTCATAATTTCAAGTTTTTCGATCATGCGAAGAGAAGAGCTGGAACTTTATGACGTCATCCGTGAACAATCCCGTGAGTGCAATTTTTCCCCGACTTCTCTAGGTCTCCATCGACCTTCTCCCCTTCGCTCGTCCCGGTTTCAGAGGTTTCCCCCGAGCGGCGCCGACGGTGAAATATTGAAACAACTACAGGACCGCAGCTGGCATTTCGCGGGCAAAACACGGGCGGGCGACAAACGCTGAAGCACCCTCGAAATCAACTGTTCATCAACCGCCGGCGCGGCCGGTCCGGCAGAACCGCGCTCGTCCACGGACCGCGAGACCGCAAACCTCGCGTGTCCAATAAAACTAATCGCCCCAATTATCGCCACCGCCGTCGCACCTGAAATCCCGGAAGCCCGAGCCGCGACCGCCGACTCGACTATCCTTCCGCGAAGCGTTATTAGCAATCGTTGCGCGGGACGCCGCATCTAAAATCCAGCGTACTGTTTAAAAAAAAATAATTTTCTGAGCTTACATTGAAGATGTGGAGAATGCACTCAGATTTTGTATTTCTTCATCTGACAGTGCTTACAGAGCTGATTTCGCAGTATTTTTTTGTAATTTTCCCTGAAATGAGAAATAGTATTGAAAAAAACAAATTAAATAAACTGCATTAAATTATTTTGAAAGGCGTATTAGTTGAGGCGTTAAGTGCGAAAACAGCTCTTCGGAGTCAATGTGTTTCAGAACTTTGTCTGAGGGCCCACTGCTTATTTCAGGGTTGCTACAAATAGAGAATACCGGGATACGTACGTCAGAGGATTTTTAAAAGTTAGGGAAAAGCGGGAAATGTCAGGGAAAATGTCTTAAGTAAATCACCTTTATTTAATTTCTAGAATGGGTTTGAGGTTTCGAACAACAAATTTTTTCCTGAATTTTTTTTTCAATTATGTCCTCTTAACCACCTGTCGTATCTTCAATTGTCGGGGAATTTCACCAAAATGTGTCAGGGAAATCAGGGAAATGGCAGGGAATTTAATTTTCTTAATTCTCTGGCAACCCTGTTATTTTCACTTGCCAAATTCTCCGCTTCCACAAAATTTCCGTCATGTATGACCGAGAAATCTCCACGCTCATTTAATCACCGTTACTATTAAAAATCGATAGCGTTACCATTTCAGTGTCACCGCTACGCAGCCCTCGGAGGTGGGACGGCGAAAGGGCGCCATAATTGGATGACGAGTGGGGGAGCCCGGGAACACTCCCGGGCGAATCATGCTACTCCACAGTAATCACTCTTCATTAATCGCGGTTCGGGGGAGGGGGGAGAGGGGGTGCAGCCGATCCACTCATTAGTGTTCCTTGCTGCAAAAATAAAAGCCGCCGTTATAATAAACGTGGGGCCCACGGGGAAAGGGGGCGGAGGGGGGCTCCTTGATCGCGGGGTCGGGGATGTCGGGATTCCGGGGTTTTGTTATCGGTAACAGCGCTAATATCGACCTCTCATCGTGAGAGCCGAGCTGCTTCAACCGAGGGCTCTGAGAGCAAGGGAAAGCGGTCGGGGACTCGGGTGCGGTGTCAGACTGTGATATGGCTCCGGAGAAGACGTTCTCCGGTTTTTTTTTTTTTTTTAAAGGTGATTCTATGTGATTCCTGCAACGGAAAATGCAAAAGTCAACTCCGAAGCCAGATATTAACACATGTCGCAGGCAAATAGTCAAATCGGGCATATCACACTGGAAAAAAAACACATTGGATCTAGAGTTCAGACTCTTGAAAACGTCGACAAGAAAAAGGGCTCATGATTCAAGCAGATTTAAGCTTAAATCAAAAGGAAATCCGCTCAAATTAAGAGGCTTAGTTCTTGATTTAAGCTTAAATCTGATTGAATCAAGAGTATTTTTTCTTGTCGATGTTTTTGAGAGTCTGGACTCTAGATCCAATGTGGTTTTTTTCCAGTGTGTGATTCTTGCAACGAAAAGTGCAAAAATCAACTCCGAGGCCAGATATTAACACATGTCGCAGGCAAATGGTCAAATCGGGCATATCATCAGTGCATAGAATCACCTTTAAAAAAAAGCCGGAGCTTGTTTTTAAGAGGCTGGACTTCAGATCCAATGTGTTTTTTTCCAGTGTGTGATTCTTGCAACGAAAAGTGCAAAAATCAACTCCGAAGCCAGATATTAACACATGTCGCAGGCAAATGGTCAAATCGGGCATATCATCAAATGCCTAGTTAGATAGTTACATTTTGATGGTTTACAAAGACTTGTATGTTTTTGACGAGGAACTATTAAGTTTCCATCGTTTTGGAAGTAATGATTCATCAAAACTACCAACTTATCTTGTATTTTGCCCTCAAAATGCTTCTCATATGTTTTAACTTTCAGAATTTTAATAAGTCGGTATCGTATGACATGCTGAAAATCCCGAGATGAAAGCTCGTTTAAGGACAAGATTTAATTTATTTACAATTATATGATGCCATTTTTTACAGAAACTCCTTATCAACTAGAGAGAATAAGTATTTTGTCTAAAATTAGCAAAAGAATCAAAATTTCAATCCAAGTTAGATTATTCGACTATGTGACTATGGGCATTTGACAAAATGCCCGATTTGACTAAATGCCTGCTACACTTACAATACAACGTGTAACCGTGCAGACAGACTAACGTGAGGATGTTATGTTCACCCACCTTTATTTTAAACTTCCAAGCCAATGCGGCATATGATAGTTTAAGCCCCTAGCAGGTCAGCCCAGACCAAAATAAAAAAAAAAAAAAAAAAAAAAAAACAATACAACATCGATTATCTGAAACACAAATCATGCAGAAGCCACTGTTTTTCACCTTAATTTTTTTCCAGAAAGAGAAAACGTTCTACAGATACTTTTAATCTAAAATGCCCTTCCCGTTCCCGCACCTCATCCTCGAGCGCCTTCTCGAAGGGCCGCGTTAATGTATTTGTTTATCTTTGTTTTCAATTGAGATGAAAAACAAAACAAAAAACCGTGAAAGCGTGTTTGTGTTGGAGCATAAGGGCATGTGTGTGTGGTGCTCCGCGGGAAACCGTCGCACAATGGAACGAGTCAACGGGAGAAGTTGGACAAAACTTGGAAACTTTAAAAGCTCACGATTCCAGTATTACAGAACTTGGAAGTCTTAGAAGCGGTCTCATTGGTTTTCTCGTAAAATTTACTTCAGACAGCACCCCTCAAACTTTAAAATTTTACGATATTAACATCTGATTTTGCAGTTTTAGCCCAAAAATTCACGTCCGATCTCTTGCATTGACTCGATTCCCTGTGCGTTGTATCAGGCACTTTAAGCCTCATCTTCCCGGTGAGATCGCTTTTGGTCGATCGTTGAATCGGTATCGATCGATCTCCCTATCTAAGCAATGCTTTGTATCGATCAAGCTCATTCGATATCGATTTAAGACGGGGAGGGAGAGTCGAGCCTGCCTCGTGGAAAAAGGAGACAAATATTTTTTAAGACGGATTAAGGGGGAGAGAAAAGGGGGGCGCCGAAAAATAATTTAACTTCGGCAGAAGAATACGCGGGACGGGGCAGGCCCGGATCATCCATCTTCCCGGAGCATTCCATCCGTTGAATAAACATTCGGATAAATATCTGCTTAAACGAAAGCAAAGTTATTTTAGTCCGACCGTCCGTATTTGCATTCGAATTTTCTCCGTTTCACGTGTCCATTCTCGTAGGGATTTTAATAAATTACTCCGTTGTCTCCGAGTGCCGTGAGATGAGGGGGGGGGGGCAGAGGGGGGGGGGGGGGCGCTTTCTTTTCCCCGTGTTTGCTTATGTTTATCCGGCGGAGAAACGAGTCGGAAATTCAATTTCACCTTCCGGTGATCGATTTAAACTGACAATAGATAAACGCGCGGCTTGAAAATTTTGAGCTTGTAATCCCTCCTTCCTTTTTCCGTCGGAGGATGAACTCTCTCACGGTTTGCAGCGCTGTATTGTTCGCGACGTAAACAGATGTCTGAATCTAAGCCGCTTGAACGTCGGAATCAGGAATAGTGTAGATTACAACTGAATTTCATCAACATCTTTGTTTTTTGCATACTTCTTTTTGAACGAGAGGAGCTTTTCTTTATTAATCTCCTGCACGGAGAAAAAAACTTCGTGCACGAGACCCGAAGTTGAGGTCATATATGGATCTCTGAAGTTTTCTGATCACGCATCCGAAAACTTGTGGTTGAACTGCCGAAGTTCGGGTCAGACATCGGAGCACTTCGGTATGTACCGGAGTACTTCAGATGTGTGACCCGAATCCTTCGGTATATATCGAAGTATTTCAGATTTCTGATCCGCAATTCAGCATCTAGACCTCAAGTTTTTAGATACGTGTTCTGAAATCTTCACAGATCCATATGACCTCAACTTCGGGTCCCACGCACGAAGTTTTTTTCTCCGTGTGGAATTGTCTTCTTTAAAAGAAGTCAAGATACAAGGCTAGTTTGCATGTTGTTTGAGATACCTAGTATAATATTCTAACTGATTTATCCTAGAATGGTAGTAGTCACTCTGTCTCTCTGTTTCAATGCATGATGGAGAAGCCATGTCGGTAAGAATTGAAAATGCAAGAAGAAAAATTTTCTCAAAGAAAGTATCAGTAATTAACCTTTAGATGCTCAGCCCAAGCTAGGTCTTTTTACCCGAGACTTGCTTAAAACACGTACTTCGCGGGTTTGTATGGGGCTGGTATATTCGAGCCGGTACGGATACACAAATACATTAAAAGAATGATGAAACTTTAAATTGAAAACAAGGATTAAATCGAGCGTCAACACAGCTGAAGATAGGAGAGACGTAATCGGCCCTAGTTTTTCAACTTTTCTCCCGAATCTGAGTGACACCTCATCGGCAGCATAGAGTGGAGTATTCCAAGTGAAAGCTTCAGACCGCGCGCCTTCAATTTCGCAGACGCAACACGGACATCCATCAAGTACGAATAGTTGTATCTCTGCGCCGTCATCTAGCGCAACTCCAACTGACCTATTCTGCCGTGCTAAGGAAGAACGCCGCATGAGCATTCGAGAGTTGTCAAATTTCCATTGATGAAACCTGTATTTTTGGCGACATTTATGCATATTCGTCCTTGAAATTTTCAGACATTTTAGCTTAAATTTGCGTACATAATTGTCTGAAAATTTTAAAAAATAATATTTGCAATTTTCCCAGTAAATTCGGTTTTTATTGGAGGAAACTCGACAACGTCTGAAGGCTCATACGGCGTTCTTCCTTAGCACGGCAGCATTGCACGAGAACTTCCCATTGAATTTTTTTTCGGGCGTCAAAGAGCTTCGACGCGGTAACGCCTTTCGTTCGAAGAACGACCGACACATTGTCGCCGGATGGTGCTGAGAATCATTACTTTCCCCAATGTAAACCCGTGTTTAATATCCACACTTGATGGCACAATCTGTCAACGTTGGACGGGCGGGAGCTCCTTTTTGATGTGGGCCCCGCGCCTGACGTGGGCCGAAACGCGGCGGCGGCGGCGGTGGCGAAATGAGACGGCGAAGGGAGGGGGGAGGGGGCTTCCGCCGTCCGGAGCGTAATTTGGTGTGTAAACATCAAACTTTTGTCATAATTTTCTCCCCTAACTAAGTTAATTTACGTTGCCGCGCCGCGGACGCCGGAGTTTATCGCCCGCCTCCCCCTCCCGCCCCCCGCCCCCGCCTGCGCGACGCCAATTTTCCACGCTCCAGATGTCCACGGCTCGTCAGCGCACGCTTCGAGGGGTCTTGGAGGAGTTCGTCACTCCTCCGACGGAAGGACGTGACTCGAGTTTCTCGTGAACCCTTGAAAGTATGGAGGTATAAGGACAGTGGGGCTCATGTGAAATTGGATTACGCCTTTTGGCCTGAGGAGAGAGGAGTTGAGGGACTTTGTCAGGGACCAGCGCCGCGCGGCGTCAAGTCTTTGGGTAATGACCTGAAATCATATGCTTACGCCGCCCTGCCGCACAGAGGCCCATGAAGGCTGTCAATTTCTAACCTTGGTCTGACCGGACCCAAGATTAGAAATGTGAGTCTTTTTGAAAAAAACACACATTGGAAGAAACAACACATTGGATCTAGAGTCCAGACTCTTAAAAACATCGACCAAAAAATACTCTTTATTCAATCGGATTTTTACTTAAATCAAGAACCAAGCCTCTTAATTTGAGCGGATTTCCTTTTGATTTAAACAAAAATCTGATTGAATCAAGAGTATTTTTTCTTGTCAATGTTTTCAAGAGTCTGGACTCTGGATTCAATGTGTGTTTTTTTTCCCACTGCATATTTGCGATATTGTAAGACTCTTGACATACAGTCGGTGCGAACGTATTAGAAAACGGAAGACGGCGCCGATGAATTGAGGAATGAGACGGAAAATAAGGAAAAAGACAAGACAAAGTATAAGAATAATCAGAGAAAGGAGAAGAGAATGAAAAAGATCAGAAAAAGGGGAAGAAAAAAAGATTGACATGAAGGAGAAGAGAAAGAAAATAATACAAGGAAAAGAGGAAGGAGATGAGGATGTAAAATGAAAAAAAGGGATAAGAAATTCTTCTTGTTCCTCTTCTTTTCTCTCCTCTCTTCAGACTCTTCACCTTCTCGTTTTTTTCTATCTCTCATTCTTTCATCTTTGCTTCCTCTTTTTTTAGTTCAAAATTCTCTTCCTTCATTTCCTCATCATATTCTTCCTCCTTCGCGGGTGAGCTCTCAACTCCAGGAAAATAACTCTAGGAAAATATTGCGCACCCTGAATTTAAAATTACCCCTGAAAAAGACAGCTCTAATTTAATAACAGATCCCTCCAGGGAGCAACAAGTTGAATTTATTCTCGTTGGAGACCGATTCCTACTTTTACATAAGTTTATGATATCAGGCCTGGGACCTCGGCGACCATTTTCTCTAACGGTCATATGACGTTGTAAGGCTACCTATAGGTTAAGAAGCAAATGTGGCACTCTCGCACGTGAAATTTGCTTGATTATTCGCAGAATTTTTGCCGTTTCGTGTAAAAAAAAAACTTGAGGAATACTGAGAAAAATAGAGCTTATTATTTCAAGGAAGTAGCGCTTTCTTTAAATTGCGCCCAGGAAAATGTTTGATGCGTCAAGTTGTTGCGACTAATTGTGAGTATTGTTAGTTGAATTTTAATCACATGGAAATGAAAGTTTCCAAAAATATTCAGCAAGACATCTACCGTCATCACAATTAAAATTTTACTGTCTACTATCAATCGCTCTTCTGTCGCAGGGCATATTCGCCACGGTGCAGTTCGCAGATATTGCAAAGACAAACTGTTTCTTTTCGATTATAAACTCCATTTTTCAAACTGAAATAAAATCCAGTCGTCCACAAATGAACTACTTCATAGCCTCGTTCCAACTATCAGTAGTATTTAACTTTTATTTTTCGTTGAATTTTTGTCCAAACCCGATGGTGGACCATTGTGCGCTGCGTGGTGAGCAGGGTGGGCAATCAGAGTGTTTACAAGCCTGGAAAATCCTCAGAAAGGAAGGGATTTTCTTTTAAATTTTTTCTCCACGAGACTCCCTTTCGGGGTTTATTTTTAGGGTATTTGAGGAATTCTCGCTCTAAACTTCGAAATTCGGGTCTCCGATCAATATGTTTTAATTAGTACTAGCAAATAAATGATAACTCCTGTAATCAACAGTGGCGTGGCATGCTTTGCAATGTATCGATTGATCTGCCATATAAACCGATAGAAAGGATCGATAAACAGGGTGTTCGCTACGAACGCCTTAATAATCGATTATTTATCATAGCTTCAAATGAGGAACTATCGCTTAATTCCGAGAAAATTTTTGTGGATTTCGTATCTGCCATGTTAAGGGCTCATTTCAGCATTACAGCGCAATATAATGCCCTAATTTGGCGCATAAATTGACTAACCTTCCAGCAACACCGCAGCAAGGTTCTGTTGAAATCTAGTTCAATTTTCCAGCCTAACTCCTTTAAACTCGTTCTTCTGAAAATATCACCTCATCGACCCAGGTCCTTGGACTGTCACGTTATCGAAAAAGCCAGGAGAAAAATTGTGTTTCTAATCAGTAATCATATTGAAAATTTTCCCACCACTCGAGTGTTCTGAGGCCAAACAAGTTTCAAAATTAGCAACGAAAGTCCTCTCCTTCCGAAAAGCGAGCCATCATACCAAGTAAGAACATCGTGTGGGCATCAGAATATTGCCAAATTTATTTTGATAAAATATGGGTTTCTTAGGAAACCTGTAAAAAATGTCTGACTGGAAAAAAAACACATTGGATCTAGACTCCAGACTCGTAAAAACATCGACAAGAAAAAATAATCTTGATTCAATCAGATTTAAGCTTAAATCAAGAACCAAGCCTCTTAATTTGAGTGGATTTCCTTTTGATTTAAGCTTAAATCTGATTGAATCAAGAGTCCTTTTTCTTGGCAATGTTTTCAAGAGTCTGGACTCTAGATCCAATGTGTTTTTTTTTTTTTCCCAGTGCTTCCTGTTTTTCAGAGAATTTGACTCTCGATTTAATTTGAAGTAGCCGAAAATTTCAAGGAGGAATGTGGATTACTTGCCTCCAAAATATATATATATATATATATATATATTTTTTTTTTTTTTTTTTTTTTTTTTTTTTTTTTTTTTTNTTTTTTTTGCGAGGAAAATTAAGTAGCTTTCGAGTGTTCAAACGACGTTCTATCTTAGCGAGGTAGGGGGAAGCACGCTCTCGATCACTCTTTGATTTAATAAAGTACTGATTCGATGATAGCGGGAGACAAAACCGCCCCTGCTCGCCCTTTCCGAGGGAAGGATCTCCTACGGGGCCGAAATGAGAGCCGAGGCAACGGGCGCACTGTTGCCAAGCCGTGCCTGAGGGATATCGACTTTTTTCCCCTCAGGATTTCGTCAGGTTATTGGCCGTCTTGGCAACGTGAAACTTTTCAAGGGTTATGATCAAGCTGCCACTTCACGATTCTTAAGCGAGTTCAGCTGTTGCTTCGGAGGCGCGTCATTTTTTCTCTAATGACACGCTCTTCTTTTTTCTATTTTCTCTGTCGAGGTGTCGATGCAACGTTCGCCGGTAGGCCTCATGAAATGTGTTTTCGTTTCCGTTTTTCCCGCCCAAAAGCTGATCTTGTAAATAACAGAATGCACCTGCATACCACGGATTTATCAGTATTTGATCAATTTGCGGGAATATCCTCTGAGAAATTGGAAGAAAGATATTTCCAAGTTCTCAAGAAAATTCAAGATTTCTTGAAGAAAATTTGGCAACGCCTGAAGGCTCATACGGGGCTTCTACACTTATTGTCAGTAGGCTAGCACGGCCGAGTACTCCACGGCGCTTGGATGCGACTCTTCGTGCTCTAAGGATATCCATGTTGCATTGAAGGAGTTGAAGGCGCTCTGAATTTTTGTAAAAATATTCGGTTTCTTTTTCTTCAATCGAAAGTTCTGTTTTTTTTTTTTTTTTTTTTTTTTTTTTTTTTTTTTTTTTNTTTTTTTTTTTTTTTTTTTTTTTTTTTTTTTTTTTTTTTTTTTAAAATTCAAGTGAACATCAATTTCGAAAAGAAGAAGAAAGAAAAAAACGTCAATCGATTTTCATCTTTAGAACGTTGCTAATAGACTCGATTACACTTATTACGGTGTCGAATATAGGTTACGGCTTTGAAAATTCCAGCGAAAATGCATCAAACAATAATTCGAGCACTCGTTTATGCTTGCGGTATCCTCGCTGTTTGAAGGCGATTTTTGAAAATGCGGAATACGGACTACGCGAAGTGCACGTTTTTATAGTGTAAATTGGACCAAGTTCATCAGAAAGGAATCAACCCACATCAAGCTGAAACTGAGAAAAAGAGGTTTGAAGTTTTATTCCTCCATAAGACTCATTGTAGAATGTAAATTTTAACTCCTCATTTCATAAACTAAAATTTTTTGTCGACTTTTTTTGTCGTATTTTTGGCAGAAGAAAATATATAACTACACAAACTCAAAAACCTTCTTAACTCAATTTTTTCTAAAGTTTGGGTTGGTTCCTTTCTGATAACACTGGAAAAAAAACATATTGGATCTGGAGTCCAGACTCTTAAAAACATCGACAAGAAAAAATACTCTTGATTCAATCGGATTTCTGCGTAAATCAAGAACCAAGCCTCTTATTTTGAGCGGATTTTCTTTTGATTTAAGCTTAAATCTGATTGAATCAAGAGTATTTTTTCTCGTCAAAGTTTTCAAGAGTCTGAACTCTAGATCCAATGTGTTTTTTTTTCCAGTGAAACTCGGTCAAATTATAAATTCCAGATGTGCTCAATGGTATTTTTGCGCTTTAAAAAGTGTACCCATTCGATTTCATCTGAGGCGTGCAACATTCCCTCTGCTGAGGAATTTAAGCCGCCCGTGGTGGAGGCCGTTTCGGAGATTTAGCTGGCTCCGGGCGCCTATCGCTAATGGGTCGGAGCTTCCCGTCCTTGCCGGTCCCGAGGCCCGGCGGCCATAAGTGCGTTCGGATCCGCGCCCGGATTTGGAACTCGTCTTCGGCTCACGCGCCCCCATTGCTCCAGCAATTATCCACCCCCTATCCCCTTCTAGAAACTTCCCTCCGAGTTTATCGGGGATTCTTCCCCTGATCTGGATTCAACTGCACCCTCGGAGGCTGTTGTCAAGTCTCCTGGGATTTTTTTTGGTCGATTTATTTTTCGACGTTTTTTGCAATGGAACCTTCAGGTATCGTCCATGAGTCATGCCGCTATCACACGTTGAATTTGGCAGCTGAATGTGGCAGTCAACAGTAAGCGCTCAACAGCTGAAATTTCACTAATTCGAGTCATTTCTCATCCAAATGTGTATCAAATCTATTCGAATAGTTCAGACAAATGCGACATTATCCGATGGTCGCTGAGAATCGTTGCTGAATTTTGCGCGTGACGCGCAGAATTCAATCCCCCAAACGGGGGGGTTGAATTCTGCTTAATCTTATGCAATTTGTAAAAACGTAATCATTATTCCCGTTTGTGACACTGTGGAGGCCTAAAACACGGTAACCAATCAGAAATGGATTCAAATTGTCTTGACTCTCAGTATGAAGAGACTCTAATACAGACTAAGGAGGATAATGATGACCTAACTACACACATTTTGACGACCACCTTACGAAATACCTAAATAAATCGGCTGAGGGACCATGGTGCACTCTAAATCAAGTTCGTCAATTCTCCAACAAAAGAAAACTTCATTTTTTGCACAATCTTGCGGAGAAAAGTGTCAGATTACGGAAGAAAAATTCACTTCGTGTGCAATCGGTATACTTCTCATTAACTTATGACGGCGCAAGGATGCAACTATTCGTGTTCTAGAGATGTCCGTGTTGCATATCCCAACAGTTGAAGGCGTTTTGGATTTCTTATCATACCGCAAACCGCGACACCGCGAGCCGCGCTGACGAATGTATGGGGGAAACTAATGGCACATACGACATTTCTAAAATAAAGGGACTCTACTCGGCTCCATCGGCTCCTCTGAAATGACATCACCTGGTATAGAGAACACTGAAAAAAAAATCTCGGTGTATTTACTAAGAAAAGGGTAAAATTACCAAGAATTCAGGGTTCTATTTGATCCCAGTTTTTTCTTGGTAAAATTACCATTTATGGAATTGGTAATTATACTGAGAAATCTCGGTAAAATTATTGAACTTTCTCGGTAATTTTACTGGACCTTGGTAAAAACGCCAATATTTTTTCTAGACTGTGGTAGAATTACCGAGATAAAATGGCAAAGTTACCGGGAATTGATTACCAATAAAAGTGGTATTCTTACCTGAAAAAAACAGTAAAAATACCGGTTTTTAGGTAAGCTTACCAGTCTGTCTTGGTAAAATTACTAATAATCGGTAAAAAAGTGAGATGGTAAAGGTACCAACGGACCTTGGTAAAAACGCCGAGAATTTTTTTTTTCAGTGAAAAGTCGAGAAGGGACAATCCAAACTCTACAGGTAACTTCATCACCTGGGGTGATTTTTGGAATTGCGAAGGATTTCACCTGCTCAAGTAAGTGCACCTATGCCCTGGCGTGCGCATCTGGAAGTGGCGGGAAAATCCGGTCTCGGCTCTTTACATTTTCTCTCGTTCGAGTCCCGAGCCAAAGCTCGGCGAGTCTTCGCGGGTGAGTGCTTCTTTACAGGCTCCTCGCGCGCCTCCCAGTGCGAAGTGTAACTTCCGGCCATTCCGCGCTCTGTCTCCTACTTCCGTTCATCCCTCCGCCCATCTCTCTCTCTCACACGATGTTGCCGGCTCGCGAATGTTTCACTCACGTCCTCGTCGAGGATATTGAAAACGTGATTCTTTTGGGAATCGTTAGAGTCCTTTTATACCCAGAGTTACGACAACTCACTTTTGGTTGGGCTGAAAGTGGCCTAAAAAAAATCCAATTCTGATTGGTTCTCGCTCATGGAGTCCCAAACGAGTGCACCAAGATGGCGGTGACTTGAATGTGAACAAAAATAATGAAAACATCACCTAATTGTGGTTTATCAAGAGTAAATTGTTATTTCCATCGGTCCAAAATGAAAATAGATCAAGAAATTATTCACACACCAATATCATTTTCTTTTCAATCGATCAATTTTGTTGATGTTGTTGTTTTTGGATGACAGACATCGCAGGATTCCTTATTCTTATCCCTCAATATCGTTTGTTTGGGTGCACTCGTTTGTGCCTCCATGGCCAGCCAAGGTCGGCTGCCAGTCAACTGATAATCAAGTTGTCTTAACTCTGGGTATAAAGGGACTCTAAGAATCGTGATACATCGTGGCCGTTCCAAAACCTCACTCGATCAGTTGGACCGCGTTTAGCAGAAAGGAACCAAGTTACATCACCTATCGACAAAACTGGACAACTAGACAAGGTACGAATTTAAGCTATCTGATACATGTTCCTTAACCAGAATTTCACGTAAAACACGATTCGCACAACGAAAATCACTAAAACCAACTCCTAACGAAGGTATTAATGTTTTTCTTTCACATTGGTTACGAGGAATTCGAACTGCCCGCTCACAAGAAACTCAAAGCTCTACGTGAGTCAAATCGTCCACTGCAACGGTTTCAGCAAGATTCTCAATCGAGCAATGTTCATTTCCCACCATGTGTTGTTCAAACTATTAGCAATTTGCTATAGCTGAGCCAAAGCGTCAAGATCGAGGTTGCCAGATTTTTATATCGCAGAGACTGTCATGATAACGTTTAGCGCGCTATGTGAATCACGTAGAGCATTGAGTTTTCATGAGCGGGTGGTTTGAATTCACGCATCATTAAATATCTTCGTAAGGAGTTAATTTAGGTAATTTTTGTTGTGCGCATCGTGTTCTGCGTGAAATTTTTGTTACGGAACATGTATTAGAATGCTGGAAATCGTACCTTCTCTAGTGGTCCATTGGGCACTTTAATTTTTAACATGAAGGCGGTTGTGCCGATTTTTGTGCAAATTTCGGTTGATTTTCCGCATAGTACGATGCAAATTCCTTAAAATTTTCTAAGGAATCCGCTCCAAGGATTTTTTGTAAAATATAAAATTGTCCAGTTAAATTTAGCAATAGCTGATGCGGCTTGGTTCCTTTCTGCTAAACGCGGTCCAGTTGAGCTGATCGTAGACTTGCTCGGATGGTGATATAGCTAGAAAAACCCTGCAAATGAGAGGGAATTTGAAACACATAAATTCATGGAAAATCGAAGGGAATTCTCTGAAAGCCGGAGAATTTTCATTTCGCGAAATTACCGCTTCGACGGCAGGTCGACCGTGCACAGTTAAAAATGTCCGTGTTTGATGTTGATCTGTTCTACTCTTTTATGTGTCAGATCAACCCAAAGGACGTGCACCCAAGGGACGAAAAAAAAAGTGTCTTGATTTGCAACGTCGTATCGAAGAAAAAAATTGCGGTCTCGAAGGGCGAGTTTCGGTTTTCATAAAACCTTAAAGTTGGTGTGCCAGGAAATCGAAGTTTTCGGTCATAGAACCCGAAGCTCGTTCCAGGTGAAAGAATTCTTCCGTTTGAAGTACGAATCAGTACGACCAGTCTAAAGTTTGGTCGTCTGCATAGAGGTCCGCTTCCCACAACCAAAAACTTAGATTACCCACTTCTGCGTTCCATATGAAGTGGAGTTTTTCTTGCCTTCACAGACGAAATGAGTGGCAACATCGGGCGTGGGCGTCGTATTTTTCGCATAATTTCACGTATTATCGTCAAATAAATTGCTGAATCCTTCTTTAGCAGAAGTTCCACATCTTCCTGATATGTTGGTTCGAAAGTGACGTCTGCTCGCTCCATTACATTGCGAATCGACGCTTTCAATGCGGTGAACGCACTTTCACGACCAATGGAATCCCGTCTCTCTACCATCTCCAACTGACAGGTGAAACCTTTAACACATACACACACAACTAGGTTTAATCACAAACTAGGGGTTTTTTAAGTCCGTGCATGTCGGATGAGTATGCATTTGGAAGGAGGAAAAGGAGTAGAGGAGATGGGGAGGAAGAAGTGAAGAAAAGAAAGAAAAAGAGACCAAAAGAAGGCTGAAGTAGAGGAGAAATGAAAATTTATTCCTACTATTCCTCTTCTTCTTTTTTTCCCTTCCCTTCTCTTCTTCCTCTTCTTATTCTCTCTTCTCATCCTTTTCTTTCATTCCTTCTTTTTCATCCTATTTTCCCACACTATTCAAGTACTCCATTATCATTTTTTCTATTTTTTTCTATTTTCTTTCCAATCCTCTAAATTTTACGTTCTTGTTTTTTCCTACTACCTACCAAATGTGTTCCCATTTTTTGTTACGAACCCTTCAACTTAAGTACAGAGTTCTTTGTGACCCTAGTTGCTAGGCACAGCTTAGTAGTATTACTACTACTACTACTAAAACTACTCCTACTACTCCTACCACCACTACTACTACTACTACTACTACTACTACTACCGCTACGACTACTATTTCTACGACTACTACTGCTACTACTACTACACCACCACTACTACTACGACTACTACTACGACTACTACTGCGACTACTACTGCTACTACTACTGCTACTACTACTGCTACTACTACTGCTACTACTACTACTACTACTACTACTACTACTACTACTACTACTACTACTACTACTACTACTACTACTACTACTACTACTACTACTACTACTACTACTACCACTACTACTACTATTAATACTGTTACTATTACTACCACTACCACTACTACTACTAATACTGCTACTACTACCACTACTCCTACTACCACTACTACTACTACTACTACTACTACTACTGCTCCTTTCTTCTACTCTTCCATAACCCTTTTCATATTAGCCTCCTGAAGACTAATCTGACGTAATGCACGGTAGAAATCCTATGCCAATGACACTTGTGTGCCTTGAAACTCTCCGTGAAGGTATGACCCGACCCCTATTGCTCATTCCTATTTATTGATATCAAATTCGGTCCCGACAAGCCGACTCCAGCCAAGATAATCCCAGGTATCTTATTCGCGGAGACGACCGACGACCTGTCAAAGCCTTCATGAAGTCCCGAACTCAAGATTCAAACCCCATCGCGATTCCCCGTCTCGTAATATACAGCTCCCCGGGACCCGGGATGAGAGCGGAATCTCGATAACCAATAGGCCCCGGCGCCGGGGTCGGGGGCTGCAATGAAACTTGCGGTTAATTAGAAGACGGCTTTGTTATGCTAATCACGACACGACGTGGGATTCTTTGGCCCCAGCTCCGACTCCGGCTCCGGCGGATCCGACACTCTCGCCCGAGTTTCGCATTCAGCCGAGGAGCTATTGTCAACCCCGAGTTTCGTCTTCGCCATAACGAACCGTCCGCGACTTCCGACAGGAATTGAGGAGTTTTTCGGGAAAAGGGCGTATGAGGCTTTCGATGCTGCTGAGATCGTGCAAGTTTTCATCGTGTTTGCGGCAGATGGATTTCATTTGAATCACTAAATACAAAAAGGGCACATATCCAGAAAACCAAATTGTTCAGGAGACACAAAAAAACTGTTTATTTCGTGGTAGATATTTTTTGGAAAGTCGTTTTGTTTAAAAAAATATCTACCCCGAAATAAACAGTTTTTTGTGTCTCCTGAACAATTTGGTTTTCTGGACATGTGCCCTTTTTGTATTCAGTGATTCATTTACAGTCGAATTGCTTCGTATATTAGTGAGGGAAAACTTGGAGCAGATTTAGGGGAAAATGGATAGCTGAAGTGTTGGATAAGTTACTTACGACTAGAGAACTACGTCAAACAATCTTAGCAGCCTTGGAAGTCTCATACGCCCTTTTACCGAAAATTGCCTCAGCTGTAGAAGTAAGATGCTATTTCTCGCGTACAGACTATTTTAGGGTGGTATTCATATCCGTTCCTTATACAGCTCTTTTTCCTTTAGGAAGCCCAGGATTCTTGTGGTTTACATTGTGATAAAGGTAGATTTAAGGAGATTATCAGTATAGTATCAATAAAATGACAATATCAACGAATCTCAAGTAAAATTCAATATTGTAACCTAGGAAGTATAGGACCTCGCTAGGAATTGCAATGATTTGATCTCCACTAAAAAATGTGAAATACGGAAGGAAAAAGTCTATGCTTTTGACATACTTTTAGGTAGATACGAACTTCCCTTAAAATGTTCCAAACCTAAAAAATTGTTTCTTTTGTATTTATATTTTTGGTGGGAGTAAATCATCGAGGGAAAATTTGGCAACATCGGAATGTAGTAACGTTTTTTCCTGAGGGAGAAGACGAATTGTGCTCTCCCTAAAAAGCGCAGCAAAGCGATCGATATCGAATGAGTCCACTAGGTCCAGGTGGAACCATCGAATGTACCGAATATCGAATGACGGAGTCACTAAATCAGTCCATCATGATGACTAATTTATGACCGAATCCATTGGTCCATTCCGATGCCCGAGCATATGCACGGATGCAGTTGATCACCTAACCTCGGACGCGTGTGGGCACGGCACCTCAATCGTTGCTCCTTAAACGTAAGGGCGTATCTCAGTATCAACGTGAGCCCTGCTCTCCGTTTACCTCTATGCTTTACGGGGCTCAATTAATAACCAAGACTCGCCGTTACGTCGGTGGAGCGACGAAATGAACCGGGGTCTCATCAAACGGAGACGGGAGCGTGAAGGCTGAAGGGACGGTAATTTGCAGTGCCGAGGCGTGAACATCGATTATCGATATTATCCCATTCGAAGCCACGGTAAAGAGTCGATTATTATGGTGTTCGTTTCGAACGCCCTGATAATCGATATTTTTTCATAGGTTTGAATGGAGGCACAATCGATGTATCGCGGAGGACGCCACGCCACTGGTAATTTGGACGCCTGGCGTCGTCATCAGAGCTCTGCCCGTTACACTATCGAGATGCTATGATTGATCGAGTAAACTGTGAAGACAAATTCACTCCTCCACCGATACCGCAATTGATCCCCTCCCCGCCACCCTTCGCCCTTCCCGCCCCCCTTCAACCCCCTCGTTCCGCGCAGCGACGTTTGCTCGGCTCCGAAATCAAATATAACGTCCTGACACCACTTCGCGACCCCGACCCCCCGATGTATCCCGTTTCTCGCTCCGTATGTGATCGGGGGACTGGGAGGGGGTTCCTTTTCCGAAATTTCCGAGCTGCTGTCGGACTCTCGCGTATTTTTGTTTCAGGCGGAAATCAGTAAATGCACTGATGAGTTGTGGTAGTTTTAGAGTGCTGTTTATACGAAAAGTATAGACAGGTCGGTAATTTTGAGGTTAGGTCATGGAGCTTTTAGGGCCCAAAAGGGCAGCAAACCTATGAATTCAAATCATCCAGAATGATTTATTATTACAATTTTTACGACCTGTTTGTAAAGCACGTATGTGGCTCAATTTTTGCATGAATTAACTAATTTTTGCGGAAAAGCGCTCATTTATGAGCATTCATGGACATCTTGGTTTGATATGGAATCGGAAGATTGGCAGCGACATTTTTCGTGTTTGAAGGCTGGCTGCTCTTTTGGGTCCTAAGAGCCCCATATTTGGACATGTCCGTACTCTAGCTACATGTATAGGTACCCTAATGCTAGTCGCAGGCTCGCATTTTGATGGTTTAAGTTTGTTGGGTAGCTTAAAAATATCCAGATCCGTCCAAACGCCTAGTTCCTATGTCCAATATCAACAAAGATATCGCCCACCGAAAACTATCGTGCATAACGTCATCCATATCGGTATAGTATACCATGGTTTTTTCTACCTTTGGCTCATCATTTTGTGATGTATTTAAATTGGTTGCTCCACTTCGATAAGATTGAAACAACCTACCTTTGACTCATCAGTTTGTCATGTATTTAAATTGGTTGTTCCACTTCGATACGATTGAAATAAGTTGGAAGAAACCACACGGAAAAAACGAGCTTAGGGTTGGGACCTACATGTTAGTGCTGGGCACTAACGAGGGTTAGATCAAATGGAGCCAGCAAGTCAGAGTAGTGCTGGGCACTAAACAGCTCGAGGCTGGGTCACTAAGGAAGAAGTAGTGTCAAGCCCTAAAGTGACTTTGGAGCGAGCGTAAAATATGAAACGCCTCCGCCTGGGATCGAACTCGGGTTGCGCCGGTGGAAGACCAGCGCGTTACCACCAGGCTATCGTGACTCCGATATATCATGGGTGAATTTACACCTGTTAAGCGCAACTACGTCTCGCGGCATCTGATTAGCACTACTCATGTTCAGTGCCCACCTGTACTGCCTTCCGGTGTTGAGCTGTACAGAGCTTAGACGCCGGCCCTCAACTACTCCCCACTAAACGGCCAGTAGTGCTCAACACTAGTCTTGTTTTTTCCGTGCACGGTATATGCACAATCACAATCACGGTGGATGACGTCATACGCCGTAATATTTGAAGGGGAATGTCTCCTTTAAAACTGGACGTGGGAACTTACAATCAGTGTTTGAATTGAACGTATTATTTTTGCTGATCTGTAATCTGAAATCATTAATTCAAAATCAAAAATCAAAGATCAAAATCATTGTCAGCGTAGCGGTTAAGAGGAATTAAAGAATAATAAAAAGTGGGGACTATGAGGGAAAAGTCACCAAGGCAAGAAATCTCTCCTAGCATACGAATTAATGAGTTTGATAGACATATTGATTGACATTTTAGGCTTATATCACAAGAGCTTTTTTTGAAAAGGCCAGGAAAAAATACTGTCGGTACTTATTTACCGTCCCTGCGGTTCAGTTGAAAGCATAGGGTGTTGACAGAACTGGAAAACCAGGAAAAATAACTGAAAAACATCATGCGGAGTTGCAAAGTCAGCGGCTCCTTTGTATCAAATTTCAGATTGGCGAATTATTATTTGATGTCTGAAGCAGTGGCGTGGTGTGATGATCGATCATCGATATTTCCCCATTTGAATCCGTGGTAAAGAATCGATTATCAAGGTGTTCGCTGCGAACACACTGTTCATCGATCCTCTACCACAGGTTTCAATGGCAGATCAATCGATACATCGCAAAACACGCCACGCCACTGGTCTGAAGCTCTAACCCGCGAAAATTCCATGCGGAAATCCCGTGTATTCTCAACTTCTCAAATACGCTCAAAGTGGAAAATACGCATCAGGAAACTCTTTATTTTTAATCTCTGAAAAAGAATGCAACATCTGTATTGCTCACCGCTAAAAGTCCCAGACGATTAAAGTGATGAACTACAATTTTTTATCGGTTTTTTTGCTTGAGAAAAAACCCACCTACGTTCGTAGTGAGCGCATAGGCTCACCGCGTGGTAAATTGACTTCTCTCAAGTTGCAGGCTGACAGGCCCGTAAATGCAGTGAGTCAGGAGCATGATGATTGCGAAAGTCTGCTCCGTGTTCGCCGCGTTTTTCGTGTGTGTTAATTTGGTGAGTTTTCGTTTAATTTCCTTGCGGCGCTGGAACGTCACGTTATAATTTCCAATTTTTGAGGCCTAACATTTTTTTTTTTTTGCGAGAGGATCTGATTAGTAGTGTAAATCCATACTTTTACGCTCTCCTTTAATTAAAAACGCGAATTCCCTATCCCGTTCAAAACTATAAATAGAGCACTAATAGATGAACGGCAGATATGGATGAGATGATGGATGTACGCAGTTTACGATTTTTTTTTTTTTTTGAAAATAAGATTTCTTGATATTTAAGAGTCTTGAGATGATGAGCAATATTTTCAGTCCATTTTTTATGCCGTAGCCTAAATCAGATTACAAGTCTCTCATTCAACACTGTGAGAAAATCATTGAAAGTTTTACAGGGGGTGTAGTACTCGAACGATAAGCTGAAATAGATGTATCGACGAATAAAGTCTGGATGGTTCCGTTTATTTAAGACATTCCTCTAGAAATAAGAATACTTCATCTCTAAGAGTTTAGTATTATTTTTTTCTCGTCCGTTTTTTAAAGAATCATTTAAAACCCACAATCGTGCCGAAGGAATGAGCTTTTTAATTAAGTGCATTAAATACACACTCTTACTTGTATTTTTTGATGCAGATAGGATGTGTAACTTGAATACCTGCTAGTACATATTTTAATAGTGTATTTTCTTCGGAAAATACACTAATAATCAGGCACGCCATCTTTACTATCTCCCTTGAGCTTGGCTTCAGAGGAAGAATTGTAACCTGTCAAAAATCAATATGGCGATCGAGCCTCAAAGTTCACGGAAAAAACGAGTTTAGGGCTGGTACCTGCACCGAAGGTCCCAGCCCTAACCGGGTAGGTAAACTTGCTTCACCTCCACCGCCATAGGGGCAGGCCCGGCGCGCATAGAGCCCAAATCTACCTACTTCAGGGTTCATCCCTATCTGGTAAGAGCTGCACCCTGTCCAGGTAGGGCTGGGCCTCACCCCCGCAGGGCCTGCCCCTGTGGCGGTGGAGGTGAAGCAATTCTAGGGCCCAGCCCTAATCTCGTTTTTTCAGTGTTTAATTTCTTGTATTGCCACCGCTTCTATACTTATTGTGAACTTTATCATATTGAGTACTCTTTTAAGAAAACGAAGGTTGATAGGTTAATCGCTAAGTTCAGCATGAAGATATTTGTTTGCGTGTAAGAAGGAAATCGTCATGCAAGTTTCGTCAAAGTAAATTCGAAAGCACCGTTCACGGAAAAAACAAGACTAGTGTTGAGCACTACTGGCCGTTTAGTGGGGAGTAGTTGAGGGCTGGCGTCTAAGCGCTGTACAGCTCAACGCCGGAAGGCAGTACAGGTGGGCACTGAACATGAGTAGTGCTAATCAGATGCCGAGAGACGTAGTTGCGCTTAACAGGTGTAAATTCACCCTTGAGACGTCCGAGCCTCGATAGGCTGGTGGTAACGCGCTGGTCTTCCACCGGCGCGACCCGAGTTCGATCCCAGGCCGAGGCATTTCATATTTTACGCTCGCTCCAAAGTCACTTTAGGGCTTGACACTACTTCTTCCTTAGTGACCCAGCCTCGAGCTGTTTAGTGCCCAGCACTACTCTGACTTGCTGGCTCCATTTGATCTAACCCTCGTTAGTGCCCAGCACTAACATGTAGGTCCCAACCCTAAGCTCGTTTTTTCCGTGTTTTTAACTTCTATATGTCGCAGGCAAATAGTAAAATATTCCAACTTAGATTGAAATTCTGATTATTTTCCTAATTTCAGACAAAATAATTCATTGCTCCTGCAAGAAAAAATTCTCAGTAAAAATGTGCACATACAATAGTATTTTAAACAATTTTTAGATCCTGAAGAGACACTGATCTTGAAATTTTCAGCATGTCGTAAAATACAGAGTTCTTGGAATTTCAACATTTAAAAATATGAGAAGCAATTGAAGAGGAAGGGACAACAAGAGTTCGTAGGTTTGATAAGTTATTTTTCCAAAAATAGCGAAAAATCGTCAGCTCTTCGCCATAAATTCACAAAATTGTGTAGACCGTCAAAATTGGACTATCTGCCTAGGCATTTGACAAAATGCCTGATTTCACTATTGGCCTGCGACACTATACATATAAATTTAGAAGTACCAGTATCGGTGGTAAAATGAACTTAGAACTTTTGATTTCATTTTATACTTTCGAAAGACAATTGGATTACATTTTGCAGTAAGGAACCACTATTTTCGACTCATTTTAGAAACACCATGTATGCCATTGGTTTTCTATGCAAAAAGGTGCTTTTATGGAAGAACCAGAGAAAGTGGTTCCTTATTGCAAAATGTAATCCAATTATATCTCGAAAATTCCATAATTATGATCCAGAGGCCAATGTTTTGAATGTTTCCGAATAATCCTAGTAGTGACTGAAACGTAGGAAACGTGGAATTTATCGATTTGACCCAGAACCCATTTTCCCTATTTTAAGGAACACCTCGTGAAGTGAATTTTATTTGGAGGTTCGGAAAATGTCTTCACACCCGGCCCTCACGGTGTGCACTGTATTTGAGTGTCGAAACTCGGTTACCGTGACGGATGAATCTGGTGTCGATGATTGATGAAACAGAACCGGACAGAACATCTGGAGAAGTTCCGAACGTCTAAATAAAATTCTGTCGAGGTTTATCTCCAGCTACTCGTCGCGTCGTGAGGAGTTTCCCATACACGGTTCGTCGTTTCCCACATGAAAGATCATAACTACACTGGAAAAAAAACACATTAGATCTAGAGTCCAGACTCCTAAAAACATCGACAAGAAAAAGTACTCTTGATTCAATCAGAATCTAGCTTAAATCAAGAACCAAGCCTCTTATTTTCAGCGGATTCGATCAAGTAAAAATCCGATTGAATCAAGAGTATTTTTTCTTGTCACTGTTTTCAAGAGTCTGGATTCTAGATCCAATGTGTTTTTTTTCCAGTGTAAGTACACGGAAAAAACGAGCTTAGGGTTGGGACCTACATGTTAGTGCTGGGCACTAACGAGGGTTAGATCAAATGGAGCCAGCAAGTCAGAGGAGTGCTGGGCACTAAACAGCTCGAGGCTGGGTCACTAAGGAAGAAGTAGTGTCAAGCCCTAAAGTGACTTTGGAGCGAGCGTAAAATATGAAATGTCTCGACCTGGGATCGAACTCGGGTCGCGCCGGTGGAAGACCAGCGCGTTACCACCAGGCTATCGAGGCTCTGACGTCTCAAGGGTGAATTTACACCTGTTAAGCGCAACTACGTCTCTCGGCATCTGATTAGCACTACTCATGTTCAGTGCCCACCTGTACTGCCTTCCGGCGTTGAGCTGTACAGCGCTTAGACGCCAGCCCTCAACTACTCCCCACTAAACGGCCAGTAGTGCTCAACACTAGTCTTGTTTTTTCCGTGTACATTTCAATATTTCAAATTACCTCTCGCAAATTGCATTTTTACCACGAGAATCTTGGGCGGTTTTGGCTGAAAATGTCACTGATTTTTCCTCTGATCTCTTGCAATAATCAGACAAATTTTCAGCAAGAACTGCGCAGGTACATTCTCATAAAAAATTGAATTTCTTGAGTCAATTTCGCAACCTTGGAATGGAGTTACGTTTCTTTGTCAAGGAAACGACGAATCAAGAGCTCTCCCAGCTGGCCGTGAATCTTTGAGTTAGTGAAAAAATTATGAAGCTTTGTCAAAATCTACTAGTTATAAATTGTAGCTAGAAAATTTTACAATCTTTCGACAACAATTTTTTTTAAGCTCAGGGTGTCTACAAGACCGGAATTTCCGGAAAGTCCGGAAATAGTACTGATGTTTTAAGGGCGGTCCGGAAGTACTGGAAAAGTGCGAAAATTCCGCAAAAAGGTCCGGATTTTTATACATTTTTTGTCACTTTTGTCGCAATTTTAAATTTTTGAAATTTTTCTAATTTCGTGAAATAGAGGTACTGAGAAAGTACGGAATTTTTCTGTCGGAGGAGGTACTGAATTTCTCGAGAATGTACTGAAAAAGTACCGTAAAAGTACTTATTTTTGACCAGCCTGTTTTAGTAGACACTCTGAAGCTAGACAAAACGGAATTAAGGAAAAAGGAGGATCAAATGGAGCTGATTAATCCCGAGGAATCTTTCTCAGTAGATACAGCTAGCTCTTTTAGCACTGCACAGCTATCCCACTCGCTTTCTCAGAGTCCCACGAACTGAACCCAATTAAATTTTTACAATTAAATTCAAAGCTCATCTTTGGTTTTATACATTCAAGGGACACGCGGTGATCCACCGAGTAAAATCACAGTTAAATCGAGTATATTTCACACCGGAGGAAATATAGCTTCCTTGCGACAATTTACTCTAATATTTCCAACTGTGCTACAATTTATGAGCGTCAGAATTCGCTGTCTCTCTAACAAAAGGCTGTAATTACATTTCAACGTCGCAAAACCCGCAGCGTGTACTTTCAATAGGTAACTGCTAGGCATTTCTATCCTATATAATTTCACCAATTTTTCGCTCGTTAAAAAAAAATGAAAATTCGCAATATTTTGGACCGAAATGGTACTTTATATTTTTATATTTATAAAACAAATTACTGAGCGAGTCAATTGCAGCAATTTCGAATGGAGTTTCGTTCCTTCGTCTGAGAAATGACGATTTTAAAACGTTAACCATACTGTTAAAATTTTCGCTCATATTGGCGTCAGAGATATTGTAGGTTTCGGCTACTGGCACAAACGCGAGAGATAATATGGATTATTACATTTTACAATATTGAACCGCTATCTCTGGTTCTTCTTTAAAAGCACCTTTCTACAGTGGAAAAAAACAAATTAGATCTAGAGTCCAGACTTATGAAAACATTGACAAGAAAAAATACCCTTGATTCAATCGGATTTTTGCTAGAATCAAAACGAAATCCGCTTAAATTGAGAGGTTTGGTTCTTGATTTAAGCTAGATTCTGATTGAATCAAGAGTACTTTTTCTTGTCGATGTTTTTAAGAGTCTGGACTCTAGATCCAATGTGTTTTTTTCCAGTGTATGTCGGGAAACCAATGGCATGTATGTCGTTTCTAAAATGAGCCATTATAGTGGTTCCTTATTGAAAAATGTAATCCATATTATTCTTGGGCAATGGAAACGGTAAAAATGCTCCATCTCGACCTCAAACGTTCTCAAATTTTCCAGGTGTCCCCGAATTCAGCGCTTCCGATCAGCGGTCCCGCCAGAACCGCAAATATCAACGAAATAGCCCTCTTTGAAACTGATCCTCCCAAGGAAGCCGCAGATCAGGATGACGAAAATATCGACGCGAACCTCCAGAAAAGAGGCTTGGACAATCTCTTCGGCAGCCTAGCCAGCCTGGCCGACGGCAACGTTTCGATCAACAACTCCGGTATCATGGAGGGCAACGGGAACGGGTCGGTCTTCCTCAGCGGCAACAGACGCCGAACCTCGCCGATGAGGAATGTCCAAGTCAACAACACCGGCAAAATGAGCGGAGACTACAACGGCTCCATCTTCGAAGGCGATTTTGATGCGTCGTCCCCGAAAAGGACCCCCCCGAGGCTTCAGAAGAGCCCCTCCAAGGGCTCCAGGTCATCCAACGGATTGGCCAGGTCTAACTCGAATGTGGGACAGGGCTCCAGGTCGTCTAATGGGTTGGCTAGGTCTAACTCGAATGTGGGACGAAACGTTAGGATCAATAACAACTGGAAGTCAGCTAAGGGTAATTATAAAAATAGTATATTCTTGAGACTCTATATCTAGAGTACCCTTATGACGGAGTACGGACACGTCGCTAATTTTGAGGTTAGGTCATGGAGCTAGTATATTCTTCTATCTTTAGTGTACCCCTATGACGGAGAACGGACACGTCTTGTCTCTGGGCACGTCTCTAATTTTGAGGTTGCCGGCCAGGTTGGCCTAGTGGTTAGCGCGTCTGACTCTAGGTCAATAGGTCCCGGGTTCGAATCCCGGTGGTGGCGACAAATTTTCATGGAACTGACGAGTGGATCTGTAAGCAGAATTCGCTCGGCCTTAATCCGTGAAAATTTGTAAGCCCGAGCATGGATGTCTACCAAACTCCCTGATGTCTTCGGACAATAAATAGTGCCTATAGATGGCTATAGATTCCTAAAGGAATGGAAGCCACTAAACTCTCAATTAAAAAAAAAAAAAAAAAAAAAAAAAAAAAAAAAAAAAAAAAAAAAAAAAANAAAAAAAAAAAAAAAAAAAAAAAAAAAAAAAAAAAAAAAAAAAAAATTTGAGGTTAGGTCATGGAGCTAGTATATTCTTCTATCTTTAGAGTACCCTTATGACGGAGTACGGACACGTCGCTAATTTTAAGGTTAGGTCATGAAGCTTGTAGGGCCCTACCAAAAGGGCAGCTAACCTATGAATTCAAATTATCCAGAATGATTCATTATTACAATTGTCACGACCCGTAGTCAAGCAAGTATAACCCGTAGTTAGTGAAGCAAGTATTTGACTCAATTTTTGCATAGATTTACTCTTTTTTGCGAAAGAACGCTCATTTATAAAGACTCTTGGTCATCTTAGTTCGATATCGGTCCTGGAATCTTGGAAACTTGGGAGACTCTTGAAAACATTGACAAGAAAAAATACTCTTGATTCAATCAGATTTTTGCTGAAATCAAAAGGAAATCCGCTCAAATTAAGAGGCTTGGTTCTTGATCTAAGCAAAAATCCGATTGAATCAGGAGTATTTTTTCTTGTCGATGTTTTTAAGAGTCTGGACTCTAGATCCAATTAGAGTCCCTCTATACTGAGAGTCAAGACAATGTGAATCCATTTCTGATTGGTTCCCGTATTTTAGGCCTTCGCAGTATCACAAACGGGAATAAAGATTACATTTTCACCGATTGCAAAGATTATAATCTGGAATGGACCAGGGAATTACGGGTTCGGCAAGGAACAAACGGAATGAGCGAAGGAACGGAGAAAGGAGTTTGAGAATGGGCCGATCAAAGATTACGAAAAACGTTCAATTTCTGTAATCTTTATTCCCGTTTGTGACTCCATGAGGGGTGTTGTCTTGACTCTCATTATAAAGGGACGCTAGATGGCTAGATCCAATGTGTTTTTTATTCCAGTGTATGTATACCTCTTGCTTATACGCAATTTGAAAATAACGCAGGCAAAGGCAACGGTCGAGTGTACTCCTTCCAGCCAAACGGCTCTTCGAGTTCGCTGTATAGCAATACAATCGACTACACCGGGCAGTACATGACCTACGACGAGGACGGCCTTTACTTCACGGTAGTGAGCCCGCGGAACCTCAACATCCAGGTCCACGATTGGGCGGTCTACGTCAACGGAGAGTGTGTCTGCGGTGACATCAGAAGGCTGGGCGATGAGGCGCGCCACCAGTTCTGGAAGTACGGTTCCGCCTGGCACACGAATTTATACCTTGGCCGGGAGATGACCGCGAAGGAGAAGAATGCCTTCGAGACCAAGGTGAAGAAACTCGAGGCGGAGAAGCAGGAAGCGAAGGAGGAGGTCAGGCAAGCGAAGGAGGAGGGCAGGAGGGCGGTGGAGGCGGCCAGGAGGGTGAGGGAGGCGACACGTGAGCGAAAGAGGCTCCAGAGGCGCGGTACCAATGACTGGAACGCGCACGATGACTTCTGGGATATGTTTGAAAGAGAAATGGAGGATAATGTTGGGAAACCTCTGGAGAAAATGGGCAGGAGGATAGATGCTGCTGTGCGGAGGAGGCAAGATGCTATGGATCGTAGAGTATCCGCCAGGAGGGGATGGAGCGTAATCGATGATGATGATTGAGCCGAATTTTCCAAAAGCAATCAAGTTCCTGCAAAAACGGAGGATGAGGGCATACCGGGAAATATCAGGGAATTTCAAAAGTCAGGGAAAACCTGGAAATGTCAGGGAGAATGACGAAAATGTCAGCGAAAAATTGTCATGCCACCTTCATTTGCTGTCTGGAACGGGTTAGTCGTTAATAATAAATTTTGCCTGAAAACTGTTGCTAATTATGTCTTACCTACCATCCGGCTTATCTTCAATGGAGATGTTGCATGTGTGAGGAATTTGCAATTTGACCATCGATTCTTACGTAAAAGTTCGCGAGAAACATAAACTCTCCATGCAAAGATACGGAGCAAATACATTAACAGGATTGCCATTTTTTTAGTTTTAGATTCCCCAAATAAAGTGGTAGCCGTAGCCCTGTCAATGTATTTGCACCCTATCTTTGCATGGAGAGTTCGTCTTGATGTAGAGGTGGACTGTCAGGATAACGTGGGATATCACCTCCATTTTGCCTCAACTTTGAGAGCTTTTCATGAGCTTAGGAGTTGATTTCAGCGAAAACTAGTGGCACTATCGTGTTTCTCGCGAACTTTTACATGAGAATCAATAGTCAAATCGCAAATTCCTCACACATGCAACATCTCCATTGTCAGGGAATCCCACCAAGATATGCTAGGAAAATCGAGGAAGTGTCGGGGAATTTCTTTCTGTAAATTCTGTGGGATCTCTGAATCGGGATTCGTTAAAGTTCCACTGAAGTTTCTGTAATTCTTGATTGAATGTGGATCTTTGAACGACAGTACAAGGGAATTTACGTCATCTCGATCAGGCAAAAGGACGGGGAAAAGTAGGACTTATTCTTTTTCAAAGTTAATTAACTGCGATTTCCGAAATGATTGAATAAACTTTTTTTTTCTCCTTCTTTCGTTTTGGAACACACCTATTATACATTATTCAGACTAATAATTGCTCATTTTTCTCCAGTATTCTATTTTTAAAAAAAGAAAGAAAAAAATATAAATAAAAAAAAATAAATCACTGTACAACAAACAATATGAAGAAAATCATTCAAAATTTGAAAAGGATATCGTAATGAAGTGCTACATCGAGTTGATGGATACAGCTTTCAGATTTTTCATTTTAAGTGTACCCATTTGAAATGGAAAGTTTTGCAATTTATCTGTCAGGATCGGCCTCTCGCGTGACTTTTATTTTTTAACCTTTGTAAAATGAGGGGGAGACGATTTGCGCAAGCCTTGTTGCTCCAACGCATAGACCACGTAACTGACTAACACGAGATTCCTTTGGTGCCGCATGAATTAGAAAAACGGTTCATGCATGAGGTATTGATGAATGTATGCATGAAGGTATGAAGTCCATCCGTAAAAGATCAATTTGGCAACTTGAAATATCTTATGGTTAACTAATTTCGTTGATGCGTTTTTGTGAAAAAGGCAAAACTATCGGGCGTCATCACGCAAAAAAGTAATCAGTCTGCTTTCAGAGGGTTGATTAAAAACGACGTAACTCCCCACGCACTATAGAACGGACTTACGATGTTTTTCAAAACTTTTGATGCAGACAGATCACTTCTTAACCGGTGCAATCTAGTTTTAACCGTTTTCCTGCTTATGGGCGAGATCAATAGGTTAAAAGCCTCCATGTGGTTTTTCTGCGATGCGTTGGCAAATGAAGCCTGTTCCTCGAATTTCCAGTACATGAGTACATCAATCATAACTTCATCGATAAAAGTAAAAAATCCGAAGAGAGACGGAGAAAAAGAGGGAAAAGGGGATAAAAGGTTCATCTCATGAGCTGTATATATACAGGCGTACTCGCCTCTTTTCTGTCGATCTGTGTGCAACTCGTGTTAGAAAGATGTCGCTGCTTACGCGGCGTGTGTCTTTATTGTGTTGTGTTTTTTTGGTACGTGATTTTTTTTTTTAAATTTCATCGATATTTGTTCACCATACCTTTCGTAAGAAAACACTGAACTGTAATATACATATAGAAGGATTTTAATTCGGGTGTTTCGGTATTTTTCGCTGAATTTGTAATCCTGTTAATTTTTGTTTTATTCTTTTAAGGGCTGGTTAGCTTCAGAATTGAAAATTGATGAGATAAAACCTTAAATCTACAGTGTAGGATCTTTGTAATATTTTGTCCGTGAGGACGAGGATGAAATTTATCATGTCACGCCCTCAAATCGTATATATGGCGATGTTAGATTTCAATATTTTTTGATAATAATGCTGACAAACAAGGAGTGCTTAAAATGTTTAGCCCCTCAGATTTTTTCGAGTTTTCACGACCACAAATAGGAAAATCCCTTTTTAATTGACGCGTAAAGAAATATTTCCTGCACAACAATTGTCTTTTGTGCGTATAGAATACTAGGTTTCTTGTCCCCTTCAACAAGTACTTCGGCCGCCGTGAAAACAATTTCGGTGCGGAATGTATCACGGAACGTTCGTTTTGATCCCAATTCAAAATTCTTTCACGTGTTTAGTAACGGAGGTTTTGGGAATGTGAGGTTTTGATTTACGTAAAAAAAGTGAACACAGCTAGGTCGATGTTTAAACAACTCGAGGAATTTCTGAACTGAATTACTCGTGGATTTTGAAATATTTATCCTCGATATCAAAATCGTTATCTTAAATCTATCGTAGATGGGTCATTCCATTGTAACGGGTGTGACAACAATTTAACTTTAAACAAGAATTTGAACTCTTTCTTGGGGTTTAATTAAAAAATGATCTGCAGCAGCAGAAAGAACTTTTTTCATAGATCATTTCGGTTTATCAGAAATTGTTTTTACTTTGTTCCATTCCTCAGAAAAAATTAAAAGGCATGCGTAACGGGTGTGACTGATTTTGGAAGTGAGTTTTTCCTCAGTGAGTGTAAAGTGGAAACTCAGCGAATTTTATGAATGTAAAAATCTGATTAAATTATATGATGAAGCCAAGGGTTTTTGCTTCAACTGCCGATGATCCGTTTTCGATTATCTGTTTTTCTTTCCTTGAAAAATGGGAAAGTTTGCGTAACGGGTGTGACGTAACGGGTGTGACAGATTGTCTCTCTGAGATCCATCATTTTTGATAGAGTTTAAAAGTTAAAAAACTTGCTTTTCTTCTCATACTCTTATTGTAGGCAATCCTAATCAGTAAATCAATCAACAGTTTGACGCATTTTAATGTAGAACATGCCAAAACTACATTTTTCTACAAGGTGGCCCAGACCTACCGTTTGCGTCACGGGTGTGACGTAACGGGTGTGACAAATTGTCTCTCTGAGGTCCATCATTTTTGAGAGACTTAAAACTTACTTTTCTTCTCATACTCTTATTGTAGGCAATCCTGAGCAGTAAATCAATCTGCAATATGACCATTTTAATGTAGAACATGCCAAAACTACAATATTCTACAGGGTGGCCCAGACTTACCGTCCCAGGGCTTTTCTTCGGGTAACCCAGGATTCCCCTTTCGTCCCCGCGGTCCCACCATCGGCATCGGCACCTCGCATGGCCCAAATTAACCAAAAAAAAAACCCTGGCACGGTAGGTCTGGGCCTATAGTAAAGTGAAAATATTTCAATCAAATCGGAGAGAGTTCAACGAGTTCTATTTGAAGTCCTTTTGAGATAAGGTGTATTCACTTTAAATACTGAAATATGGCAAAAAAGTTGGCTATCTCTCTCTTATTAGATGTATATATAACCTCTAATTATGCATATGAGTGTATTTCTTGTGATAACCGTAGAAAAAATGGTGAGAAGTGAGGCAACATCAGCATAATTGAAGCCTCTCCTCATTGGTCACACCCGTAACGTGTCACACCCGTTACGCATTTTTGCCCATCAACTGTTGAGATAAAAATTCGGAAAAAATACTCCAAAGCTGTACTTGACTTGAAGACGTACGGAAAAAATTGGCATCTCAAAATGACATGAATTAAAATAGTTACATTAAAAAACCCATGTTTTGCGTAACGGGTGTGACAGTCGGTACACTAAGTTTTAAAAGTTACATATAATATACAGTAATTACTTTTAAAAATTGAAACTTTGCAGGAGCACATTGAATCAGTTTCTTGACAACTCCCAGCATAACCTGAAACTTGGTTTTGGTGGGAACACCAGAAAACATTGCTACCAAACTGTCACTCTTTTTACAGTAGGATAAAGCTAAGCAACGGGGTTACAAAACACGTAAAAATTGCGAGAAAAAAAACAAAACGGAGGTAAACCACATATATTTCCAAAAACTAGGAGTATTAAGGAGTCCAAAAATAAATATCGTTGGGTCATTTGGAGGGGAAAAAAAATACCCCCCGGACTACCTAGGCGTGGAATGACCCAGATGTTAAAATATTTTAACAAGGTGATCGTTATTATTTTGATGGCAAAAAATTGGAAAATTTGAGATTTATTTCTGCAGTTCTGTAGTTCTGCAGTCTGTAAAAATGCCTAAAAAATTATCGTAAGAACAGAAATTTTCAATTTTCATAAATGAAAATCGAGAACCTTTTGATTTTTTAGCCGGTAGTCGTTTCAATATTGATGGAGCAAAGGTGACTTGTCCTTGAAACGTCAGAGAGCTTTGCCCAATCCTGGAAAGACAGGAAATTCTACTGCGGTATGTTGAATTTTTTTCCCCTCTACCGACAAAATTGCACTTGATCAATTTTTAGAAACTTCCAACTTAAAATAATTTTATAAGTTCTCATGTCCCCAAAAAACCTCGAAAAGTCAGAGAATTGTTCTAGGGGAAAAAACACTTGTCATCCGAGAAAAGAAAATGAACATCCCTCTTCCATCAGAATGATATCGGCTTTTGCCGGCACTAAGCACTAAATTCCCCTCTGCTTCAGTTTTAATGTACCTACGTTATTCTCATGGTTTCCAGGCGGTCGCAATTTCTGCGTCCGAGACCGGCAGCCGGAATGACGACGATGCCAGGTCCATCTCCCTGGCCGTGAACCCGTCAACAACGGGCACCACCCCCGGCGGGGAAACCGACCAGGCCCTCCACACGCGCGATTGGGGCGACTGGGGCTTCCTGGTCGACGCCCTGCATTCCCTCGACGACCTCACAGTCAACAACGACGGCGTGGTCAACGGCGATGGCAACGGATCAATCTTCTTCTCCGGTTCCCCGACCCGCAACGGACGGTCCTCCCCCGGGTCCCTCAATCTCGACGGCCTCGTCGTCAACAACAACGCCGAGTTCAACGGCGACGGTAACGGCTCGGTCATTCTCACCGGTTCCCCGAGCCGTAACGGCCGGGCCTCTCCCGGGAAGCGCGGTTCTGCAGTCGTCAACAACTCCGGAACCTTCAACGGCAATCACAACGGCTCCGTCATCGTCGGAGACTTCAACGTCAGCGAAACCAAGGTCAACCGCCAACCCACCCGCACGGACTCCTTCTCCAAATCGCCCCGTAGGCGACGACGTGCCCCGTCAAGCACCTGGTCCGTCGTTAATAGCAATATTGTCAATGACAGCGGCTCCGTGACACCCAATGATGATTTCCAGGTATGGGGAACGGTCAACTGGTCCGGCCAGTACCTGGACGTCGACGGTAGTGGAGTCCGTGCCATAGCTATTGGTGCAGAAACTCTGAAAATTTCGGTGATCAACGGCAAGGAGGTGACGGTAAACGGGAAGAAGGTCTGTCAGGACGTGAAGACCCTCAGCCAGGAGAGCACGTACCAGGTCATGCCGGACGGGTCTCTATGGTTCACGAACTTGAAGGTGGGACGCGCTATGACGAAGGACGAGGAGGCGGAGTTCAAAGAGAAGGTCAAGGAAAAGGAGGAAGAAACGAAGGCTGCGCTTGAGGCTGCGGAGAAGCAGAGAGAGGCTGCGCAAGCGGCTGCGGCAAGACAGAGAGAGCAGGCGGCGAGACAGAGAGAGATTGCACTTGCAGCTGCGGCGAGACAGAGAGAGATTGCACTTGCATCTGCGGCAAAACAGAGAGCGGCTGCGGCGAGACAAAGGGAGGCTGCGGCAAGACAGAGAGAGGCTGCTGCAAGACAGAGAGAGGCTGCTTCTGCTGCATGGGAATGGGGTGGGCCGTGGAATAGGTCCAACAGCTGGAACAGTTGGCTTTGGTCTTAGATTTTTGCTCCAAGTCAATCTTCATTGATCGCTGTTTGTTTCGTGGTTACAGACTATCATTATCTTGGAGAGAAGTCAAAAGAGCAGTACTGTTTTTAAAAAGAGAAATGAAAATAGAATAAATATCTAAACACCTAAAGCATATGAAATCATAATCCATGGCCTCCTTATTTTTAAGTGTGTCCCGAAAGGTCTCCTTAGTATTAAGTTTTACCATATTCACACAGTTCATTATCATATTAGCGCATCCAGCAGATAATCCGTTTATTACATGACTAGAGAGCCGTCGAAAAATAGCGCCAGGTATTTTTTCCAACCCCTTTTTTATGTTCTTTTGATTTTGTTTGAAACATCGCGAATTGGTATGTCGAATGCAGTGGCGAGGCGTGAACGATCGATTATCGATATCTCTCCATCAGGAGCTATGAGAAACAATCGATTATTACGCTGTTCGTTGGGAACACCCTGTTCATCGATCCTTTCGCATTGGTTTGAATGGCAGAACAATCGTTTGGTCGCAAAGCACGCCACGCCACCGGTCGAATATCGCAAAAATGACGTAGTCACCCAATCAGTCTCTCGCGGCGTTGAGTCGGGACGCACGGACGATTGAACGGCGCAGCCCTTCGCGTCACGGCGCACAGTGGATCGAGTCAATCAGAGAGGTCGAACATGACGTATTTGTCTAACACTGCAAATTTTGATGTTAGTTTCGTCGAATTTTAAGTTTTAAGGAGTGTTTCTTGAAGAAAAGTCCTCTAGAAACCACTTTGTAAACCTCAAAGTTTTGCGTTATCAGCGTTTAAAGTTTCCAAATTGTGTCCGACCTCTCCAATTAAGTCGATCCACCGTGCGGCGCGGCGAGAGTGCGAAACAAAGGTGATTGTCAATGGCGTCGCGACGGTGAAAAATCCCCGCCGAGCTCGGAGGGAGCGCCCCGACGCCGGACGCGACGTCCGCTTTCATCTTAGCTCGCTGTGAGTCCGGCATTCAACCCCTTCGGCTCCGTCCACCCCCTCCGCCACCCCTACCTCCACCCCCCCGCTCCGCGCGTGGACCCGATCCAATTTCATCGACGAGCAGTTTCGCAAATTACGTCGTCGCCGACGCGGAAACGTCACGACGTCACGCGGAGCTCTCTTTTCCGGCGTCCGGTCCCGATCGCCACTCCGTCCGTTGCCGCCCCGAGAAAAAGATTGTCGCGCAGACATGATAGATAGAGGTTAACTTCTAAAATGGCCACATTTATGTGAAAGAAGTTGCCGAATTCGGATGATTTTTAACATATCGTCACCTTTCGGCCATAGTATCACAAGCGCCATGCGACGTTTCCAAATTTCCGCCGCCATTTTATTTTTTTGCAGAGAAATTTTTGGTTGAATCTGTTTGAAAGTTTTACTGAATTTTATCGATAGCGCAAAGGAAATTTAGTGAAATTTTCGGATGGTTTCATTCAACAATTTCTCCGCTAAGAAATAAAATGGCAGCGGAAATTTTGAAACGTTGCATGGCGTTTGTGATACTTTGGTCAGGAGGTGACGATGTGTAGGGCCCCAGTTAACTGGGAAATCTCGAGACATCATCGGGCTGATTATCGAAATTGATAGTCGAAGTGATAGACCAAAAAGACAAAGAGAGAATATAGGTCAATCCTATCGGTAGAAGCGGGTAGTTGCAGTAGACATGGACAAAGGAGGCCTGTAATTGACGGATTTTTGTTTTTTTAATCAGAGAACTATCAATTTTATAGAATTCTACTCACCATGATCCGAGAAAGAAGCTATATTTTTAAGGAGTGGTTTTATAAAACACCCAGGACAGATAGGCGTCTATCATTTGAATGTGTCCAAAGTCCGCTCCAAAAGTTGTACTTCTCGCAAATATTTCAGACAATCATAATGTCTTGAAAGATATCCTCCTGCAAGTTTACCTATGAATAGTCCACTGAGTGAGTCCACCTGAGTGAGAACTTAAATTTAAAACTTGCCATGGACTTGGTATATTATGATACGTATTGAAACGGTAAATTGTTCATTTTGAAATTAAAGAGAAAAAAATTATCATGAGTCATATATCAAAATGTTTTACTGAATTATCGTACATTTGTTTCGGGTTGCTCACGCAGCCCCTGAAAGACCGTCAAACTTTCATGGAAAATGAAATTTATTTTTTCAGCAAAATGAATTTTTTTGAATTTTGAAATAAATTCGATTTCCCATCTCTCGTCGTATTCCCTGCGAGCACCAGACCCATTCTGCTGTGCTAAAGAAGAACGCCGTGTGAGCCTTCAGACGTTGCCATATCTTCTTCAATAAATAACGAATTCACCGGGAAAACTGTTAACATTTTTCTTTGAATCTTTTAGACAATTTTGCCCGCAATTTAATGTAAAATGTCTGAAAATTTCAAGGACAAATAAGCATAACTTTCCTAAAAAAAATACATGTTTTATCCGGAGAAATTTGACAACTCTTGAATGTTCATACGGTGTTTTTCCTCAGCGCGGCAGCATTTTTACGTTTAAACCTTGTTGACCTCGAAGCGCTCTTTTAATTCGTACATACCAGAGCTTCTCACTAGTATTCATGTTTGCTGAACATCTAAAACGAGCTCCTATACCTTTTAGAGTTCTTACTAGAGTCCCTTTATACTAAGAGGCAAGACAACACCCCCTCATGGAGTCACAAACAGGAATATAAAGATTACAGAAATTAAACGTTTTTCGTAATCTTTGATCGGCCCATTCTCAAACTCCTTTCTCCGTTCCTTCTCTCATTCCGTTTGTTCCTTGCCGAACCCGTAATTCCCTGGTCCATTCCAGATTATAATCTTCGCAAGCGGCGAAAATGTAATCTTTATTCCCGTTTGTAACACTGTGAAGGCCTAAAATACGAGAACTAATCAGAAATGGATTCACATTGTCTTGACTCTCAGTATAAAGGGACTCTAGTTCAAACCTTGTTGACCTCGAAGCGCTCTTCTAATTCGTACATACCAGAGCTTCTCACTAGTATTCATGTTCGCTGAATACCTAAAACGAGCTCTTATACCTTTTAGAGTTCTTACTAGAACACGTTTCACCTTACAATTTTCTTTGCAAAAGGAGGATTCTTCGAAATTAGGTGTGGTTTCTTGTGGGAACGCGGGCGGGGACCGTGGATTTCCCAATGAGCTCATTGATGCTCGAACGAGTTTTCCTATTAATTATCCCGGCCACTCCGCGCGGGGGCGGGCTCGGCGAATTTTATCAGAGCGCACGGTTAGAGTGATAAATCCGGCTTAAACAAAGTTTACCGTTCCAAAGTTCCCGTTGTATTTAATTTCCCTCGTCATGGAAAGATAAGTTCAATATTTGATTTTCTCATCCTCCAATTCCTCGCTGCTCCTTTCTTTTTTTTAATTTTTACCGTCAATCTTGCGTTCGAAACTTTGTTTCGGAAAGTTTCCGTTTCTTTGTGGGACCCCGATCCGATCCGGGCTCCCTATTGAAATTTTTCGAAACAAAATGAACAAAAGTTAGCGTTATTAGAATATCGAATCAATTGCTCCGATTAGTTCGTTCAGTTCTCTGTTTGTTTTCCGGTCACCAACCACGGCAGAACTGCCGTTTTACGGAAGAGAACAGTAAGTCCCGTAGTTAGCACTCGCTCTCATGCGCCTCGAGTCTCACTCTGAAATGGCGTTACTGCTTTCTTCCGTAGTACGGCGTGGAAGTTCAGTTTTGCATGGTCATTAATCTTTCTGAATATACCCCACGGAGTCATTTTTTTACGTTCTATGCAGTTTTTTTCTCCTGCCTTTTCTGATCCGTAAAATATTTTTAGATTTATGAATTGCGCGCAGTATGGTTTGATTTTGTTCACTCTTTAAAGTTTACAATATCCAACCAATTACAGCAAACGCTCGTTGAGAAATCAACGCCAGATTCGAATTACTACCATTAAAATTCGGTCCAACACAAGTCTACTACCGGGCATTTAGTGCAGCCTAGCATGGATAGGTTTAATGAAAATGTTTTAAAATGTCAGTAAAATTCATTTCATGAAAGCGAAGTTGACTCCGAGAAAAGGATGGATTCCCCTTCGCTTTCCTATCTCTGTGGGTATTTGGGAGCAACATAGGGTACGGAGTGAAATGCACTCCAGATTTTACTAATAAATCGACAGATAAAGGCACCAAATAGTCAATAAATGTCATTCGAAAAGGGAAAGATCAAGTTTGATAGTCGGCCCGCTGAAAGAGTCCCATATCTCAAGAGACCATCCAAGATACAACTATTCGCGCTCTCATGGAGGCAAGTTGTATCGATGCAAAATGAAGGCGTTTTGAGAGGCGCTGTCTCAGTGTTCCAAGTCTTACTATCCAGACGCTGCTGTTATGTTTGAGTTGAAACATTCTCCTTCAAACACAAGAGGTGATTGAAGTTTCGATTTTTTGGAAGAAGATCCGTGACGTTAGTGGATACAGACATGTTCGTTGTAGATTTGCTCAAAAATGCTGTCCAGTGTATCCACTTCCTTTACAGTGGTCATGCTGCATTTAGGCAACCGAATCTCGGCATTACTCCAGCGGGCATATTATTTGAATTGAAGTAAACTGATAGAGAAAGCTATGGACAAAGACGACAATGAGAAAATAGAACGGTTTTGCTGGTGGATACTAGGTGGTTACAATGAACAACGGAGGTATGGTAATCTATAACAGAGACCGCATGGTTAGTCCATCACTTTCCATTTAATCCGTCACAACCACCAATTTTAACGAATAAAATCGCTGTTTTTTCCACTCGTCCTCTTCTTCTATTGTTTCATCTATCAAGTTTAGTAATCAGCCCGCAAGCGAATATTCCCTCGGAAAAAAGAAAAAAGAAAAAAATCTGATTTTTCCCGAATTATCATGCTCTCTTTTTTCTCATTTTTCCTTGCTAAATCAACTCCTTCCTATCGGTGGGAGCCGTTGTATCGTCGTGATCGATAATTCTAACAGTGTACGCTGGATTCAGTCAGTGGCGTGGCGTGAATGATCGATTATCGATATTTCTCCATTTGAAGCTATGGTAAAGAATCGATTATAAAGGTGTTCGCTGCGAACACTTTCTTTATCGATCCTTTTCCATAGGTTTGAATTACAGATCAATCGATAGCTCGCAAAGCACGCCACGCCACTGGATTTAGCGCAGTAGCAACGCCTCGTAAGTCGTAAGCTACAAGCATGGCAAAAAACAGCGCGAATCAATCGACGCTTCTAATTTCAGGACGACGCGAAATAAAAAGAACGCGGAACACCAGTAAACACGACGGAGCGTTAAGTTCATTGACGACCGCATTATTCAGCGTAAATCGACGAACAAATGGGCACGACGGGGGACGGGAAGGAGAGGGGGCCTCGTGCACCCGGGAGCCGAGCGCATTCATCCACGGGCCCTCCAAGTTGATATTGGAGATTCTCCTCCGGGACGGGAGTGCATTCCTGGATTTACGGATTACGGAGTCCGAAATTCCAGGAATTAGGGGGACGACTGACGTAATTACGGATAGCTTCCGATCGCCGGAAACAGAGAGACACAATTAGCAAGACGGGCCAGGGAGGGAGGAGGAGCGACTCAATTAATTGCGCGCCTTCGCAAGTGCGCGGAAAATTCGGATTCGCGCTCCCGACGCGACGCGCGCCCGGAAAAATGCCACACTCTGAAATCTCCGAGTGCGTTTCGCGCTGTTTGAGCCCTACACTGCCGTGCTAAGGAAGAATGCCGTATGAGCCTTCAGGCGTTGCCAAATTTCCCTTGATGAAACATGAATTTCTTGGTCAACTTGTGAATATTTTTCTTCCAATTTTTCAGATAATTTTTCTCGCGATTTCACCGAAAAGTCCTTAAAATTTCAAGGGAAAATATTCATAAGTTTCCTCGGAAATGAACATTTTATCGAAGGAAATTTGGCAACTCTCGAATGTTCATACGGCGTTCTTCCTTAGCACGGCAGTAAAAACCTGAGTCATATGGATTAGGAGCCGTTCATGAAAAGAGGGGTAGCTTGGTCTTTGGAGAGCCCTAAGACTAAGAAAATGTCGCGAGGAAAACGTTAAATTTACTCCCATGTATATAATATATAAAATAAAATTGAGAAATGAAATTATAATTATTCAGAGTTAATCCTAAGATCAAATGAAATCAATAGATAAATCCAACCATAATAGCAAAAATAATTCCTATAGACAATACGTAATGAAAATGATGGTCGATAACGGGCCATTTAGTAATCATTAGTATTAGAGAAGTAGAGATAGAATAATAAGTTGAAATATGGCAATGCCGTAAGAGCAAAAATTAATACGATTCTCATCAGCTGAGTTTTTTCATAACCTCCGGTGCAATATAAGAAAAAGTCGATACACCGAACCGAGTGTTCTTATTTCGTAAATCCCTTATTTTTCCCTGCATCCCTACGTAATATAATACATGTAGTAAGCATCAGTAATAGAGAAGTAAAGAGAGGCGATTACTAGGCCGTTTTAAGGCCCTCTCCAGCTGAATTTCCTCAATGCTAAGATTTTTGCTCATTCAAGGTCCGTGTTTTATGGCATTTCTCATGATTGCGTTATTTTCGGTCTCTTTTCGGGTCTAACACTATGGCCTAAACATGGGTTTGAAGGTCGATCCTGACGAAAAGTGCGGATTTTTTGGCATTCGATCGCAAACCTGCTAAACTCGCATTTTTTGCTAAACTCGACCTGCAGACCCAATTTTAGACCAGGATCAGACCCAGAAAATGGCGTAAAACGACCAAATAATGATATACGCCGTAAAATATAGATTTACATTGAGCAAAAAACCGCTAAGTTGAGGAAATTCAGGGTGGACCCAAGACATGGGCCTTATCGATACCCCTCTCTTGGCGGATTTTTGAGAAGGGACGTCGTCAGGCAGGAGAAAAGTGTCTTAAACTTTTTGCAAATGCATGAAGGAAGGCGATTTGAAAATTTTGGCACAAGTTTGACTCTGGAACCTTAAAAAACGAAGCAGAGATTAGTCCTGAAGTTCAAAAGCATTAATAAAATCAAAACACGATTCTGTGAGCAGCGCAACTGGCTCATTTTAATCCCTCGTCAAAAGCCTGCCACCGACATCGATAATCGGACCTCTTTTTTTCTAAAAAGAGCTTTGTTGTATGCAAGCCCTACGCACATAGCTCTTTTTGGAACTTCGGAATCCGGAGCTCAACGTTTATCGCGCATCGAGTCGTGTTCATTTAGCCGCCTTTGATTCGGATTTCTGTCGGGCTAATTGGGGGTTGAGACTGAGAGGGAGGGGCGAGGAGGGGGTCATTAATTTGGAACAAAGTGAGGTTGTTACTCGGCGAGAAAGAATACGGGCGGAGCGACGGGAGGAGTCGGTCGCTGTCCGAAGTGTCCGGGTGATGCCCGAGCTCTGCCATGCTAAGTAACAACGCCGTATGAGCCTTCAGGCGTTGCCGAATTTTCCTCGACAAATCACGAATTTTCAGGAAAGTTTATGTATGTTTCTATTCCGATTTTTCACCGGATTTTGCTCGTAACTTGATCTAAAATATCTGCAAATTTTAAAGAAAAATATTCATAACTTTTTTTCAAAAACAAATATTTTCAAAGAAGACATTTGGCAACATTCGAATGCTTCTACGGTGTTTTTACTTTGCACGGAAGATGTCCGAGCTTTCGGAAGCCTGGACAGACAAGTGCCAGGCGCTCAGTGGGCTCTCGAGTGATTCTTGTTGCCGAAAATTCAGCAGTGGCTGGACGTGTTTTGCGATCTATCGATATTTCCCCATTTGAAGCTGTGGTAAATAATCGATTCTTAAGGTGTTGGCTGCGAACGCCCTGTTTATCGATACTTTTCCATGGGTTTAAAAGGCCGATCAATCGATGTATCGCAAAGCACGCGACGCCACTGAAATCCAGTATATAGTTTATGCTCAGTATATAGTAGTCTGAGCTCTCGGAGCTCGCCTCCACTATCAGAAAAAGCAAAACTCTCCCTCTAAAAAGTTTATGATTCCTCAAACCAGCTCAGAAAAATATATCAACTTTACTCCAAGTCCTTTGATGGAACGTGAATATTATAATTTTCAAAACAGTACTTTCTACTAAAATTGAAAACTTTCAACCGATTTTGGAAAAAAAAACTGGGAAATCATTTTCGGAATCAGCACTAAAATGCTCCTGAAAATCACCTGCTGTGATTTGAATTTTTTCCACGCATATTGGTGAAATCCGCTTTTCACTTATCACCTTTTCTTCACATCTAGTGCAAAACTTGCACCCTTTGCGGAACTTTCTTTAAAATGCGCTCTTAAGAATTCGATTCGTCTTAGTCCGTTTGAGGGATTACTGACTATCGTTTTTTTGATAATAATTTGGGTAACTTCTGTTTGTCCTCTTAAGTAACCACTCTGAAAGTTTCTTTCTATTATTTTCTTTTAAGAAAGTTAAAGATCGGGAGTTTTGAAACACCGGACTCAAGATTCGTGTTTTCATAATTTCACCATCGATAAACCTCCTCCCGAACCCGGTGCGTCCCAATGCACCGGGTTCGGATACCTCTCCGCTATGAATACTGTTCCCACTGTGCAACGAAGGGATCGGGGGACAGACAGTTGAGCTTGGAGTACCGGAAGCGGGTGCAATTAATTCGTCGTTTGAAAGCGAAAAGAGATTAAGCGAATGCTCGCCGTCTCAGCGCAGTTCGCCCGATGAGGATGAGATTCGCAGAGGTGGTTAGGAATCTTGCTCATTTTTTCCTCCTTTTCTACTCAATCTTTTCTCCTTGTTTAATTCCGTCTCCAAATGTTCAATGCAAAGTTTCACCACACCAACGAGGTACACAGAGAGAAATATTAACACAAAAGTTTGGTTAATACGGGAAGTAAAACACAAAATAACCCTAGCCTTCGGCTGACAATTTCAAGAGAAAAAGTCAGCTAGTTTTCTTGAAGAAATTTCGTAAAAACTGAGTGAATACCAACGTCGGAATCGGAGGAATGCATTTCCTCAGTCTCTCCATTGTTTTCTGCGCTGAATTCACCGCAAAATGTACCAAAATCAACACATAATTGGACGTATTTCTACCAAACAGACCTATGTGGAGGTGAGAAATGTGGGGTGTGCTCTAGAAAGCTGCATAAGAAGCAATGTAAAAGTGGACGTGATTCCTTTTGAAGAATTGGAAAAGCGGGATTTTACATTCTATCAAACAGACCTATGTGCCAACTGAATACGGCAGTCATGAGCCGCGGGCATGGCAAGAGAGCCTTGTGGACAGGGCTCATGAGTTAAAGCGTCCCGACGACGTTCGCCCTCGTTCCGCTCCCGCTCCCTCGTTGCCGCTGACGTCACTGGCGCTTTACTATTCCCATTCACTCTTACGGCCAGAGAACTAACGAGCACACCCCATATTTCTCACCTCCACATAGGTCTGTTTGGTAGAAATACGTCCAATTAATGTTGGTTTGTGTTTCACTTCTTATTGTAACCAAAAGTAACACAAGAACACAGCTATTTTTATCAGTGTAAGTGAAACACAGGTGTATCTTCCTGGGAGGGGTCGTCCCTAAATTACGTAACGCTCTAAGGGGGTGGGGTCTTTGACAGCGTTACGCAGCGTAACAGGGGGTAGGTCCGGTAGGTGGGTACACAGCGAGGCGTTACCCGTTACGTAACGAGTTTAAATAATTTTTTTTCGACTTTCTGTAGAATTTTTCGTTGGTCGTCTTTAGAAATTTTAAAGAATCTCAAAATATTCTCGGCGATACTTTCGCTTTTCTTCACCGAATAGAAACGCCAACCCGATCAGTAAATGTAGGGTGATATTTAGATTATTTAGTACGGGCAAGCGTCATGTAATTTTTAGGGGTAGGGGGTTCTAGCATAGAGTTTCGGAGCCTTATAGGGGGTTGGGGGCAAGCATGGAAAACCGCAAATTTATAGCGTTACGTAATTTAGGGGCGGTCCGCAAGTTACTGACATGGTTCATGACGCCTAAAAAAGTCCTTGAATTGCCTTGACGTAAATGCACCTTTTCTCCGGGTCGTATCGGAATATCTAAAAGTATTATTCTTCATATTGCATCTTCTGTAAATTCAAAGAATTTCCACTTACGTAAGCGGGCGGGAAAAACTTGAAATTGCCATGATTGCCAAATTCTATTTCCGTGGCCATCCTTTTCGCTGAAACCGATAACGTATGTCCGTCGTCCGACCCGCGCGAAGAGTAATTTCAAAGGGTTGGATGCATTATGAAGTCAATTTTCCCATGCAAATAGGTTCGGCTCTGTCATCGTATTACAAAACTCGCCCCGCCCCCCTCCGCGCCTGCATTTGTTCGCCAATTCGGGCGAATCTCGAGCGACCTGACCCTGTTGGCGGGTTTTGATAAAGTTTGTTCTCTCATCTACTCGTATCGTTGGAGGAGACGCCTGGAAAATTCTAGGAAATCCCATTCTGATCACGGAGGGAAAGTACAAGAAGAGTCTGGAACGAAAAGAGTGGGCCGACCGCGGCGCTGGATTATTCCGCCTCCGTGGGAAAGTGGTGTGTGCGAAATTGCGGTCGGATTCAGGCCCACGAAATTTCGAGGTGAGAAGAAATAATTTGAATGTGTCCTTGGATGAATGAAGATGTTGCAACCATGTGTGAGGAATTTGCGATTTTACTGTTGATTCTCATGTAAAAGTTTGCGAGAAACACGATGGTGCCACTGGTTTTCTCTGAAATCAACTCCCAAGCTCAAAAAAAGCTCTCAAGTTGAGGCCAAAATGGAGGAGATATCCCACTCTACCCTGAGAGTCCACCTCTACACCAAGACAAACTCTCCATGCAAAAGATAGGGAGCAAATACATTGACAGGGTTGCTGTTATTTCAGTTTTGGAGTCCCCAAATAAAGTGGCAGCCCTGTCAATGCATTTGCTCCCTATCTTTTGCATGGAGAGTTTATCTTGATGTAGAGGTTGACTCTCAGGTGAGCGTGGGATATCCCCTCCATTTTGGCTTCAATTTGAGAGCTTTTTTTGAGCTTGGGAGTTGATTTCAGAGAAAACCAGTGGCATCATCGTGTTTCTCGCGAACTTTTACATAAGAATCAGTGATCACATCGCAAATTCCTCACACACGCAACATCTCCATTTCGTCGAGTCATGCCGACCGCGGAACACATTTTCTTCGGAGAAAAAGATCCCAGGTAGAGTATCAAGTATTCGGACAGTATAAACACTGCGAGGAGCGGTGAAGAAAAAACCGTTGGCCCTGAAGTGCACCAGCGATCGAACTTTTATCGATAGCGAATAATCTAAATCCGCTGGAGACGTGAGCCGAATCGTGCGAAGCTCAATCCGAGGTTCGGACCGTAGTGCGCCGTCGACTCACAGGGGCGGACCGCAAGCCCCCCTCGCCATCCCCCTAGATCTCCCTTCGTCCCCCTTCACCCCCTTTGCCTGAGTCACAGGGGAGTCCACGAACGCTCGCCTGTCACAAGTCTCCTGAATTGATTAGACGCTGGGGTGAAATTAACTCCGCTCCGGATGTCCCTACCGACTGCCGGACAGTTTCCACAGTGAGGATGGGGGGATGGGGGGCGAAAATAAGACAAAAATGGAACTGCGAAGAGATGGGGCGAGCTTATTACCGACGCAGCGATCTGCCCGAGAAATATTCCGAAGAGAATTTTCATCGCTGGGACGCTTTTCTCGCAAGCTCTGCTGCCTTGCTGAGGAAAAACGCCGTATGTGCATTTGAATGTTGTCAAACTTCTTTTTATAAAATATTTACTGATGAAGGTACTTATGAGTATTTTATAATGAAAATTTTGAATAAAATTCTCTGAAAAATTTAAAGGAAAATGTTCAAATGTTTCCCAGAAAATTAGCGTTTCGTCAAAGGAAAGTTAGAACCTTCTGAGGGCTCTTACGGCCTTCTTTCTCTGGACGGCAGTTTGAATGTTTTATTCAGGGCGTCTGCGGGGCTGAGCAACCGGGCCAAATTAAGGGAAAGAATTCAGTAAGGATTTGTCATTTTTTCCTAGTGCTACAGTAGTTGAGCTTTTTCATTTTTTCACAATATTGATCATAAATGATTGTGAGTAAAAGGGAGGCACCTACCTTCGCGAAGAAACTTGCGGCAAAAAATTAACTCATGGCAAATTAAAATGTTTACGATCGTTACTTCACGACCGCGGCTCAGTTGTAAAGGGATGTTAGTGGAATGGTGGGTGTCTTAAATTGGAAGTATCCCGTCCTCAGTAAAAATGGATGTTTTGTATGTATTTGCCATTTTTCAAAGTTAGTTGTTGACAGTTAATTCTGATGTGTGCTATTTTGCAAATGTTAGTTCTATCCCATAGCAATTGCTGTGAAAAATTAGCTATTTTTTGCCTGTATCCAGCTCAAGCCGTAGAAAACTCAATTTTGGACATCCGATGCTACCTTTGTCACTGTGTGGGTCGTGTTTGCCAAGATTAACCTCAGTTGGTGCCGTATCAACTAGCTAGTGCTTTAACCATACTTCAAATCATAGTGGGTTTAATGCACCGATTTGATTGGTGCGTAGCACTAACTAGCCTAACTAACTAGGTCAAAATCAGTTCAACAATTTTTTTCTCCTTGCTTAACAGTGCATGCGATAGAACTTCAGAACATTAACCGTGAGAGCCAATAAAGTCCCTTACGGGTCTTTGTCCTTCCTAGTCTTAGCTTCGTCTAGTCGCCCTCGGGATCTCATAGGCCCTGTGTTCTCACCCGGAGGGCTTCGTAAATATTTGCCTGCGGTGGCGGATCGCAGGTCGCGGCGATAGCGAAAGGCGCAGCGTAGGCAACCCGCATAGCCACGCCGGCGCACACTGAAACGAGTCCACGGGAAAATTCGGACAAAATTCGAAAAATTCGAAAGCTCATGTCTTCTACAGCACGAAGCAGAGAAGATTGAAAGTGGCTCTTTTTCATAAAATTTCCGCTTTAAACCACTCCTTAAAGTTGAAATTTCGATGAAATTAACATCAAAATTTGCGATTTCCGCCAAATATTCCATGTCCGACTTCTATTATTATCTCGTTTCACTGTGCGGTGGGACCAGCCGAGCGCGAAGGAGCCGAGCCGGGCCCCGGCCCCGAAAGAGTCGGCCGTTAATGCGGAGTGGGGGTTGATTGCGAAACGCGGGCTTACAATTGATTTCACCTGATCCCGCTACCCCCCGCCCCCTCCGTTCGGAATCCTTTCAACCCTGCTCTCAGCCGATGCCGCGACACCGGTGTTTGATCCTGCTTTTCATTTCGTTGCGTTGACACAAGAGCGTATCCTCATTTTCATCTGAGCCCTGAAACACATAGAGTCGTTTAGAAAGTAGGGTTCGACTCAGGCAGCAGTTACGCTTTTACGTCTTCCGAGCGACGATTTGAAGGGGGTGGGGGCGGAAAACCAACACGATATGACACTATCCACCGTAGTTGCTATTCGAGTGGCTCCAAGTTGTGGGAAAACGTCGTATGAACATTCGATTGTTGCCATGATTTGTCCGATTAAATATTTTTCGAGAAATTTGTGTGAATTGTACACGTGCTTTGGACAAAATTGCCAAGAAACTCCTTTTAAAAAAAGAGAGAGATAAACTCAGCGTAAAAATTCGCAAGTTTTCCAGAAAATTCGTGTTTTATCAGGGAAAATTTGGCAACGTATGAATTTCAACACGGTGTTTTTCCCAGCAGGGCAGAATGGCGATGGAGCTTTTTATCGCGTGAGGCTAGCAAACTAACGAAACGACCAGGTTTAAACTGATGGTTGGGGAAGACCTAATGAACCATCTGGAACAGCATCCTGGCAAGGAGTCTGTTGCAAACGAGAGATGCTGAGAAAACGAAGTGAACTTGCCAAAGGTAAAATTTCCAAGAAAAGAGAACACGGTTAGTACATAAAAAATGTCTCAAAAACAAGTCGGACTGCACCATTTGCGCAGTCAGAATTGTAAATTTTCAAATTTACCGCGTCCGGAGGAATGTATTTTTATCGCGTTTGACTTCAATCGTTTAAAGCGTTCGAACTGTACTTTTGTAGGTACAAAGGCCAAATCAATGATTTAGATTAATTTCAGCCATATATGAGACGGATTTTTAGCAGTTTTCGAGAATGCTCGTTAATTTATGTACTATCTGGTGACTAAGATAAAAAGAAAGTCTTAAATTAATTTCTGTTTAAACATCTTGTGTTCTGTGTTCATGTCTTACATTATTCTTGTTTATTATATCATGATGAAAGTATGAATACTTCTTATTTATTTAATGAATGTCGATCGGTGAGGCTAGGTGAGAAACGTTTGTCCCGAGAGGATCAGCGTTTTGTCAGACAAGTTTCATTCTTGCGCTCTCAAAACGCCTTCAATTAGAGAAGATACGAAACGCGTACACCCTTGCTCGAATAGTTGCATGTTGCGTTTTCGCCAGAATCTCCCAGGGATTGACGCTGCTTTAATGGGATTACCTCTCACAAGTCCGATACACTTTAGTGGGGGAAACCTTAAAAAGTAAGCCATGATCAGGGATGGGGTTGTTGTGCTGGAAATCGTATCAACTAATCGAACCGGGATTGAGAAAATATAGCGCAAGTTGGAATAAAAACAACAAGGCAGCGTTTCAGTCTCTCGACAGTTGACTCGACCACAATGATGCTCTCCGTTTCTCCGGGGATACCCTTGCTTTTTCGCTCTTGTTAGCCCTGCTCCCTCGACAAACGCCCCCCGGCTACGGTTCCCCTCCTCCTCCCCTTCCACCGACCCCGACGCATTAACCCTTCCGTGCGTCCGTCACTCTGCCGGGTCGCTTTCTCTTCCCGCGTAATTCTCTCCTGATTTTTAAATCAAATATTTAAGCGTTAAAAACACTCGACGTAACGAAGCCAGACTCAAGTCTCCCCCCTCCCCCAGCCTTCACCCTCTTTTCCCCCTTGGCGCAGCTCCGTTCTCCGTAGTGTGTTACGTCACGGTGTCCCAATTCCCCCATACTTTACCTATTCCGATACTGAAACTCGGAAAACCTGCATCTCAGCCCCAGTGTTGCCGAATAGCTCGCGGAAGATTTTTAATTCCTGAAGTTTTCAATATTTAACGTGAAATAAACTGAGTCTAACAGAAAGGAAGCAAGTCACATTAAATTCGAATCGAGAAATAAGGCTCAAAGTTATATTCCATCATAAGGTTTAATGTTGGTGTTAACATTAGTGCATTTTTTTTTAAAATTATTTTTATTTTTTTTTTTACTCGAAGTATTTTTTCCCTGCACTTTCACTTTTTCACATGCGAAAAATTTTTGTCAGGTATGCTGCAAAATACCCTAAACTTATTTATTCCCAAAAATGTTTCTTGGTTCTTTTTTTTTAATTCAGTTCAAATTTCCGAAAGATTTCACGCGCGAGAGATGAAGAGAAGGAAATTATTGAAGTTTTTAGAGGAATGATGCATACCATTCCTTTACTTTTTCGTTCCATACAACGATGAAGTTTACAACCTGGTCAAGCCTAGATCGTTTTCCAGATTTTTGAAGGGTTTTTAGATTAATATCTGTGGTCGATCACAGGAAAAGGGACCTCATTAGGCGCAAGTGCAAAATTTCTATAACCGTATTTTTCAAATTCACCGTTACCCAACTCAACCGAAGAAAGATAAAGCTAGAAAACATACATTTGAAAGACCCTTTGCCAAGTATCCAAATTTCGGATATCAACGACATTTTTCCACCAATAATGATCGATGCACCGGAAAAAAGTCCATTGATTTTAGAGTCCAGACTCTCGAAACATTTGACAAGAAAAAATACTCCTGATCCAACAGGATTTTTTCTTCAATCGAGAGCTAAGAACCTAAATTTAAGCGGATTTCTTCTCGATTCAAGCCAAAACCTGATTGAATCAAGAGTATTTTTTCTTACCCAATTTTTCAAGAGCCTGAACTCTACATCCATGAGACTTTTTGTTTTCAGTGTGGGGAACTGATAGAGCACAATGACTCGCTCACTGTTAAACGATAAATGTCTCGTTGAGTCCTTAGCTACGAGAATATTTCACATTAGATTCAGGTTTGCGAAACCAATAGATTATATTCGATACATCAAACAGGTGAGATTGTATCGATATCGATTGGTTCAACATGTAAACATAACCTGAAAAGTTAATTTAGGAGTCTGAGGTAACGGGTCTTTTATGATTGAATTTTTATTATTTCGAGTACCAAATGTTAATGAACAGGAAAATGGTCAGGAATTTTCTCATTTTCAGCTTTTCCAACTTAAATCCTAATATTTTTGTTTGGGGTTATGTTCTATTCTTTTGAACCAAACGATACATCAAACCACTCTCGAATACAATCTATTGCTCGACTCTTTCATCAGTAGCCATGACTCAGGGAATCCAAGCGCGTTGACTCTTAGATCCCGAACGAAATGAGGATGGAAGTATTCCAGTGATGATCGCGGAGTCCATACATTTCGGACGCAATTCCACATAATCTCTCAGTGCCACCGACCACACGAGCATTCACCTACATCTTTCATTTTCCTTTTCATCATTCAAAGCACAGAAATCCCCCGACCCCCGTTCGCCCGCCCGGGCGGAGGATCAAATTCGATTTTCATCGTAACTCAGATTCGAAAACGTCGGGTTCCTCGCACAGTTTTACTAAATGAGTTCAATCCCTCTCAAGCTCGTTCCCCCCGCCAAGTACCCCGGATCCCGTATCCCCGTCTTTTCGTCGCTGCTCCGCCGTAAGGGCGTATCTCAATCTCCATATGAGCCCCGGAAAGCATGATGTTATATGGTGAACAGGGCTCGAGCTAAAATCGAGATACGCCCTTGCGTCGGAGGAGCGACGTTTTGAGTGCGCCTTACTGTGCTCGTATCGGCAATTTCAATACGCCCGCGTAATGGAAGAAGCCGGGATCCGGGCGCAAGATGCTGATTGCTAAATCTGGAACGAGCTTCACGTTTTCATATTCGCAGATGGCACGCTCGATTTTGAAATGAGCGTGTGTGTCGGAAAGAGTGTATCTGCGCGCGGGGGTTGTGTGGAGATAGGCGGTTTTTGTAGGGGTGCATGTTCGGATGTTTGTTCGCCCGACTCGTCCATTTTGCTGACAATAAGTTGGATTTAATCAGCGTTTCTTGTGAGCGCCGCGAATGTCTGAGAAAGAGGATGCAGTTCATTAAGGGCGCGTGTATGCGAGCGTTGTTTTCCCTTTGTTGTTCTACGCTCTCATAACTTCTTGAATGGAGGTTTGTAGAGTTTCGTAATTTTCCAGAAAATATTTGAGAAATGATGTCCGCTAATTTCTTTTAAGTAAATGTATCATTTTTGTTAGAAAATGTTAGCCTGAAACAGTTTTGATAAATGTTTTGAATAAAAACATACCGGTCAAATTCCCTTTAATAGTTTCACGAACGATGTTTAGTAAAACATTTTCACATTTACATTTCTCGTGTGTTTGTTTGATACCTTCGTTCAGCAGTGTTTCTTATAACGTTGAAGGAGTTCTTTTCGTCTTTTTTTCTCTGCCCTCCCCCCTCCCTCCTGTAATTTTTGTTCTGCAAGAACCTATGGATACTTTAATCGGTATTGTAGAACGGATGTACCACTCTTATGATTAATAACGACAAAATGAACTTCTTAACGTAACCTGCAGTGTAACTTAAATTATTGAACAAAGTAAAAGAAAAAAGTCACCAACAAGATCATTCAAATGTTTCTCAATCCATGATAGTGATTCTGTGAGATAAAATTTTAATCTTTCGTAACTTTAGCGCTACGGATGGAAACAGCCGAAAGGGGAGCCTTTAGCCGCAACACGAAATATTTTTTAATTTTTCGGTTGACCTTCAACTTCAAAAAAAAAAAAGCAATGAACGGCAGTAGGTAAAATTATTGGTGTTTCAGTCGACTCACACTGATAACATTCTCAAGTTTTCGGAAGACTTTCTCCACCGTATCCTAAAGTTTAAAAAACCAAGACTCCATTCCAAGTCTCTCAAATGTCACAAAGAGCTCCTATCGTCTTTTTTCCATCCAGTGTGCTTTTAAGCAAGAAAGGTAAAAGTTTTGGCTCTCCAACTCAGATTTGATATATTTTTTCAGATTCTACAATGTGCTGTGTGAATTGAATATTTTCAAAGAACTTGTGCCATTGCAGTTATGAAATGACTAATTCTTATTAATATCTGATACAATGGCCAGAACTTAAAAATGTTGTGCTTCGTGAAAATAGCTGTATCCCCAAAATATACATCTTTCTTCTGACGGGATATTTACAGCCTCCGTCCCTTTTCTCCGCAACTCAACTGTAACCGTAACACGCAAGTTCTTCAGATACTTCGCTACAAACTAACGAGCAGTGAGAAATAATGGATTAACCATACGGGTCCGGACATGTTTAGAACTTACTTTTAACTTAGTAAAGTCATTTAAAACCAGCCAACGCCGTATGTGCGTCGTCCTTCGGAAACTACATCGAACGGTCGATGATTTTAAAATCAGTGTCATTAGTAATCCAGCCAGTTAAACTTTGAAACACCTCAGCGATGATTGAAACCAATCGATATTATGAACTTTCACTCGCGACGAAGGTATGTTTTTGAATTCTAAGTTGTCCGAAACCACTTTGTCGCATATTGTGCTGATCCTTCAGAAATGCAATCTCTCCTGAACGATGCGTTGAATTTATCCTAGTGCAACTTTGATCTCGCGGTTTTAATCGAGGAATTTCAAGTCAGATTAACTGGTTATACCGAATTCAGTATGTAGTTACTCCCAATTGAAAAAAGTTCTGTTCGACCGAAGACCCCGGTTCGGGAACCGAGGACGGGCGTCAAGATGGACTCCCTGGAGCGGCTGATGGATATGTCGGCGGCCCACAATCGGAACCGCCCTCTGGTGGAGAACAATAACAACAACAACAACGGCAACAAGGCCGGGAACCTGGCTCACAGCCTGGCTTCCATCGTCGCGCGCAAGGGTAGACACCTAACCGGCACGTTCTGCCTCACCGGCGATGCCATGGAGGCCATCATCCAGTGCTTGGTCTTTCTCAAAGCTTTCTCGGTAAGTTCGCACGAGCCTTTCACAGCAATTTGTATTTCCGAATCGGAAATATATGTCTTTTCCTGAAGATGATTAATTGTTGTTTGTTGGACGAACGCATGGTTATTTATACATTGGAAAGACTTCAAGTGTACTTGAATTTTGACTTTTCAAGAGTGGAGTTCTTGCTAAGGTCAAGGATTTTTGATTCCTAATCACATGTGTGTAATATATTGAAAAAATTATCATCCATACAATTCCTTAGGCCCAAAAAAGTTCTTAAATGGAAGGCCGTAATGCCGGATTATTACACCAAAGTAGCAGGTAAGAAAGTGCACGCCTATGTTCAGTCAAATTCTCTAATTCTCAGAAGGCACGAAGAGGCTATTTTTCCAACGAAGCGCTGGTGAAGTCTTAGCAGAGTGGAACCTTGCCTACAATCCTACATATTCAGCCGTATCCCCGCATTGACAATTTGACCATACATGGGAGTGACATTGAACTCACCTAATATTTTCATCATGCACGGAGAAAAAAACCTCGTGCGTGGGACCCGCAGTTTAGGTCATATGGATCTCTGAAGTTTTCAGATTGAGCATCTGAACACTTTAGGTCTAGCTGTCGAGGTTCGGATCACATATCTGAAACTTCAGTTCTTACATCTGAGGTACTTCAGATGTGAGAACCGAAGTTTTTCGGATGTGAGAACCGAAGTACTTCAGATGTGTGATCCGAAACTCGTCAGCTAGACCTAAAGTGTTCAGATGCTCAATCTGAAAACTTCAGAGACCCATATGACCTAAACTTCGGGTCCCACGCACGAGGTTTTTTTCTCCGTGTGGCCCAAGTTGAACTCTGGAGCAGATTGTAGACAACAACAACGCCTCCTCGGAAAGTTTTCCACGAGATATTTTCAATTTCAATATACTCCCAGCCTGAATTAAAAAATCCTCATCGCTCTCCACGCTTCAGTTAATTATGGAAACGAATCATATTTTACCCTCGTCTTCAACATGTATACTGTGTCGGCTCCACTCAAGCTCGGGAATGCTCCATTTTTGCCGGCAGAAGGGTAGGGCCTATCCCCTCGCTTTTTTACTGTCTTTTAAAAGCGCCGCCGGTTACAGAGTTTCAATAAGTTCAACTTTATCACCGCGGAGCCCGTATTTGGCGGGCTTCACGCTGTTTGGCTTGACGCACATTGTTTAGGGATGCCGCTAACATTTGATTATTCGCTGTTTTGAATCTGAGTTCTCCCCCCTCCCGCTCCCCGCTCCTCGGTTTTGTACCCTTTTATTACTTTCTCTTCATTACTCGCGAAAGGGTCCAGAAAGAGAGGATTGAAATTGAGATAAATGTGCTGCTCTCAGTTAGTCGGCTCATTTATCTCTTTTTTGATGGCATTTTGGCGGGACGGTCGCCGCGCTGTCGGTTTTGGCTAGGACTTTTTCTGCCAAATGTTTCAAACTGGGTGAAAAAAACCTGTTTAAAATCCCCTGGCATTCAAAACACACTGAGAACAAGCGGGGAAAATCTCAGCTGTTTTCTATGTAGGCGCGTTTTCAAGTTCCCCGAAGAAGATGAGCCCCATCGAGAGGAAAGAACTCGCTCACCAAAATTTCAGCTGTCAATATTGAAAAACTACACTATCGCTAGAAAAATGAATTATGAAAAAACGATTATTGTCCTCCATATTTGGGTTTTCGGGCGTTTCCTACTTTAGGTTTTTTATGCATAAAAGCATATATCTCCATCATTGCTGGTTGTAATAGTTTGGCATTTAAAGTAATTTGCGCTTTTTCCTGATCAGAAATTTCAACGACCGAACGATATTGTATTAGCACTTACTTATTTTTCTTGTGAAACTGGAGGAATCTGAAAATCCCGTCCCTGCTTCAGTTTTATGACGCAGCAATTGGCAAAATTTGAGTTCTATATTGCTAAAGTCCGGATATTCTCAGCCCATAAGAAAAACATCCGGAAAATCGGGCACATTGTGATTCTTATATATTTTGTAAGACTTTTGGTGGAAGTATAACACCGGGTTCTCTTAGTCTCGAATAAAAGCGGTCAAAATGATAGTATTCCGGATGAAAGGACTGAATTTAAGTAAAGCTCCAGCCGAAAACACTCTGACTAATCAGAATTGCGGAGGAAGAAATTCCGGATAATCCGAGTTCCCGACGAGAGATATTAAAAAAATTAGAATTTTCGGTCTTATAATTTCATCTCGGGGAAAATCCTCCGTTTCTTCGGTCGATCCGGCAATTGCGCGAGAAACGGCCGAGAGGAAAAATCGGACTCTGGAAAAGGACGAAACAAGAATTAATGAATTGAATACAGAGCATCGGAGTAAAAAAGCTGCAGGGATTCTGCCTCGGGGGAGGGAGGGGGTACTCGGCGAGCGCCCCTGCCGTGAAGGAGGCAGCAACCCTTCACACGTCTCCGTCGCGGAAAACCGCGCAAATGCGTGGGGTTTTCGCGGGAGTTGAGTGGTTTGGAGCGAACGCGGGAGGCCTAATCCCTCCTCATGCAACGGGATGGTTGTTGGATCGTGTGAATAACAATAATAAGCCCGGATACACTCCTGCAAAAGCGTGAACCTCGTCCCTCGAGTGTGAATGCGAGTGGAATTTTAGCGACAACACGATGTCGTCGCTGTGAAAATTTAATCACCGCTCGCGACAGTCTCGATTTTTTAAAAATGTTTCGTGTTGGTAGATGTCAACATGTTTTAATTTAAGTCATAGCATTCGGTGGGATGCGCATTGGAATTGATATATGCAAAGCGATAGACGAAGGAGGTAGAAAAAAATTGGAGGGATTCTATCAGGGAAAGCGGTTGTTTCGGTTGGGCAAAGGAGGAAAGTAATAAACTATCTAAGGGCAACCCACGAAAGTAGGTCTTAGTCTCACTGGAAAAAAACACTTTGGATCTAGAGTCCAGACTCTTGAAAACATTGATAAGAAAAAATACTCTTGATTCAATCAGATTTAAGCTTAAATCAAAAGGAAATCCGCTCAAATTAAGAGACTTGGTTCTTGATTTAAGAAAAAATCCGATTGAATCAAGAGTATTTTTTCTTGTCGATGTTTTTAAGAGTCTGGACTGTAGATCCAATGTATTTTTTTTCTAGTCTATAACAACTACCCCTTTCAACCAATAGGATCGCTCCCTTTCGAGTGGTCTTCTTTGTTGATAGCTTTGTCTAATAATTTTAAGGATCAGTCCGCTTGACTGAGAATTTATTGGATTCACCAAGAGCTCTTCATGTCCTCCGGAAAACCAGGGATTTTGGAGGAGTCCACTCAACGGAGGAATTATAGATGAACTGGGAAAGCACTGATTTTGAAATATGGGTAAGAAAGTACGGGCATCCCATGGATTTTTCATGAAAACATACGGACAGTAGTGATTTTTGTAATAGCCCTAACGAAAGAGCCGTGGAGATAATTTTGTGTAAATCGTTAATTTTTGTGTGGTTCAGAAGTATGTGTCTATTTCAATAATTGTGTACCATTAGCATCATTGTATACTTTAGTGTACCATTGATAGTACCGTGAAGTAGTCAATTTCATCACGTTCCCGCGAAATCTTTGGCAGTACAGTCAGGACAGTAGTGATTTTTGTAATAACCCTAACGGAAGAGCCGCGGATATAATTTTGTGTAAGTCGTTAATTTTTAATGTGGTGCAGAAGTATGTGTGTATTTCAACAATAATTGTGTACCATTAGCATCATTGTATACTTTAGTGTACCATTAGTAGTACCGTGAAGAAGTAGTTAATTTTATCACGTCCCCGCGAAATCTTTGCTACATTTTACGTTTTTTATTTTCTGATTCTTATTTTCCTTTGCTTTTTCTTTTATTGCCACACACTGCATAAAAGGCGCTTCCACAACGCTCTCTGGCGTTCTGCGACATCCAAACGCCACATGTGACTATCTTCCCAGAGGTTGTCGGGCAACTGACACCGCAGCATTTCTTCGCCATCACCCTGCCGTAATCCCTTCACGGGACGTCCTCTTCGCCTTTTTCAAGATGTATCCAATCCAAAACTTGTTCGGGCAACCTCTCCTCCAACATTCTTTGCAAATGTCCATACCACACCAACTACCTAGACATGATGTCGTGCTCAATATTACTTTTAACCTTCATCACTTGGCAAATTCTTTAAATACGGACCCGTCTCGAGATGCCGGCAGATCGCCACCAAAAATCCACTTCAGTTGCCTTCAACAAGTTTGAAGTTTTGCGTTCAATTTTATTATTAAATATTCATAATTCATTTTTTTATTTTTTCCTCTTTTGTAGAGGTGGTACCATTTAGCAACACTGTCCGGGAGACATCAGCTCGAACAGCGCTAATGATCGAAGTCGCATTAAAATTTGATTCCCTAATGAATGTGTTTGATTCATCAAACATCATTTGTTGCGCGAACAAACGAGATAATCCTCTCCCCCATTTTTTTCCTCGGTCATTTTTTCCCCGAGCCGCGCAATCAATTCGCCCCTCGCGCCTTGGCATTTGAATGAACCTGAGAATCGGCGCTCAAAATTCATCAGAATCACAAAAGAAGCGCGACATTACCCGACTTTCATTCATGATTTTGTGCTGCCTGTCAGATCGTGGCTTGATAAATAAGTCAAAAGCACTCATGCTAAAAGGAACGATGAACTGATTTTTTTTAAATCTAACTGCAGTCGACGAGCCTTAAGGCACGCAAACTATGTGTAGGTAGTTCTTAAGGTGATTCGATGGACGCCATATTTTGTGTCAGAACGGCATGCGATATATCGCATCAATTGGTTCCATATTTTCAGCTACTCGTCATTTTTCTCCTATTTTGAGATCGCAATTTTGTTGTCAGGAGTCTAAAGCACTCACTTACCAATTTTAACAAAGAGATTCAACGTAATAAAGGCGTGGTTTTTTCAGAAAGAAAACATCGCATTCGATACTGATATCGAAACTGCACTCGAATGCGATATTTTCTCTCTGAAAAAACCACGCCTTTATTACGTTGAATTTCTGTGTTAAAATTGGTAAGTGAGTGCTTTAGACTCCTGACAACAAAATTGCGATCTCAAAATAGGAGAAAAATGACGAGTAGCTGAAAATATGGAACCAATTGATGCGATATATCGCATGCCGTTCTGACACAAAATATGGCGTCCATCGAATCACCTTAATACGGGGTGCGGGGTGGTTCAAAAATTTAGACCCTTACAGTTAACTTTTGAACCGTTGCATTCACTGATATAAAATTTTGAGTGTTTTCTGCGATCAAAAAAGTAGTGAAAGGTTACTCTTATTAATTGCAGAATGTGCCCAAAATGTCAAACCTCTAAATGCTACCACTCAAAAGTTAACAGGAGGTGTCCACCTTTAATACACATGATTTTTCCACAAATCTATTCCTGAAAGAATGAACTCAACGAAAAGGAAGTGAGTACGTAGGATTTGCGTTAGTTATCGTATTGCGTTGGTAACTCAAATGTTTCTCAGTGTGCAAATGTGTTTCTTGCATCTAATCACCTCGCGAATCGAATGTATATTGTCTCGTAATGCCACATGTGGACCTCAAGATATTTTTGCGTTGGCCAGTTATGACCGTTTTCCTTTAACGTTATAATAAGCATGTACTCTCATTTTGTTTGTTGCAGGTAAGATTTCCTTGCTTTTCCCATTTTTTTCGAGCGTACGCAACTTATGCTACAAAACTTCACTTTCCCGTAAGTAAAAAGTAAACTTAATTCTCTTTCATTTGCAACCTAGCAAACCGAGCTACATAGTTTGGTGCTTTACTCCGTCAATTTTTAGTTATTCATCAGTGGCGTGACGTGTTTTGTGATGAATCGATTGATCTGTCTTTGAACCTATGGACAAGGATCGATTAACAATGTGTTCGCAAAGAACACTTAAATAATCGATTCTTAACCGTATCCTCAAATGGGGAAATATCGATGATTTACGCATCGCCTTTGTTATTCACCCATTGACGGTCATCGATGAAATTGAAGCGGAGTACCTAGAAAAAAATAACAAAATACTCTCGTTCATGAGTCTGAAGAACCACCCAAATCCATCGCTCCAGAAAGTCGGATTCTGAAGACCGTCTTCAGAAGTCGGAGAGCTGTGGAAACAACCCCTGAGCCAACTGAGCCAAGCATTGAATTCACGAAACTATCCTCAATAAAACACCCCCGTTGAGTGCCCCCTCAGATCCCCCCTCGGAGGGAATCGGGAGCCCCCGCCCCCGGAAAAGATGACTGAGAATTGATTTGCATGAAATATTTATTCAAATTAAAAGCTATTTAATGAAGCAATTTATCATACAAATCGGTGTTCAATACGGGCGCCCTCCCGCCCCCGTCCCTGCGCGCGCCGTAATCCCCGTCTCAAGCGGGAGCTATTACGAAGGGATCCCCCTGTAATCCGGTCCCGAAGCCTTTATCCGCCAACAAAAGGATGTTTTCAGTCAGGGAAATGAGTTATTCGCCGGCCGCCGTCGCCTCGGGGAAGGTTGCGGAAAGGGTGAGTGCCTCAGACTTTTCCCGCTGATCCGATGAAGGAGTCCTCAAAAGGAGCTCCTGTTGAGCTCCAGCCATCTCCGCTTCGGGTTGTAGTAGAAGACTTCTCCGCGCAGGGGGCGCCACCTCTGTTTTTTTCATTTTCTTGGTAATGTCTTGGGGGGAAAAAATTAATGAGAATTAATATGAAAAGTTAATGATCGAACTTTCGGAAATTATCGAAATAATATTTAATCACTGCGTACTTTCGTTAGGGTGGCGACGTTCAGGGAAACCTGAAAAACTTTAGAAATTTTTAAATAAAAAGCTAGGAAGTTGGATAATTTTTTTCAAGGGGAGAGATGTGATATTTAACAGTGAGGTTCCCTTTCTAAAAGCAATCAAGCCTTTTTTTTTTAAACTTAAATCTGATAAAAATATTCCCAAGAAACGTCAATTTTAATTTAGGTGTTTGTTTTGTGCAACAATGTGAGGAAATACCGGGAAAAGCCAGCAAAAAATCCCAAAATCACCCATCAGTGAAAGAATAAGTTGGATCTACAGAATATTGATTGTTTACTTGACCCATTAGTCACGGAAAAAAGTGTTAGTAGCTATGCCTTAAAATTGTGGCACGCCCCGAATTTTTTGGATCATGTGGACATTTCCAATTAATCGTGGCAGCACCGCAACTCTGGTTAGGGCAGTACCGCAAAATTTAGGTCAGCACCCTAATTGATTGGGCTACCACCACAATTAATTGGAGACTATCCCAATTAATCGGAAATATCCATCCAACAACCGCTACCTCTTTCTCCCGTGTGGTTCCAAATCGTCGCTACAGTTCAAGCGATACTCAGAAAGTTACTCCGTAGTACCCTCGAACCCTCGTGGTTGATCAGATTGTATCATAGCCGGTTGTTACCACCGTAGTGGGACAATGAAAGGCAATGCAAGCTCTAGAAGCCCAGGGAAACACAGGTAGACTCATGTAGCTAATGCAAACACTATCCGGTTCAAATAGTACGTTTGTGAACTTTTTATAAAAAGAAAGAAGTTTTCTCGCTTTTAACAAGGTTGGAATCATCTGGACTCCACCATCCGCTGCACCTTTCCTGGAAGGCACTACTTTGTACACTCCCAATTAAATGAAGTGCTGCTAGACAAACTACGATCTTCAGCATTTCGTTCCACGTTGTCTTTTTTTTTTCGTTGAATAATCATACCCAAGAAGTTGTACCTACAAACACACTCCTAAAAAAAACATAAGCATTTATTCAATGTACTTAACTTCATTTCAATGGCGAAACTACATGTGTTTTGCGTATCTTGTATGATTTAGGTTCGATTCGATCAGTATCAAGTAGACGTGGTATCATCTTGTTAAGGAGCAGATTTTCAAACTTTCCTTTGCGTTTATAGTTTCCAATATAAAATTTTGAGAGAGAAACACACGACTTGGTGGTTTAGTTCATACCCGGGTCAGTCTAAATGAGATTTCGTTTTCTAAGTTAGACCCTTTCAGAAATTAATAGTCAGCGACTTATTTTTTTAATGTTTTTGGGGATCTCAGAGTCCCTCAAAGTCATGATCACTAAACGGCATGATGTTTTTTCATTTATGGTATTTTATATTTGTGTCAGATTTGCTTTTTTTCCCCGTGACATTTGAGGGCTTTCAAAGAAACTTATTATTGCCATGATAATATTCTTCTTTCAACGCAGCGCCCCCAGATGAAGTAGAAACTGAACCGCATTATTCACTTTTTCGGTCAGTTTAAAGTCTGATGAGCTAAAAAACATGGACTTGGGTATTTAAGGTTTTGTACTCAAAAAGTACAACTCAAGTAGATAAACCGGTGGTCAGACACTTTACCAAATTTGTACCATACACCATGGGTAATTTAACGTCTAAGAGAAATGTACTAGAATTACTCGAAAAACAACGTTAAGTGTGGCAACGAATCGGAGCAGCTTTATTCATATCATATTTTATTAATGTACAAAGAGAACAAAACCCCTGAATTTCTGACTTAATCAAACAACCCGAGAAAAAAATGGGTCCTTTATTAAGAACCTTCCAATAATAAAAATATTCACCGGCGTCTCCTTTTCCCTCCCTCGCGCTACTTATATATTCTGTTTCTTTGCTCTCTGGCTTAATTGAAAACCCGGAAATCTTGCTCAAGCAAATGAAAGGTTCCCTCTCTCCGCTCGAAATTCCTTCCTTTCCCTCCCTCGAATTTTCACCTAAAACCAGAAGTTGCGAAGCGGAGTGAGAAAGGGGGAAAAAACGGAGGGCGCTAAGTGAGACGGATTCGAGGAGAATAAAAAAATCATAAATCTATTGAGGCGAATCCACCGCGAAAGGGGTGCGTCAATACGGGAGGCGTAATTTTCCGGGCGGGAAATATCATCATCGACTCCGCGCGCGGCGGGTTGCGTTCGGGGCACAGACAGGCGCGATATCTCTTGGCCTCATCTCGACGATAATTGAATGTAATTCCGCTGGAAGTATTCCAGTCGAAAAATAAACTGAGATTTAGGGGACGGAGCTAGGGGGGTGTGGTTGANGGGGGGGGGGGGTCGTTTATTCCCATGAATGAGTAATGCTCTGTCCAGGAAGAGCGTTTTGCCCGACTCGAGTTTTGCCCGTTTTAACGCGGAATTAATGGCCGTCTTCCGGATCGGACGAGTAGTTACGAACTTTTTCGCGCCGCGCTGTCAGATCCGTCTCAACCGCTTTTCTTACTCATTCATTTTTTAATTTTAAACGTTCACCGTCCAGAGACAACATAATTTGGACGTATTTCTGCCAAACGGAACTATATGTAAGTTATATTCGGAACATTTATACAGAGGTCCGGCAACACGGACACGAGCCGAAATCGCTCGCGCGCTCGAGTGTCGCAGTACGTTACCTAATTAGGACTTTGACTCTGCGCGATGCACTTATTTGGTCATTCTGCTGAGCCCCGAACTTTTGTCAGCAAGTTCTGTCCCCTCTCTGGCCCAACTTACGCCCATGACGCAAATTGGCCCGGTCATTGTTCATTATAAAAGCTCGGTCACCTGAGCCTAAGTCAATCGTCGTCTCTCGTTCGGAGATCCCCCGTTAGGCCCGGTTCCCTCTGCCATTACTTGTGTGTCTCTACCCCATTTAATGTGTTAGTTGTATTATTCTTGTGATTTTAATAAACTCTTTGTATTCGTTACATCGATCTTATTAATTTGATCCGAGCATTATTGCTCTGGCGCAGTTGCCACACTGCTATTAAATTATCCCAAACTTAACTTGTATGTACATCAGGGCTGGATTTACCTACTTGCCGCCCATGGGCCGCCTGTATTTTGCCGCCCCTTTCTCATTCGTATTGAAACATCAAAAACCATCAAGTGAACGTGCCAGCGGGGAAGGGGTGCACAAGACGCGTTTACTCGTTTTGAACACACTTTTTGGGGATGCCCTGTCAACACTACTAACAAAAGTTAAGTTTTGTAAACATATCTCTGTGTGGACAAGGCCTTTCATTCATAAGAAATGAACGAAAAAATTATAAAAGCACAAACATAAATGTGGTTTAATGATTTTAACTTCCGCCGCCGCGCAGACCGCACCGTGTTTGGCGCAATGCGTGAAGTATTCACGCAGTCTTGTAGGCGCTATCCGTTTCACGCCGACCGCAATGACCGCACTGTGTTTGATGCAATGCGTGAAGTATTCGTGCAATCTTGTAGGCGCTGATATGTGTTACATGCCGATCGCCGCGTCGATGGCTTTTCCTTTTCATCTCAAGTCTTTGTCATCATTGCTCTTTGCGCCGTTCCAGGCCAAATTGCGTGTTTGGTTTCTCTCTTAACTCGACTAATTAAAGGGGTTGTCTCTTGTTTCACTAAAAGACGACAAAATTAAAAATTACTACACTCTCGCCTTTGTCGCCTTTTCTCGTTCGTAATTTTTTTTTCTAAATCCGATATTTTTTTATACCTACTTTTAAAAAAATTGATATCGGAATCGCACTCGAATGCTATATTTTCTCTCTAAAAAAACCACGCCTTTATTAAGTTGAATTTCTTTTTTAAAATTAGTAAGTGAGTGCTTTAGTCTCCTGACAGCAGAATTGCGATCTCAAAATTGGAGAAAAATGGAGTAGCTGAAAAGATGGAACCAATTGATGCGATATATATCGCATGCCATTATAACACAAAATATGGCGTCCATCGAATCACCTTATGGCCTTGTTTCCACGGAACCTTTTCATGGGATTTTTCCCAAGTTCGAATCGCAGGAATGAAACTTCTGGGATTTTTCCCAGTTACCGTCTCCACGGGACAAGGCTCATACGGTTCTGCGACTAGTTTGCGCGGGAAGATAATTTAGTTAAAGTCGAGTATTTAACCAGGATTAAAATAATAATTGCACTCAGTCGACAATTAGACACATTATTTTAACTAAACAATCATGAACAATGGAGTAATTAACAAAATATTGCACCTATTCCTCCACTCTCAGTGGGTCCTAGGGGTAAAAAGACCATACTTGGTACTGGGAGAAATGTTGATTAACTCAATATTTTTCCCAACTTTGTAAGTGGGATTTTTCCCTGGGACAAATCTCGTGAAACGGCCTGTGGAGACAAGGCCCAAGAACCGATTTTTTTACATACATATAAATGGAGGAAAAACAGAGTGGCTAATTTTCAATAATCGCTACTGGGCAGGTAGCCGAATTGACAACCCATTGAAGGGTTTTGTCACAAAAACTGTAGTTAAGTTTCTATGGCAGGCCGGCAATTCCATTTTAAGCGAGGTCATTATTTCTTGCCGACCCTAGAGAACTTCTGCGAATTTTTCAGGTTAAAAAACTCTGGAAAATTATGGGACCATAACGCAGTCGTGGCTGTTTGAAGTTTAAAAATGTTTGTGTGGAGGAGAATATTTTTGAAATTCTGTTGTGAATTTTTTCAAGATCACGGAATCGCTGGATCATCAAAACTTGAACTTTCGATGACTGTGGTCCTTCTCTCTGTAGATGGTCCAAAAAGTTCACTTGAGTATTTAGAGAAAGTAGTACTTAAAAACTTTTGAATTTTTGTCTTCGTGGGTCCGTGAACCACGCCAAAATATCAGCTTCTCATTTCACAAAGAGAGCTGGCAAAGTTTAAAGTGAAACGCAAGGGTTTTCGGGAAGTAAGTTCGAAGAAATGCTTCTTCTGGAAAGTTATACGACGCCAGAAAGTCGCCGGAAATATGTATTGGAATCAGGGAAAGCTCTTGGCTTGGAAGCCGAGTGGGCGGGGCAGTCTGAAAACTGCGCTGAATAATAGGAGAGCTTCAAAACGCAGTTTCAGCAATACCTCTATTTATCCCTACGATTCCGGGTGGATTCAAGTCACTTCGTCGTGCGGTCTGCTCACGGCGCACTCCATTACCAGCGACCAACTAAACAGTAGCGTGGCATGCTCAGCGATGAATCGATTCATCTGCTATTTAAATCCCCGTACAATTTGATGGATGCATGTCCTCAAAAAAACCGCGTTACGCGTTGACCGGTTACACGTTTTGCTGCCTTTCATGAGAATTTAATCACGGAAAAAAGTTTATGTGCAGACAAGTTAAGAAACTATAACTGCCTCTGTCCTTTAATGGAGGGGCGTGGAGTGGAAACCAAGGCGCATGCGTGTAGTTTTTGCTATTTCGAGAGATACGTGTTTGAACACTGGGGGAAAAAAAACACATTGAATCTAGAGTCTAGACTCTTGAAAACATTGACAAGAAAAAATACTATCGATTCAATCGGATTTTTGCTTGAATCTAAATGAAATCCGCTTAAATTAAGAGGCTTGGTTCTTGATTTAAGCTAGATTCTGATTGAATCAAGAGTACATTTTCTTGTCGATGTTTTTAAGAGTCCGGACTCTAGATCGAATATGTTTTTTTTTCCCAGTGAAGTGTCGAAATTACATGGATCCTTATGCCGGAAAGAAGGTTCAAACTGACTTTTTGATGCTTAAAAATTAGAATTTAGGAGCGAATTTTTGACTGAATATGCATTAACCCTAGTTTTACTTGAAACTATCAATATCTCAATTTTTTTCAAAAATTACACTTATGTGCCTTGTCCTCCAAGCCCCTTACTGGAGGTTCGAGTGGTTCTTGCAAGTGCTTCTTGCTGTGTGTGGGTCTAATTCCGTAATCTTCCCCATCGATCATGTATCAATCCTAAACTATTCCGTGCATCTATATTTTTCTAGAGCTATATGCAGATAGACTTTCTCTGTTTAAATGCGTTCATATCTCTTGGGTGGAGCGTGGAGCTGATTCATTTTAATTTACTAATTTTACTGCGTTTTTTCCCTCGCTATCAGACCTCTATTCTCGTAGTTCTAAAGGAAGATAATACAACCCCCGCAGTACTGCCGCAGTACACAGCGGCTGGTACCAGCTTCCCGGAGTCTCCCCCTATTAACTTTAAAACGTAGGTTTCGAGCTCTGCCTCACTAAGGAAGAACAACGTAGGAGCTCTCGAATATTGCCAAATTCTGTTTGATAAAATATAAATTTTCCGAAAGACTCGTGAAATTTTATCCGTCTTATTTTTATAGAGAGTTTTGTTTTCAATCGGCAATATAGTATCATAAAATGAGCAAGTTATGCAAATCCCAAGCAAAATCCAGTATTGAAACGATGGAAATTGATCCCAAAGAGGGATTACAATTATCCGATTTGTCATCGCAAAAAGTTCAAAATACAGCTAGAAGCAAAAATTCTACAATTTTGAAAATCTTTAAGGTTAGGTACCAACCTACCTTTAAAGTTTCAAAACTCGGAGAGTACTTTTTCTGATGTATTTCGTACTTCTTATAGCTTCAAATAATTTAAATCGGTTGTAAGGATCCATTTCCAGAGTTTCACGACGAAATTTTCCGTTCACTGGAAAAAAAACACATTGGATCTAGAGTCCAGATTCTTAAAAACATCGACAAGAAAAAATACTCTTGATTCAATCAGATTTAAACTTAAATCAAGAACCAAACCCCTTAATAATTTGAGCGGATTTCCTTTTGATTTAAGCTCAAATCTGATTGAATCAAGAGTCCTTTTTCTTGTCAATGTTTTCAAGAGTTTGGACTCTTGATCCAATGTGTTTTTTTTTCCAGTGTAAGGTTTACAAAAACGTTTGGAACGTTAAGGAAACGTTTTGGTTTTGTGTATGTGAAATTTTAGCCTTGTTACCCGCTTTTTAAATTGTTTTTTTATTGGTTCACAAAAACTGTCCTTTTTATGATACCGTGTGGAAGATCTTACATAAGCCGATCAACTGTCCTGAGATTTTCCGAAAATTTCGATTTATTAAAGGGAATTCGGCAACGTCCGAGAGGTCATACGTCGTTCTTCCTTAGTGAGGCAGAGCTTACGAGACTCGCCGGAGCTTTTCCGGTGTCATCGTCGTTTATCCGCCGGGTGCCAGCCCCGGTCGGGCAACAGGGGCGACCGGGGGGAGGGGGGAGGAGGGGGCGGCGGTGCTCCGGGGGCATTTGTCGGTGTCGAGTAAACAAGTTTCATTTTTCACTTTGTTCTGCCGTTGTTTCGCTGTGTCTAGTCAATTTGCATCGCCTCGTTTTCCTGTCGTCCTCGCCCCACGTCACAATTACCCCCGCCACTTTATTAACGAGTCTGTTCCCGGACCACCCCCGCGGAGGCCGGCGGGAGGGGTGGAGGGTTCGAGGTCCCCCGTTCCCCGTCTCGCTCCCGGGTTTGTTTTTAGGGTCATTCGCGGAAGTTCGCGACAACGACGCGACGCCATGCGGCGCCCTATATTAACGCCAGAACTAACTGTTCGTTGCCCCCCGAGCGGTGGAACTTACTTTCAACCCCCTTTTTTTAATATTCGGGTGCATCCCCCTCGACCTCCAGCTATTTTTTAATATACATATCGACGGGGAAACCACCATACCACGTATCTCTATTCGCGACTTTGTAGACTTCCTGCCACTTTTTGTTTTTTAATTAAATTTGTTAAGGAGAATGAAGATATCGTCGGTGGAACTAACATACCAGATATCCCGATTTACGACTTTGCAGACCTTTTGTCACTTTTTATTTTTTTAATGAAAAAATACTCGAAGTTAATTCTTGGATACTTCCACGGTTTTCTTTCCATATGCCAAGGAATCTCGACGAAAACTTCAAAGAATGATATCGATTTGTGTTTTGTTTTCCTTCATAAAAATAAAATACGAGCAGAGATGTTTAAAATTAAAATTAGTTTAAAGTTAAATTAGTGAAAGTTTAAAGTTTAAAATTAAAAATTGAATTGCCCGATTAAATTTGGCAATAGCTGATGTGGCTTGGTTCCTTTCTATTTAACGCGGTCCATATTGCCTTGCCCACGCTCATCTGATGATTAAATCATCGAGTAAAAAGTTTTTTCTTCCCTGATAAAATTTGACCTCTTGGACTTGTCAAGTTTAAACATCGGCTGATGCACACGTACTGCCAACTTTCAGCGCCAAATGAAACCAATGCCACTCCGCGCAGCGGCAACCGTGAGGTACCCCGGCTTGAGGTTGCCAGGTTGTGACATAAACTGAGATATTTTACATGGGTTTAAATGGGGGATAGTGCTAATTTTTCAGCACAATTTGACAACAACGCTCCGGCTGCATCTTTGATTCAGTGCAAGCGTCTTGCCTCGCATTCAACTCTTCGCTCCCCGTGAAACCTGTACCGTACCCCCGACCTTCCCACTCAACTGCAGTCCAACCCCGCCCCCAGCCCGACCCCCAGCACCCCCTCCTCCCCCCCGGAAGTTGGTCCGAAGATGAGGAATCGTGGCGCCGTCGTGTCCGTCCCGTATTGATGCAGACCTACGTTTCAACCCCTAAACCCCCCCCCTCCCCCCAGCCCGTGTTCCAGCTTACACTCGTGACGTCAGTTAGCCCAGGTTTCCCGTTCCGGGGGTTGCCAAGTTGCTTCGTTAGCATGATGAAAATAATCAGACTCTTAATTAAAGTGGACTTGGTGAAAAGAGTTTCTTTGATTATTATTAACATTATTTAGGAAACATACAATGCTCTTGTATTTCGAAATTACTGAACCAAAACTATGGAAATTATGTATTTATAGTACTATCACTGATTGTGATTTCTGAGCTATTAACGCGCTATTAATTAAATAATAACTTTAAAAATATTTTTAAAAGAATGGCAGTGACTTTACAATTATATTAATGGATTTATATTGTCTAACAATAAAATACATATCTGTAACCTTTAAAAATACTCTCGGTTTACCAGGTAGTTATCAATGTCAGGTAAATCATTCGGTCTTGCATTTGTCGCATGAGTCGAGTATTCCTGTCAGGAGAGAGGAATCATTTCAAGGGAAGCAACTATTCGCGCTTTGGTGTCGTGGTTTTGCCTATGTCGCTAATAGAAGGCGATCTATGGACTCCACGTTCAATCAATTTATTTTTATCTGCGCATATCAACGGCTTCCGGCTTCGAGGGCTTTTGTTGAACTTGTCAGTCGATTTAGACTACTTTCAGTGTAGTAGGAAGCAGTAATAACTGAATTTTCCGAATTGAGTTTTCTTCTAAATTCCACTAATCCAATTGAAATGAACCAATGAAACCGCTAATATTAATGTTAGTTGTAAAAAAGCTAGTCTTGAGGGGTCAGTGAGTGCGCAACAGTTGTTAAAATTTCCGACCGAATAGATGCTGTGAGTGTTTTTTGTCCAGGTATAGTATATTCTTTGCCAGACACTTAGTTATCTTTATCGATATGTCTGTCTTCCACATTAACACAATTATCGAATTATTTGATTAACTTTAAACTCTCTTGAAAACCGATTATATAGAAAACCGACTATATAATCAGTTTTCAAAAAGTTTTAAGTTAATCAAATAATTTGTGTAGTGCCGATAAAATTTTAAAAAATGTGCAATATGCAACAACATGGAATTATCGAAGTTTTCTCTCAACCCATGCTGAGGCCATTTTCTGAAAACCATCTTTCAGGGACAACTACTATGCTCTCTTCGGTATTACGGAAGTGCGGCATTTCCCGCGAACTTTTACACGAGAACAGTGGGTTAAAACGGGAATCCCTAGCTCGGGCAGGAAGCGCATGCTGCTGTGCTAAGGACGAACGCCGGTTGAAAATTCGGACGTTGCCAAATTTCTCCCGACAAAATTTTGAGTTTTGAAAAAAGTTAAAAATATTTCACCTCGAAATAAGATACTTAAGATTAAAACGCGAATAAACTCCGCTGGAAAAATGGATGAAGAATATTCACATAGTTTGCTGAAAATTTTGGTCTTAACAAAGGAAATCTGGCAACGTATGAAGGTTCATACGGTGTTCTCTTTTTAGCGAGGCAGCATAGAATATATTTTTACAAGAAGGCGACGCGGTGCTCGGTGGCGGTGCTGCACCGTCGTTCCAAGTAAGAACACCGTATGAGCCATCAGTTATTGCCAAATTTCCTTCGACAAATCACGAATTCCCAGGAATTTTGTGAATATTTCTCCACCGCATTATCGCAGGATTTCCTTCCTAACTCGATCCGAAAGGTCTGAAAATTTCCAGGAAAAATATGCATGCCTTTCTTCGAAAATGAATATTTTCCAAGAAGAAATCTGGCGACATTGGAATGCTCGTACGGTGTTTTACTGAGGACGGCGGATCTGCCCCTCTCGGCTGATACGGCGCCTCGCTAAGCCCCGCTGCAACCGTGCAAGACTCGTTCCGCAAACTCCCTTCCCTCGTTTCGCGAGAACAAATAAAAGCTAATTTATCCAATAACCGCGATTGTGCCCAAGGTGCGCTTCCTCCCGCGCATCCGCTCCACCAGGCTTTATCCCTCGAATCTCCGACTCGTTCCTTCCCCCTCCACCCCTAACCCTCCCCCCGCCCCCACCACCAGTCCAGCCCGGCATCTATCAGATTACTCCGTCGTGTTCGCTCCGTTGCCACGCGGGCTCGCGACACGGGATCGAGGAAAATGCTCGTCTGTGGAAAAGGTACAGACAGTTAGACTGCCGTGCGAAGGAAAAACACCGTATGAACATTTGAATGTTGCCAAATTTACTCTCAGCGGCCGTTCATAAATGAATCAGTGAGTTCGAAAACACACCAACTCGGTAACTCGAAATTACTCAATTTTCATGAGAGACGGTCAATTTTTATAAAAGTCGTAGAAGTTAGCGCATCTGTTCCAACTTGGACCTTTAAAATGCCCTCAAGTGCTTGTCTCGGCACCAAAAATCTCTTTCTTAGACTAATTTCTTCACTTACTGATCGGTTTCGTGTGTGTCTTGATTCTTTTCATTTTTCGGAGTTGGTGTGTTTTCGCTCTCACTGATTCAAAGGGAAAACCTCCCCTCTCTGCAAGGGAAAACCTGTAACTGAAATCGTATAAATTTGAATCGCACCCAACCCCTAAAATAATCCAACACAAACTTTTTTGTGTTCATTTATTTTCCATGGCTCCGAATCGATCGATATCGTCACACATTTGATCGACCACCAACACTTCGAAGTAGGCCTTAGTCGATTATGATCATTAGATATGGCATCGCATTAGTTAAAATAATCAATTCCTACGACCACTGCTATGATCGGAATTTACCGGTAGGACAGTCCATAGGGCGGGTTCGGAGAAGGGAGATGGGTGGGGGGTGGGGGTTGGTCCCGTTACACTTTTGAGTTTCCCCGAACTGTCATAAACTTTCAAGCGGTCATCAGGGAGCGCGCCTCGTTCTTCGGAAGTCGCCTCCTTTCGAAGAACTTCTCGGTGCATCGTAAATCAGGTCAAGAGACAAAGGCGACGACAACGACAAGAGCTGAAATTAAAAATGAAATATCGCGCAGAAGGCAACGTCTGGCTGTTCGAAATTTATCACGGAGAAAGAAACTTCGGTTGCAAGGACTGAACTTTGGTTTTCAGGCACGTCAAAGTTTTTGACTGATACAACTGAAGTTTTTGGTCAGAGAAACCAAAGTTTGGTTCAAATAACTGAAGCTCACAAGGTAAATTTCCTTGTAATATTTATAGACTGCAAAGTCGTAAAACCGATCCGGGAGAACACAGGGAAGCGCCTTCACTTTCGCTTGATACCATAAGCTCCACCGCGGAGTTAGTTTAGTTGCTTAACCCAACCAAACCTAACGTGGCATGATAATCTTTACCGGCCGCTATTTGGGCCGTAAAAAACGACAACGACGAAACGGAAAAAATTATTTTATATCTCGTTTACACATCATAAGCTCATCAATATCTTACAACGGGAATAAAAAGGGTCACACAATGATCACTTATCATTTGTTCAAATAAATTACCCAATGTTGTTCAAAGACTTTAACTGACACGACTACAATCTTTTTGAATAGTTCAATGGATAGTTTGATTAGAAGTTTTACTCTCCGTAATTAAATTCCGTATATAAGTTTGTGAGAAACGTGATTTTGCGTATAAGCCACTCTCAAGCTGAAAAAAAACCTCTCAAATTTGAGGCTGTAATGACTTCATGGTATGATAGAATGTTACTAAAGTCGTTCGCAAATAAATCTCTCTTATTTTTATCCTGGAAATCATATGAAGGTCGACAAATGTATGTAGTCTCGAAAAAGTCTTTTTTTCGACCTTTATACTGTGTCAGGATGATTTTGATTGACACAGACATTTTCCTGTGGCCACCGTACAGAATTTCCAGAAATAAAAAATCAATCAAATTCCCTGAATAGCTGTTGAGATTTTACTCTTTTGTATTATATTTATTATTTACAACGTGTTTATCAACAGGCTCTTTACATTTTTTAAGACAGTAAAGAGGCAGTGGTGTTAAGTCAGTGAAAAGGCAGTCTTTTTAATGGCCGTGGTGTTAAGTCAGTGAAAAGGCCGTCTCTTTAATGGCCGTGGTGTTAGGTCGATAAAAAGTCCATAAAATGTGGAGAGACGGTCACTGCCACTCTTAAGATTGTAGTTTTTCGTCTTTTTGAAAAGCGCATCATTAAAGTTACTAATCGAGTCACCAATATTGATTGGAATATGGCTTGGTAAAAGTTCGTAAAAGAGTTGCAAGAGGATTGTGAAAAGTTTGTATTTCTCATTTCAAAATCCTATTGATCTCTTGTTCTGCGAAATTAGACTTAGTCGGTGGTTCCACTTAAAAATAATTAAATAAATTTGACTAATTTGGGAATACTCCTTCGCTACTTGTGCGGATTCGCAATTAAAAGTTTCACCAACCAAGTCTCAGAGAGACTGAGTGTTGTAATTTCCCCAGTTCTTGTTTCTTAGGGAAAAAATAACTGGAATCCTTTATCCAGACAAGCTTTGATCTGGATTCAACCACCATCTTCACCATCACTTCATCTCGTAAGAAGTGCTCCCCCCCCCCTCTCAAAAGTAGCCGCAGTCTAAGGGCTCCTTTTGGATTCATGCTCCACCTCTTAATCGAAATAGATTAATGAACTACCTCCTTGTTGGAAGTGCAAAGAAGTTTTAGCGAAGCCTATGTTCACAATGCAATACTCTACAGGGAGAGCGAAAAGTCCCCGACCCCCCCCTCTAACTTTTGAACGAATTGAGCTAAGGAAATGAAACTTTGGGAATAATCCTATCTCAAAGGGGACCATCTTTTGAGGGGGTCAAAATTTTGGTCCCCCCCTCAGGGGGGGACAGGGGCCCCCCAACTTTTTTTTTTCAAATAGCAACCCCTATCTTGTGATACCTCATTCGAAAGAACATAAAAAACTAAGAATTTTGGCGCAAACCGCAGATCAATATCTCAATTTTTGACCGAGTTATGATAGGTCAAAGGTCAAATTTGACCTATTTTCAAAAAATCATAACTCCGGTTCAAATTATCGTAAAGACAAAAATAAAACGGGAAAATTTACCAAATTGTGTTCGCTTTTACGTAAAAATTGCAGAAATCACTTCGATTTAATTTTAAGGGGGGGCTCGGACCCCCAAATACGTCAATTCAAAGGTCATTCAATTTCCCTGCGAAATAAGCCAATTTCCTCTGGATTTGCCTCCACATTATCTCAGTAAGGTCAAAATCAGTTCAACATTACGTTGGCAAGTCCCCAAATTTCGGGAAAAGTTAAAAAAACGAAATTTAAGGTGATTAAATTTGACCGCTTAAATTTCGTTTTTTTAACTTTTCCCGAAATTTGGGGACTTGCCAACGTAATGTTGAACTGATTTTGACCTTACTGAGATAATGTGGAGGCAAATCCAGAGGAAATTGGCTTATTTCGCAGGGAAATTGAATGACCTTTGAATTGACGTATTTGGGGGTCCGAGCCCCCCCTTAAAATTAAATCGAAGTGATTTCTGCAATTTTTACGTAAAAGCGAACACAATTTGGTAAATTTTCCCGTTTTATTTTTGTCTTTACGATAATTTGAACCGGAGTTATGATTTTTTGAAAATAGGTCAAATTTGACCTTTGACCTATCATAACTCGGTCAAAAATTGAGATATTGATCTGCGGTTTGCGCCAAAATTCTTAGTTTTTTATGTTCTTTCGAATGAGGTATCACAAGATAGGGGTTGCTATTTGAAAAAAAAAAGTTGGGGGGCCCCTGTCCCCCCCTGAGGGGGGGACCAAAATTTTGACCCCCTCAAAAGATGGTCCCCTTTGAGATAGGATTATTCCCAAAGTTTCATTTCCTTAGCTCAATTCGTTCAAAAGTTAGAGGGGGGGTCGGGGACTTTTCGCTCACCCTGTATTTCATGCTCTGCATTGCGTCAGCTCGATCGATTCTTTAGAATGAAAAGTTACTGTTGTTACCTACTGTTTGCTCTTCCTGAAAGAAACACTGTGTTGAAAGCCAAACACGCCTTTTTCTGCAGCGAAAACGAGACTTACAGCAGGGGATCAGTAAGTACGTTTTTGCCGCGATGTCAGCCAAGACATAATTAAGTGCACCTTAATCTGTGAGAGAGGTGGACTGGACACACCGTTGATTCACGCAAAGTGGCGTCTTTCACTGCCGACTCGCCAACTTACAGGGTTTTTTTAAAGGTTTTTTTTGGCACTTAAAAGGTAGAGTCCCTTTATAGAGAGAGTTGAGACAACGCGGCTGATGGATGTCACAAACGGGAATAAAGATTACACAAATCGGACGTTCTTTCTAATCTTTGATCAACCCATTCCCGAATTCCTATCTCCGTTCCCGTTCTCATTCCATTTGTTCCTTGCCGCACTCTCAATTCCCCGGTCTATTCCAGTTTACAATCCTCGCAATTGATGAAAATGTAATCTTTACTCCCGTTTGTGACACTGTGAAGGCCTAAAATACGGGAACCAATCAGAAATGGATTCGTATTGCCTTTACTCTTAGTATAAAGGGACTCTATTCTGCCGTGCTAAGGAAGAACGCCGTATGAATCTTGAGGCGTTGCCAAATTTCATTTGATAAAAAACAAAGTCATTGCTGGTTAACTTATGAATATTTTGCTTCCGATTTGTAATATAATTTTGTTCAAAATTTCACCTAAAGTTCCTGAAAATTTCAAGGAAGAGTATTCATAACTTTCCTAAAAAATGAACGTTTTATCGAAGGAAATTTGACAACTCTCGAATGTTCATACGGCGTTCTTCCATAGCTCGGCAGTGTTGAAGGGTAGTTATAAGCTTAACTTGACTCGCATTTTCTCGTATCAAAATTTTAAAAATAAGAAGAAGTGTTTTGAATGCGAAGATAGGCCTTCAAATACGCGACACATGCTGTCCATTATACCTTTAGATTATATTCCCGTGAACTTGGTTCGAAAATCCCGGAATTTTCCCGAGCATGAAGGGATCGCAACCGGTGGTGTCGGGAGTCGAGAGCCGGCTGGAGATTGTGCGTCGAAGCGGGCCCCCTTGGTTCAGCGATTCCCTACCCGGTGATCTCGGACGGAAAGCCGAGAGCCTCACTCCGACTCCGGTCAGAACCCGTTTTTTCCACCCCCCCTCCCGTTTTTTCCACCCCTCCTCCCGTTTTTCCCGGTGACGTCACCCGAGCCCGGTGTCTCATTTTTCCGCTCTGCCTCTTCCCGCTTCTCTTGTTTTTGCTCGTTTGTGTCCCGGTCCCCGTTCTCCGGAGGGAACATAATATCCCCGAGATTCCCCACTAATGACTTCCTTCAGCACAACAGTCACTTTCGACAATCGTCCCTGTTCTTTGCTTAATGATTCCTGGTGAATTTCGTGTTCAGCATCCTTTTCGACAAACACAAAGCGTGTTTACGTACTCGCCAGATGGACATGCACGGAAAATTTTTTTTTTTGGAATTATCCCCTAAAATTGTGTTACTACTCCAATGGGCCTGTTGCATGCAAGAGATACAGCCGCGCGAATAAACTTTTTAAAGGTTAAATGACACGAAACTTACGATGGTCACATTAAAAAAGTCTGAAATACACTCCTTACTGCGCAATTTGCGTTGTTAGGAACGCGCTTTTTCAAATTTCCCGCGTCTGGGGGCAGTTTTCTAATCACCGGAAACTTGAGTACCTGTATAGGGAGAGTAGCGACAGATCGGTTCATGGAGGGCTTAGGGCCCAAAAGTGCAGCCACCCTTCTGAGCAACTTCTAACACACAAAATTTCACTGCCAGCCTACAGATTTCAATTCTAACCAAGATGGCTAAGAATGTACATAAATGAGCGTTCTTTCGCAAAAATAAGTAAATTTATGCAAAAAGTAAACCGAATACATGCTTTCTAAACGACGGTTCGTAACAATTGTATTTGTAAATCGCTCTGGACATTCGAAATTCATAGGTTGGCTGCCCTTTTGGGCCCTAACTTTATTCGCGGAGGCATCGGTGAAGGCCTGATGGACTTTCGGAGTTTCAGATCTGTCGCTACTCTCCCTATACAGGTACTCTACCGGAAACGAGCAAACGGCGGGCTCGGTGATTCCCGGAAGATGCCGAGTCGTTGTTGTTGTTGTGATTTTTTCCTTCAGTTTGTTTACAAACCCAACGTGATCTCTTATAGTTGTCCATATACGCTTTATGCGCTAACCAAATCGATCAACTTTTAAATATCCAACGCAATCCTCCTACATTTCATTTCACGATATCACGAGCTCCGATTTTTAGGTTATGTTGTTAGTTTTAGTTGACCGGAAATAGCCGCGAGTTGCCGTTAGTTGTTTCCGTTAGAAAACTGCCCCCAGATGCGGGAAATTTGAAAAAGCGCGTTCCTAACAACGCAAATTGCGCAGTAAGGAGTGTATTTCAGACTTTTTTAATGTGACCATCGTAATTTTCGTGTCATTTAACCTCTGAAAAGTCTATTCGCACGTCTGTATCTCTTGCATGCAACAGGCCCATTGAGGTGTTAGGTGCAGAAAGGGTGTTTCTCGATTCCGGTATTTTAGAATCGTCGGCGCTAATTTATATTTTAGAGTGGGAACTACTGGGTGAATTTTCTGAAATATTACGTTTTCAGCACTTTAAAATCATGAAGAATATTCAGCAAAAGTTACAACTCATGACGTACATTTGCTGTCATTATAGTGGATGAAATGTTGGTGGAGATTTTGAGATACTGCATTCAAAAATTGCCCTTTTTGTACCCAGCGCTTCAATTTGTCGGATGATAAGGGCATTGCCAATTAAATGTGGTAGTATTGCAACCCAATTTGAGGTGGGAACGCTATACATTTGGGTTAGTAACCTAAATCATTGGGGTACCACCACAATCAGTTGGAAATGTTCATATCATCCAATAACCCCTACCTCTTTTTCCTGTAGACCTGAACTAAACCGATTGACTATTTTGTGTCAGTCGATACATCGCTTTTTCTCGGAATCATAAGTTGCCACTTACTCCATCACGAGGAGGAAGCAAAGTTGACAGCTAACAGCATGCGATGTTTTTAAAGCGCCTTCAATTGAAAGAATAGGCAAAATCATGACCGGAAAGCGCGAATAGTTGCTTCTCTCTAAATTGGGCCTCTCTTTCGGAGAGATTTATTTATTAAGCGGCCGCGTGTGATTTACCTCAAGAAAAGGGTCAATTACTCACTTATGAGTTTGTCTCGGAAGTTTTTGATACGTTTTACATATCCTACGTGACAGGTCCCTGACACGATAGTCGATTATGACTAAAGGTCCGCCGGCCTTTTTTCATTACGAACGCAACGTATGAGAAGCTTTTCCGCCTGTTTACCTCGTGAAGTAATCCATTCCTAGACAAATCCTGAGCGTGGTCTTGCTAACCTGCTGGCTCGGCTCCATTTTGTGTTTTTTTAATGAAGCAAATTGTGGTAAGAAGTCTTGGGTCTTTGGCCTTGAGCCACCACCGCCACCAGTACCGGAGCGTGAAGGGAAACGGTATGGCGCACTGTGGATCGAGTAAATGTTAGAGGTTGGACAAAATTTGGAAACTTTAAAAGCTCCTAACTCCGTTTACACAAAACTTGGAGGTTCGAAAAGTGGCTCCATTGGTTTCCTCCTAGAATTTTCTTCCAGGGGCACCCCTTGAAATTTAAAATGTGACGCAACAAACATCAAAACTAACCATCAACCAACCATCCCTTCAACTAACCATAAAAAAACCCCAATACTAGACAACCTATATCATCTCATGTAACCTCACTACTTTTATCTCTCACAGAATACTAACCTAAATCCCTAGACCTACTATGATGCCTCCACCCTCTCATCCCAGCTGTAACTAAAATTACGTTCCATTTTTCAGATCCCTTTCAAGGCCGCAGTATCTCCCACTGGAAAAAAAAAAAAAAAAAAAAAAAAAAAAAAAAAAAAAACATGGGTTTGCGTGATCGGTGAGAGGGAGGATTAGGAAATTTAATCACTTAGAATACTCTTGATTCAATCGGATTTTTGCTCGAATCAAAACGAAATCCGCTTAAATTAAGAGGCTTGGTTCTTGATTTAAGCTAGATTCTGATAGAATCAAGAGTACTTTTTCTTGTCGATGTTTTTATGAGTCTAGACTCTAGATCCAATGTGTTTTTGTGTCCAGTGTCCGGATATAAAGTCTAAAACAACATATAACAATAGAATATAATAAAAAAGTAAAAAACATCAAAATTTGCAGTTTTAGTCAAAAATTCCATGTCCGATTTCTCTGGTTGACTCGATCTACTGTGTGGCGTCGGAGTGGTGGCGGTCCGGCGAGCGGGGGTAAATAGGGCAAGGCAGTGGGTTTCCGTCGCAGACAAGATGTTAATAAAGCCCTGGCAGGGCCCTCTCGGAAGCTCCGTTTGTACGGCTGTTGTTGAGATAAATTTAAATGCATTATTATGCTATACTCCTTTTTCCCCCGGCCGAGCCCTTTCATCCCGTCCCATCTTTTGTTCCTCGCATCATTTTAATTGCTCATTTCCGTCCCTACTGTTACGATTCTTCATCCTGGCGTCCTTTCACATCCTTTTAAATAATTTTTCACTTTTTTCCCTCCGCCCCGGTGAAGGGCTTTGCGCCGCTCCGCTGCCTCCGTCGTCCTTGACTTTTTTACCTCTCCCGCTCCTTTCAGCGCGATCCCGTTTAATTATCCCGGGGTCGTTTCATTAGTTTTCGAGACTTGTTGGGCAAATTGCGGGCGCGGAATCGCCAATGAGTTTATGTAATTATAACCCCTTCTCCCGAGGCTTTTGTTTCCTCCCTTAACTTTTCGCGGGGAAGACGTGACGGCAGCTTTGAGCGCGGCGCCCCGGAGGAAGTGTGGGAACGGCGGAATGACGTTCGTGCTGGATGACACTTCAGCCCTGGCGCCTCGCCGAAAGTCGGGTTTTCAGTGGTGGGGAACCTTGAAAGCTCGTCGCTTCTCTGAGGAGCGTATCGCCGTTTCCATATGAGCCTCGGGAAGTATGGAGGTATACGAGGAACAAGGCTCACGTGGAAATGGAGGTACGCCCTTACGTCGAAGGAGAGTTGAGGAGTGGAGTGGACGGCGACCTGAAAAAGTCAGGGAATTCTGCGGAAAACGTCGGCCGGTGCCATTTGAGGATAATGAACAGTTTTCGAGTGCCTTTCTCTAGAATTTAAATATTCTTAAGCGGAAACTACGTCTGAAGTTGAGCGAAAGTCAGCTCAGTTAGAAGAAGCATAAGTGCAAGTGAAAATTTTGTTTGGAGATCAGGGAAAGTAAAAAAAAAGTCGGGGAATTCGAAAATTTTGTAGGCAAGGTAAAGTCAGAAAACTGGAAAATTAAGACACAAGACTTCGAAAAAGGATAGTATTCACGAAAAGGAAACAGAGTTATAGTTGAGATCATGAATGGAAATCAGGGTGGAAGAGATCGTGATTTTTAGACTACTGCTGATGTGTATGAAGTCCTTCGCAATTTTTTGGAGGGCGATATTTTCGTAAACATTGGACGTAGAAACTACACCTCCAAATAGATTTTATTATCTTGGGTCATTCTTTTCTCTCTGATCCTAAGACAGTTCTGTGACGAGCACAACGGTATGGTCTTATGCAAAAAGGAATCACAGTTTGTCGGTAAATATAAGGTAGGTACGTTTGCTTTAAAGAGGCCGTGTATGGGAAACTGGGCGTAGGAAATCATTTTAGCAGAAACCAGCTTGAGGTTCCTTTTTGCCAAAAGTTTAACTTCGATTAATTGTTCAGCAAAAATGAGCTACAGCATCACCGCGTGGTTATAAAAGTGATCTGCAAGAGCGCGTAGAAGCGCCTTCACTCTCGCTTGATACCCCAAGCTTCACCGCAGAGTTAGTTTAGTTGCTTAACCCAACCAAACCTAACTCGGCTCAATACTCGTCACCGCCTGCCGTTTAGGGCGCTGAAAAGGATAACAACCAAACGGCAAAACTTCCGTTTTTTCTTGTTCACACACCGTAGGCTCAATATCTCATAACGGAAATCAAAAGGGCATCGACACATACGCCGTTAAAGTCCCTTCAAAATGATTTGATGGTCCAACTCGGGAACACAAAAGGAGGAAGACCCTGATATAACGGATATTCTAAAATAATATGTTTTATATTTGGTCTTTTCGGATTAAGGAACTACTATTTCCAACTCACTCATGGAAGCATTTATCTGCCTAGGAAACCTATGGCAAAAACGACGTTTCAAAGTAGTATTTCCTCATTGCAAAATGTAATGCATTTGCGGTTCTCATCGGAGGTATTATGCTTAAATAGCGGTGAAATAGTGACGTGCGGAGCAAAGATGTACGCCTAGAGATCGACGATGATGATGCTGACACGTCAAGTAAAAACCGCGTATTCGGTTAGGGTCACCCGTGCAGTTAGGTCGTTACTGACAGCGGAGTCGAAGGAGGCGGAAGGAAATAGGTCAACTGTGAGCATTAGCTATGCCAACTATTCCCTTCGCGCCCGACTTTTCCGCCCTTGTTTTCATACGCCCGTCGAATCCGCGATTTCGCCCCCCGGCGGAGCAACCGCCGCCTCCACCTACCCCCCCCCTGACCCCCTCGCACTTCCCCTCTCCGCAGCTCCGATTCCAGTTTTAATTTCAGTTAAAGCCGGGGAGCGGCGCAGGTGTCTCGGATGGAACCGGGGATTCTCACGATGTTCGATTCGCCGTGAACGGCAGCGCAGTGAGCCATCCAGGCGAAATGCTGCAGTGCCACGAAAAAAACGCCGTGCGAGCCTGCAGACGTTGCCAATTTTTCTGAAAAAAAACCGCAATTTTCTCCGGTGAAATTTGTGCATTTTTCTCCTCGACTTTTTTTGAGGGAATGCGAAAATTTAAGGAAGGAACCTTAATCGGCAGGGTGTCTTCAAGTCCGGAATTTCCGGAAAGTACGGAAATAGTACTGATTGTTTAAGGGCGGTCCGGAAGTACTGAAAAAGTGCGGAATTCCGCAAGAAGGTCCGGAATTTTTTCATTTTTAGGGTCATTTTTGTCGCAATTTGAGCGGGAAATTTAAATTTTTCAAATTTGCCGAATTTCGTCAATTGGAGGTACTGAAAAAGTACTGAGTTTTCTGTTGAGGAGGTACTGAATTTCTTGGGAATGGACTGTAAAAGTATTGATTTTTGGTCAGCCTGTTATAGTAGACACCTTGATCGGAGAGGGGGTCCAGCTGAAAGATGGATAGAAGGCATCTGAGAAGACGAGAAGAGATGGCGAGATGCCCGTTTCCGGAAGATCTCTACCAGGACAGATTTTTATGACGGTTAGGCGGTTTTGTTCTCGCAAACTAGAATTCGGTTCCAATACCCGTGGCACTCGGCAAAGATTATAAGGCACCACGCAGATGTAACTGGTTCCCTCTAAACTATCAAAATGGCCGCACTGTCCCTGCAAAGGCACCTTACCCTGCGTCACCGATGGAGGCTAATCATCGTAAGTGTGGAGAATGGGGCCGGGGCCTCTCTCGATCACTGCAGCGCGTATTTGGAACAGGAAAGCAAAGCCCGCGGTTGTTCTGCCAGGGATTAAACGCGAAATTAATTGCTGATATTCCCTGTGCATGCGTAGCTTTTACAGAATTACGCCTTTAACGACTTGTTACATCTGCGAGATACGCACGTTCCTGTTAAACCCCTTCGAACCGATGTTTCAGTGTGTAAGCTGAGCGAGACGACTAAATTTGCTTTCGTGAGCTCGACTGTACATATAATTGATCAAAGCCGAGTGTGCAGCAGACGTGCATTATGCATTCGTTTCAGGATCTAGTCAAGTGATTGTATTTGTAATAAACTGCGTTCACAACCTGAAAAAATATCGCGCGGTATCTTAAATACGAAAAAACTCGAAAATTGAAAAATTGAGACGCAATGAAAACTTCTAGGAAAATCAGAAAATTTAACTTAGAATCGGTGTTAAAAATCAGGCGTTTAAGTGTAGTTGAATCGACCATAAAGTCCCCCATTTTTGCCACCTATTTTTTTCTTCTTTTTTTTTCGCAATCTAGACTTAGTTTGGTTGAAACAACGTAAAATTTTTGCAGTGATGCTCAGATTATACAATTTTGTGCATCATTATCTATGTAACGGAACGATTCAGCGGCCCCATTGGAATTGCTCCCCAAAGATGCTCTGTATTTTTAGTAGCTTTCCCGTGAGAATAATTAGGGCGTGAGTACATTCGATTTGCTAAAATTACGCTCGAATTTGCTGAATGTGAATATCACTACAATGCTCACAAGTCGTTTCTACGAAGAACGAATCAATTGATTCTTATTGCATGCGCAAGTAATGGTTAAAAAATGGCCATTCCTGGAAACCGTTCCACGTTGCGTTTTTTCAATCGTCTACGTTCGAACATCAAAGTTACAATACATACCAAACCTTCATACTTCAGCTTGGTCGAGAGCTTTTTCCACTTATCCATGAATTGACCTCTGAAGCATCACTCACTCCGCCAATATAAAAAATCAACCTAATTTTTCTCGTTACACGCGGCTCGAGGCGCCTCTCCATGAACTTTTTCAAACCTATTTCGCACTCCCGGAAAGGCTGAGGGTTCAAAAGGCTCAAGCCCGCAATTGACCAGGATGTTCGCAAATCACTTAGCGCCTCGTTAATGTGCTCGATATCCTTTCGAAGGGTCTTCTTTGAATCCTTTCCCCGTCTCGCTCGCCGCACGGTGGACCGAGTCAACGGGAGAGGTCGGACAAAATCTAGGAACTTTGAAAGCTTATATTTTTGAAAATATGAAACGAATAAATTTAAGAGTGGTTCCATTGCTTTTTCGTGAAATTTTCTTGCAGAAACACTCTTTGAACAGGGTGTATAGCATCAGGATTTTCCCGATTTTCCCGATTATATCAGAATTTGAAGTCAGTTAGGATATAATCCCGATTTCATCGAGATTAGAGGAAAAATCGGTCGAAAAATCAGGATTTGAGAAAAATTGGCCGTCTTATCGGATATTGTCATCGAGCTATGTTTGTGAAGATACATTCGCCTTGCGTGAAGTCAGGATTTGATCTGGATTTGGGAAAATTATGAAATGAGGATCTAGCAATCAAAAATCAGGAAAAATCAGGATTTAAGAAAAATTGGCCGTCTGATCGGATTATTCTCATCGAGCTATGTTTGTGAAGGTACATTCGCCTTGCTCAAAGTCAGGATTTGATCAGGATTTGGGGAAATTATGAAATCAGGATCTAGCAGTCAAAAATCAGGAAAAATCAGGATTTCGTCAGAATTTCCCAAAATGAAGAAAAAGTAGACACCCTGTTGAAACTGAATTTGTGACGAAATAAGCGTCAAAATTTTTTTACCTATTATGATGCCTACCCTTACCCTTTCATCCCAGCTTTAATTAAAACCTACATTTCTATCCAATTTCGAATCCCTTCCAAGGCCCCAGTATCCCCCGAATATAAAGCCTAAAACAACATACAAAAAAAAAGCATCGAAAATTGAAATTTTAGCCACAAATTTCATGTCCGACTGCTCTGGTCGACTCGATCCACCGTGCGCCAGAGCAGCCCGTTCCTCGGGATCCCTTTCTTTTCACTTTGAGTCGACGTAAAATAATTATCCTCCGCCTCGGAGATTCATTTAAGCTTTTTCTAATCGAGGATGTTTACGTCTGTCGCCTGAGTAAGCGTTATCTCAAAGCTCACCTTCCCCCGTTGATCGGTCCGCGAGCTGATTAATGGAACCTCGGAAGTCTTCATCTTCTCCTTTTTTATGTAGATCGTCCCGAGTTTTTTCCTCGCTTCGATTTTGTGCTGAGCAAGAGCCAATTCCGCAGAACTTCCAGACGCCTCCGAGTTGGCGGGTTCTTTTGTGGTCTCTCTCAAAGCATGCAATCAGCGTCCGATCTTCACGAAGAGGTTAATCAAACGGAAGTTTCGAAGGCCGCTTCCGTCGGCGGGATCTGGTAAAATAATGTAAAATAATTTTCAATTTTGTTTTAAAATAAATTCAAAACACTGACTATTAAAGTAGTATTAAAGTTAAGTATTTAAAACTTCTAAAACGACCATGCATCCAACAGAGGTATCATTTTATAACGATCATGGTGTCAAGACACCCAAGATCTGATCTTGGAGTCAACGTGGAGTCATTGTTGACGTCCAGCTCAGACAGTAAAAAGTTAAGATTGGCCCTGAGCATTGATTGTGGTGTCAATGATCAAGGTGTCAATAAGCAGAAAATATATATTCCTTTCAAGTAAAACCAAAAAGTACATCTCTAGAAGAAGTTTGAGTCACAGTTAATTAATTAAGGAAGTTTTTAGTTTTGCTGACACCATGATCATCTTTCATTGGAGGCAGAATTGTTTATTTTTGGACATGGAGTCAACAAAACTTAAATTTTCCCTTTATAACATCTTCAAATCGTACGCCTTGTTTTACATTCATGTTATTTACCCTTACCTAACCTTAGCCAACCGTACCTTGCCTGACCTGACCCAACTTCAATGAACCAAATACAGTGTTCGAAACTCACCTTTGAGTTTCAGGAGCCATGTGGCGCATCAAGCTCAATTTTTAGGCGCCATTGAAGATTTTTTAGGGGCCAAATTGACTTTTTGCCAATGAACCACGGCGCATTTAGTGAAAAGTTAGATTCAAGATGTTCTAGTTACAGAACTAGTAACTGTAACTTGGAGGAGATTTCGAAAAATCACCGAACAGGAAAATTAGGGATTTTTTTGGAGGGGGAGGGGCAATTTTGGGAGGCCACGTCGGCGCAGAGCCTTCTTTTTTTAGGCGCATTTGGCGCATTGGCGCATGTGAGTTTCGAACACAGTCCTCGACCTGTCTGAACCTCACCAGGATGTCTACCGTCAGTAATAACCGGAAGACCCGGAAAATATCAGGAAATTTGATGTTATCAGGCTAACTGTTTGTTGATACCATATTACCATTCTACCTCGAGGTGTTTCAAATTCGCACCCCCGGCACATCCGGCTCGGAATCCGCGCGTTCTTCGAAGTTGATCTCGCGTGCGACACGCGACACGCACACGCGGAGCGGAGAGGAGGAGCGTCAAGCGGCTCGTCGAGCGTCGCTTTGGGTCGGCGCGGCGGCCGGGAACCGCGTTAGCCAGAACTCAATTTCCTGTATCAAGACGCCAACTTGTTGAATCTAATCACATCCACTCAAAGCCGGCGCGTCATCCCCGAATCTGGATACTTTTCGCCGAGGACCCGCCACTTTTTCCGGTCCCGGCCCCCGGAGGCGAGGGGAGGGGAGGGGGGTCTGTTTTGAAACTGAAATTAGCGACATGAAAATCTGCGCCGGGGAAGTTCTCGAAACTCGGCGGCGGTTGCGGTTTTCGGTTGAAAGTTGCGTCGCGACGCCAACGCCGACGCCGACGCCGCGACGGAAAGCGACGGGCGAGGAGCGAAGGCGCTTGATTCGGCGCTGATCAAAACGCACCGCAGACGCTGCCGCCTCCGCCTGTCCTCGAGGTTTCCTCGGTAAACGTTTGACGAATTTTGACGCATTTAAACCGGAAGGAACTGTATCCATTCTGATATGAGACCTGAGATCCGTGAAAATACATGCATGACAGGGATCATGCCACACTTCTGCCGTGCTGAGCAAGAACGCCGTAAATTCATCAAGATTTTCCCGCAGTTTTTGAAATTTAACACTTTATAAAATAAAAACTGTTTTACCAATGCACCTCAAATTTTCAGGTGAAGTTCTTGATAGTATTTGCAAAAGAATTCTATAAAAAACATCGTCTCAAGGTGCACAAGTTTTTCTGCTATGATACATTGTTTAAAAAAAACAAATAAATTAATATGGCGTTTACGGCGTTTTTGCGTTGCACGGCAGAATTGATGTAGTTCCTTTTGATTTAAATGCGTCAATTTCAAAGATAACCTCGTGTAGTTTTGAGGTGCCGATCTTGCTGCTGTTGACTTGGAAAGAAGAAAAAAAAAACCCTCAATTTTGATGAATGGGTCTGATATTGCCGTCAAGAGGTTTAAGCAACTACTTGCTGATTGTATTTAAATTGATAGATAAAGGGGAAAAAAAGCGGGCTTATCGGTAAAATTGGGTGGTTGCAGGAGATAACATACTCACTAACAGCAACCCAAGAAGAACCCCACAGATGGACCGCACTCTGCAATTAGGAACTTCAATTTCTAGCTCAGTTCAAAAACAACGCATGTTATTCTGATTAGTAGTGTTTCAACGGATGAGCAAGAAATCGTAGTTCCCAGTTGCAAAATTTAGTCTAGCTAGTCCATCATTCTCTCCCTTCGTCTATAAAAACCACCCGTTTCAACCAATAGGTTTGCTCCACTCTCCTTTTGTCTTCTATGTTTATCGTTTTGTCCGTCAATTACAATATTCAGCCCTCTGATCGCCTTTTAAAGGTGAAATTAAACGAAAATCACGTCGAGCATATCAGCTGGCTCTATCGTTTCTGTACAATAGGCCCACTCTAAAACATCTAATTCGTGCGTTTTGTTCCAATTAATTCAATATTTGTATACAATTTTCCTGACTGTGGCTTCAAAATCTGGTCATTACTGCTATCGGCGATGAAAGGAGCTGCGGCTTCATCTGCAGAGGCGGCGTACTTGTAACAGGCCAACCACTTGTTCTAAACGTGGTTTTTTGTTGTAAACAATCTTGCTATCCCTCTTGATATAATGGCGTGAGAGCCAAGTGGCTCTCGAGTATACTTATATCAAGAGGAGACCGCTCCCGCATAGCCGATATCTCTTACGGACTTTTCCCCGGTGTAGCTAGACCTCATTACTGCTCCGATGAGTCTTCCGTACACGGAGGGCAGAGCCGAACAGATCGTGGAGATTATAATGTGACTCTCCATGAGAAATGAAAACTCAGAGATGATTACTCAAAGTTTAGATCTTTTCATTAGATCATAGAAGACTGTTCTTCGAAATTGTTAAGATAAAAAACTGGACCGCACTGGAAAAAAAACACATTGGACCTAGAGTCCAGACTCTTGAAAACATTGACAAGAAAATGGGCTCCTGATTCAATCAGATTCAAGCTTAAATCAAAAGGGAATCCGCTCAAATTAAGAGGCATGGTTCTTGATTTAAGCTTAAATCTGATTGAATCAAGAGTATTTTTTCTTGTCAATGTTTTTAAGAGTCTGGACTCTAAATCTAATTTGTTTTTTTTCCAGTGCGGAGTGATAGACATCATAAATTTAAAGTATAAAAAAGGGAATTCCAATAAACCACTTTCAAAAATTTTACCATGTCATGATTGAGCAGTCTGCAACATTGCAGGCTTATTTGGAATATTTCTGTCAAACGGAACTATGTGCATTAAGACATGGGCCCTGAGATCCATTGGAGTGTACGCATAACAGGGCTTACATCATAATGCACATAGTTCCGTTTAACAGAAATACCTACGTCCATTTATGGAACGTGTTCTCTACAAGTGAGGAAATGAACTTCACCGCTCGCAATTTTAGTGTTTTTCCGAAGGAAATACACTATTTCTTCTAAGACTCAAAATTGAGTTCTCCGTAAAAACACCAAATTCTAATTTTTCCACACATTTCGGTAAAAATAGTTCTTCTAAAAATGTTACCATCGTGCGTAGTCTGCGACACTCATTTTTCAAAATCACATTTTCGGACTCATTTTTCGCAGTCGCTGGCAATCATCACCCGCCCAACACGAAATATTGCAGCAATATTGCAGCAATATTGTCAATATTGAAACAATATTGTCATGTAAATATTTCCTTAAATACACTGCAGAAATATGTTGACAATATTGCTAAAATATTTCATGACAATATTGTAACAATATATTTATAAAAATGTTTTAAATATATTTACAAAATATATTTATGTAATTACTTTTAAAACAGTTTGTAAAATATATTTACAAAATATTTTAAAATTATTTTAGAAATATTAGTTTAAAAATATTTGTTTAATATTATGTTAAAAATATTTTATAAATATTTTTGTAATATTTAAAAATTAATTGCTAAAATGGCAAAAAATGGTTTGCGATATCTGCAATTTGCTTTTTTTGCTAAAATGCCCACCCTCGTGGCGAGAACGACAAAACAATTTGCAAAAGTGGTAATTTTATTGTGCGAAAATGGCAAACTATACTTTTGCGAAATTAACATTACTAGTTTATGCTATTATGGCTAAAATTTTTGCTAGATTTTCAAAATGTTTGCCAAATTAGCGTATGGTTTTGCTCTGTTTACCAATTATTTTGCGGAACTTACTAAAATCAATCGCTAGAAAAAAGAAAGGGGGGGGGGAAGAAAAGACAAAAAGAAGGGAAAAAAATAAATAACATAACATAAATACATCGACATAAATTCAAACTAGGAAAAAGCTCAAATAATTAAAACTGGAAAAAGACGCAATTATAAAAAACAGTAATTTGGTAAAGAAAAAAATGAGAGAGAGTTAAAAAAAACGAAAATTTGTAATACATGAATAGGAATATGTTGAGTACAATTAATAAAGAATTTGAAACACAAATTACAGGATGAAATAAAAAATAATAAATAAATAATAAATAATAAATTCTGGTAAAATATTATAAGAATCCGTCAATAAACAAACATATTACGGACTCAGAGGCCTGCGATAGTTAAGAGATTGAATTTACGGGCCCATCTACATCAAGCCTGGCTGGTCTGGTGGTAAAGTACTGGACTTCGGATATCAACTCCACCCCGAGGCGTGGGTTCTAATCCCGACTAGGACGGCGCGGATTTTAAGGTCAGTAACAACTCTACGATCCACAACCTGGACGCATGTGTACATTAGAAAGAAAATTAGTACCAAAGACGTCTCCTAGAGTGCGCGCACACGGATATGGAATATGATAACCTCATCGCAAGTAAATATTTTTAAAATATATTATCAATATTACCTTGACAATATTGCTGCAATATTGTCAGGGGGGCGGACAACAAACTATTGCAGCAATATTATTTCGATATTGTTAAAATATTGTTAAAATGTTTTTGACAATATTTCAGCAATATTTTTAAAATATTTCCGTGTTGGGCGGGCAGGTCCTCCTAAAGGAAAATGTAGGAACCTAATGGAAAGGAACAAACAAGTCTCGCTAACTGTCATCAATCTTTCTCACTGATGATTAAAATCGTTTTAAAACATTGTTCCCCCGCCATTCGCTCCAAAAAAGTTCCTCGAAAACAATTCCATTTCGGATTCATATCACTCGGACTGCACGGCTGCTATGTGGGAACGTTTTACCTTCGAGGGTCCAAAATTTCCAAAGGCCTTGTCCACACAAGCGTGGTTCAAGGAACTTCGAGTGAACTTGTTCCTGGAACTTGTTACAACTCAGCTATAACTTGTTCCTAGAAACAGAAGTTTGTGGGATAAATTTATCCAAACTACGCTCGTGTGAACAGGGCCATTAGAGCAGCAAAGTTATGTTTCCACGCTCAGAATGGAGCAACTCATTGGAATGGGTCAGTTGCGTTGGTCACAGAATCGTTTTTTGGTGCCCCTAGCGTAAATATTACCTTGCGGTGAGCTAACCATCACCTTGCGGCAAGGTATCGGCCTATCCACCCTCACCGAGTCCTATCCGAGCCCTCGCCGGGTCAGTTCGTGGAACTTAACGACTGGGAATAATTATGCATGGCAACGCTGGAGACGAAAATCGTACCCAACACGGGGTATTTCCCGATGCAATGTCGCCTTTTTCAAGCCCTGCGTCTGGATTTGGGTCTACAGTGTTGTCATACGGTTTTAATCCCGGTCGTCGAGTTCCTTGAACTGGCTTGGCGAGGGCTCGGATAGGGCTCGGAGAGGATGGATAGGCCGATACCTTGCCGCAAGGTGATGGTTAGCTCACCGCAAGGTAATATTTACGCTAGGGGCTTGATTTTTGTAGATTAGCTACAAATAATAATATCTGTCCAAACTGCAACTTTCTACGTTCAATATTAAACGAGGTATCGCCCTTTGGAAAGTCTGGTTTTTGACGTCATGCACCGCGGTAGTTACACCCTTGGTTTCTTCCCTTTTAATTTGTGCTGTGGACATACCTTATTATTTTTAGCTGATCTACAAGAATCGTGTATCAAAACACGATTCTGAGACCAGCGCCACAAAAATTTGTCACATATCGTCACGACGTGACATAGGCGCATCAAGACACTTTGAACACACGGGCGGAGGGCAGGTCCGGGGGACCCGCCCCCCTCCAAAAAAAAAAAAAAAATCCCGCAATTTTAAAGCATCTATAATGCACTTTTAGTCGATCCCGTCATGAATATTTACCAAATCTAAGCGTCCTTCCTTTTTATTTCCTTCGTTCCTTCCTTTTTTCTTTCGCCCCTTCTTTTCCCTTTCTTTTCGTGCTAACAGAGGAAGGGGCCCATGCTCCTTACGCTCCCATACTTGGATCCGCCTCACAGTGGATCGAGTCAATTTGAGAAGTCGGACATAAAATTTTTGACAAAAACTGCAATTTTTTATGGTGATTTCATCAAATTTTAAACTTTAAGGGGTGGTTCTTGAAGGAAATTTCACGAGAAAACCAGTGAAACCACTTTTAGAACCTCAAAGTTTTGTATAAACTGAGTTACAAGCGTTTAAAGTTTCCAAATTTTGTCCGACCTCTCTTATCGACTCCATCCACTGTGCGCCTTTGCGATGTGATTGGCCAGATTGTGCTGCATCCCTCCATTTTGAGCTTCCAGTTTGATCTTGGAGACAGGACACAGGGCTCAACAGTCACTCCACCCTCTTGCTGGCTATTGAGCCTCGGGTCAAGTCGTGCGCCACTGATGCTGACTGAAACTGACTGCTGAGAAGCGGCAACCCGGTGGAGACTATCCACTTGGGTCTACGCTAATTCTTGGCGGGTTAATTTCCTGCGCGGGACGAGCTGTACGAGCACCCATCCTCTCCCTCGCTGGCCCTCGCCCACCCCCTCCCCTTTTTTGCGGCGGATTTAATTTCATCGCGCGTCCGCTCATTAAGTGAAGCACACCTGGCTGAGGGACCGTTCTCCGGTTTTTTCTCCGCGGGCACTTAAAGGAAAGTCATTAACCCTCGTCATGAAGGGAAATTTCATGGAGCCTCCACTCACGCACACGGCGCGGCGGGTTCGGTGGGTTGTCGCGCGGCCATGGAATACCGGACACTTCTAGAAGTTCCAGGGCCGTAGGTGAATTATGAAATTTCATTTTCTATAACATTATATTTCAACGATTTTTCACAGGCAGTGCATGCAACCCGCACACCCGGTAATGAAGATGTTGCATGTGTGAGGAATTTGTGATTTGACCGATGATTCTTATGTAAAAGTTCGCGAGAAACACGATGGTGCCACTGGTTTTCTCTGACATCAAATCCCAATATCAAAAAAAGCTCTTAAGTTGAGGCCAAAATGGAGGGGATATCCCACCCTACTCTGAGAGTCCACCTCCACATCAAGACAAACTCTCCATGCAAAGATAGGGAGCAAATACATTGACAGGGCTGCCACTTTATTTGGGGACTCCAAAACTGAAAACACGGCAGCCCTGCCAATGTATTTGCTCCCTATCTTTGCATGGAGAGTTTTTCTTGACGTAGACATGGACTCTCTAGATTGCGTGGGAGATCCCCTCCATTTTGGCCTCAACTTAAAGACCTTTTTTTGAGCTTGGGAGTTGATTTCAGAGAAAACCAGTGGCACCATCGTGTTTTTCGCGAACTTTTACATAAGAATCAACAGTCAAATCGCAAATTTCTCACATATGCAACATCTCCATTCCACGATCCCTTCAAAAAATTTGAGATCCTTCTAAGTTGGTTCTGAAGGCTGATTATTGAAATTGATCGATGAAGGAAAAATAAAGCGATCCTATTTGTGGAAGCTGGTGGTTGAAATTAACAAAAGAGGAAAGTAATACCGGCAACCCAAGAGAGAGCCCATAGTTAATCTATCATTTCCCCCCTGAGTCTACAAGAACCACCAATTTTAACCTCAGGTTTTGTTCCATTTTCCCTTTGTCAATCGCTCTGTCTATCACTTTCAATAATCAGTCCTCTGATCCGCGACGAAAATCCGCTTCTTGGTCCCACGGGAACCCGTCTTGATTCCTGGGCGCCCTCGAATTTGTCGGATCGATCGACGCGGAATAATCGGCGACTCAGCCTGGGTCGCTACGCGCGGGACTCGGGGAATTAAGTTTGCCCGCCTTTGAAAGGAGCCCGGAAGAATTCCGCCCTCCGCGGAGACCAGGAAACGCAGACTCGGGCGCCGATACGTGTTTCCTCCGACATCGATTGCATTCTTCCCGCTCCTTTCATGTCCCTCCACAATGCGCCCGGCTGTTCGACACGTATTTTTATAGATTTCCCGCCGCACGGCCCCGGGTTCCCTTTGTCTTGCGCCCCGACGTTTATTTCGCGTTTTAGCGAATCGACGGGAGCAAAGGAACCCCGCCCCGCCCGCCCCCCGGCATGACCGGAATCTAATTTCGAACGTCGACTCCTCGGGGCACAAAACCGCGGATATCCGTAAAGGATTCGTGGGAGTTGGGTGGTTTTCGCCCCGGCCCCCGACTCGGCGCCGCCGTTAACTGATTCCTGTCGCGGCTGCTGCAGCGAAATTATACCTCTCCGTCATCGAATCAACCGTTTATTCAACGCTCCCTCCACCTCGTCGATCGAACCTCTCGATAAGTCCTTTTCCGAGCCAGTGGGCTCATTATTTAACCTCTAGAGCACCTGTATACGGAGGGTATTGTTGTGTTTGCGCCGTCGTGTGATTGGCTCACCAGTTTCGGACCTCTAATCGAATCCTTGGAACCGAAGGAAATTGGTGACCGAGTTTATGATGTGATGAAATGCTTCTATTTTCCAATGGCCGATAGACTTCTCAAAAAACTTAGATGGATGATTTTAGGAGTTTTGCACTTCTCTTGTAGATTTTCTTTTTTTCTCTGTTTGGAAAATACAAATTACTCTGGTAGGGTTTCTTTTCATTGGGTTCCCGGAGGCTACGGCGCGGCGCACAGTGAATCGAGTAAAGAGGAGAAATTGGACAAAATGTGGAAATTGTAAACGCTTGTAACTCCGTTCATACAAAAATTAGTGGTTCCATTAGTTCTCTCGTGAAATTTTTTGTGAGTATAACCCCTTGAACTTTAAAATATGACGAAATAAACATCGAAAGTCAGAGTTTTTGTCAAAAATTTCATGTTCGACCTCTCGAATTGACTCGATCCACCGTGCGGCGTCATATTTGCGCCTCTCTGTGATTGGTTCAACTTCAATCCTTCACAACTCCAGAAGCGCTTTCGGCAGCCGGAAAACCGCTCAGCACGTCGTACGTCAACGTGAGACGAAAGCTGCCATGGTCACGGAAGTTGTTGACGGCTGAGTGAGGGTGGGGGTGGGGCGGTGCGGTCTAGGGGTTGAGGTCAGGAGTGAGTGATTCATGACGTTGAAAACATGCGCGTGGTAACCTACTGCCCATTCTATCACACAACTTGCCAGTGTAACGTATGCATTGCGAATACTAAGTAAGAGGAGGGTACAAACGCTCGGGGACCCATCGGGAATAGGCTCTTTGCCTCTTAACTTGAAACAGGGGTTTAAAAGGGAATCTTACAGCCTGTAACACTAATGCACATCATCATAACTGTAATTGTATGATATCATCATAACTGTAAGTGTATGATATCATCATAACTTTAAGTGGATGATATCATAACTGTAAGTGTATGATATCATCATAACTGTAAGTGTACGATATCATCATAACTGTAAGTGTACGATATCATCATAACTGTAAGTGTATGATATCATCATAACTGAAAATGTGTATGATATCATCATAAATGAAAGTGTATGATATCATCATAACTGAAAATGTGTATGATATCATCATAACTGAAAATGTGTATGATATCATCATAACTGAAAATGTGTATGCTATCATCATAACTGTAAGTGTATGATATCATCATAAATGAAAGTGTATGATATCATCATAACTGAAAGTGTATGATATATCATCATAACTGTAAGTGTATGATTTACTTCATTTCAGCTTGAATACATACTTATTTAGAGGTATACATGGTTGACTCCTATGAAAGGTCGGTGCTATGGTGGTGCCTGACATCTCATAAAATTTGATTTAATGTTGTACAAATTTCATTGGAAGACTTTAATCGCCTGGATTTGGCCTGAGAAGTTTGAAGGAAATGCTCCACTGCTCCGATTTGAAATTTCAAACCTCCTGATCCTTTCATGTTACTTTTTTTTTTCTTATTTAACACTCATGTGTGCGAACAAACGTATTTACTGGATGTTCTGTTTTTTCTGTTCGCAGGTATGTAATTTCCATCGCCTTGTTTTTATTCAGCCCTCCTCGAGCTTGGGTGGTACGTAGACGTTTTATCTCTTGGTGAAAGTCTGATATTTTTATGGTGTATCAATATGATATTGAAATACAGTACGATTATCGAAATTGATAGACGAAGCTATAGACAAAAAGACAAAAGGGACTTGGAGGTATCCTATTTGTGGAAGCGGTTGGTTATAATGAACGAATGAGGTAGGTAATAGACTAACTGACGGCAACCCACGAGAGACTCCATAGTCAGTCCATCATTTTTTCCTTTAGTTAATGGAACTACCTATTTGAACCAACAACATCGCTCCATACGCCTTATGTCTTCGTTGTCTATAGCCTTGTCCACAAATTACAGTAATCGGCCCGCAGCACGACGTCCAGAGCTAACGAACGGCGAGGCATTTTCGTTAATAACCGTCTCGATCGCCGGTCAAGTTAATATCACGAACGTGTCTTCCGGTAAATCGCTTACGATAGTAACCGGATTTTCGGTGCCTCTCGCCCCGCCGAACGAAAGTTTGCCGGGGCCTAGTCGTATCGTGAGCCCAAAGACTCCGGGAAAGCGTGCCGATTGACGCTCAAACATGGGCTGTAATTACATCAAACAGAGCTTCCGGCGCCGGAGGAAGGTGGTGAGCGCACACATCCAAGGCACCGGAAACAATAGGTGCTCGCTCTGGGCGTTCCGATAGGTTGCCACGTCGAGAAAAGGTTCGTTCCATCTCCTAGATCCACCTGCGGGCCGATCGGTGAAATTGATAGACATAGCTATAGACGAAGAAACCAAAGGAGAATGGAGCGATCCTTTTGGTTGAAATGAGTAGTTCCCATAGACTAGGGAAGAAAATGATGGACTAACTACAGGTTGTCTCGTGGGTTGCCGTTAGACATTCTTAAAAACCGTGTAAAGTTTTAAAAATCAATTTCCCTTCAAATGAGCTTCTTTCGTTGGCCATATTAATAATGATAATTCTTCCTTTTTGAAGCTATGCTAACATTATTGCTTCAGGCAATAATAGGCCATAACTTGAAACACGGCAATTAACAGGTTGACATGCCTTATTTGCTTAGGCAGTATACTTGAGTTAGGTTTAGGTTCCAACCTAAGAATACAACTATATTAACTTGGGTGTATTGCACAGTATCATTCGCATTTGAAGGCGTTTTATATTGGTCCGACCGCGAGCTAGCTACGGAAAAAAGGGACTTATCACTTAATGAGATGTGTTGACTTTGGGCGCGCGCTGTCTGCGCTGCACACGTCGAATGCATTCTATTATCAACCTTCTTTTTCCATTGCAACCACCCGCTTCCACCTACAGGATCCCTTCATATCTCCTTTGTCCTCATTCTCTATAGCTTTGTCTATAAATTTCAACAATTAGCCCGCCGGTCCGATTGCAGTTTACTCCGGTCAAAGTATGGTGCTTAAGGTGTATTCTGTATGGAGGAAGCGTAGTGACACTGAATGAGCATGAATAAAGTCCGTACGGGAATACGGAAAAGATGTGGTCTCGATAAGGATCGTTTTTAGGCCAACCATAGCATAATTTCCTCAACTCAATGAATTTTTGTTCATTGAAGGTCTTTATTTCACGGAATGCATTATCATTGGATCATTTCTGATGTTTGTTTGGGTCTGATATTGGCATATACATGGGTCTGAAGGCCGATTTTGGCGAAAACTGCGGATTCTTTGACATTCGACCGCAATCCCGCAAAATCCGCAATTTTCGCCGAAATTCGCCTTCAGACCCATGTTTAGACCACTATCAGACCAAAAATTACCCAATCGTGATAAATTCCGTTAAAAATAGACTTTTAATGAGTAAAATATCATACATTTGAGGATATTCAGCTAGAGTGGGCCCAATAAAAAAGACCCTTTTAGGATACCCCTCCTTTATGGATCTTTTATAGGTTGGCTAGTAAGTACGAGGGTTTTGCGATTAGCGTAGAAAAGTATTTTTAAAGGTACGCAATTCTTGCACATCATCTCCTTTTATCACGTTTCTCGCGAAATCTCGCAGTTCCTGTCTCCAATATTCTTACACATCCCTATTTCCGAATCGTCGTTTTTTCCTTTATGAAAATTGTCCTTTTCACAGTTTAAAATAAGGAAATATTAAGTAAAGAACAAGTGGGGGTAGGTATTGCAAGGGTTTTTCGAAACCTCTGAAAAGAGATGTTTTTAGAAAACGACAGATTTCTAGATGATCATTCCGATGACTCTTGTGATTTCCTCGCATCACTTTTTGTCTGTTTGAATGGAAAAATAGGCTTTTGAAATTTTGACGGACAACTCTCTTTACCGTCCCCGAGAATAAGTTGCGAGCGATTTATTTCACTTTTTGCTGTTGAAAGATATTATGTTCCGTCACGGTCCGGCAATTCTATGCCCAGAACGTATGAAAGATTAGAATTACAAATCACTTTTTCTGGGAAATACGTTTTTGGACTGGAACTTTTAAACCGCCATACATCCGATTTGGTTTGACATTTTTGGGCTATTTATCCTAAAATTTGCATAAAAGTCTCACATGTCTTGTTGCATCGGGAATTCAATTTTAAATTCTGTCAGACCAAGGCTTTTCCATTCACTTATTTCGATGGACAGAATTCAAACACGGAGACGCAATAAATCTCGCGGTCGAACGCGGCGAAATTTCGCAGCAGTGTCGCAATTGATGGTCCATTGTCCGGGTGGGCTCTCTGACCTAGGCGTTTCCGAACAGAATTAAGGTTGATAGGTGGCTCCGACGAACGGGCGGTGGACGAAGGGGGTTGAATAGGGGCCGAGATAGCCGTCGGTAGATACATTAGTTAATTACGAATGGACAAAAAGGACCGAACTGGCACAAGACGCGACGGCCTGACGCGTTAATCAACAACGGCCCGTTATTGTCCCACCGTTCACCATTCACCGATGCCGTCCACCCGTTTGATGTTTGATGTGCTGCCAGTTTTCGGACGAGAGGCCTTCCGCGAATTTTCGCCATTGGAGGCGATCACAGACAAAATATTGTAGAGACCTCGCATTAATTATCTAAGCAGGATAATCGAGTAATGCAGAAGTTTTTGGAGATCATCACTTTTCATTTCATTTTCATATTAAGCTCTTTGTAACACAGATACATGGATGAAAATGACTCATCATTTTGCATTCGACGTATGCAGCGCAGACAGCGCTCAGAGTCAACACATCACATCAAGTCCCTATTTTCCGTAGCTCGCGGTCAGACCAATATAAAACGCCTTCAAATGCGAATGATACCGTGCAATACACCCAAGTTAATATAGTTGTATTCTTAGGTTGGACCCTAAACCTAACTCAAGTAGACTACTTAAGCAAATAAGGCATGTCAACCTGTTAACTGCCGTGTTTCAAGTATGGTCTATTATTGCCCGAGACAATAATGATAGCATAGCTCCAAAAAGGAAAAATTATCATTATTAATATGGCCAACGAAAGAGGCTCATTTGAAGGGAAATTGGTTTTTAAAACTTTACACGGTTTTTAAGTGGGCCCGTTATGGAACAATATAATACGCCTTCAAATGCGAATGATACTGTGCAATACACCCAAGTTAATATAGTTGTATTCTTAGGTTGGAACCTAAACCTAACTCAAGTAAACTGCTAAAGCAAATAAGGCATGTCAACCTGTTAACTGCCGTGTTTCAAGTTATGGCCTATTATTGCCTGAGACAATAATGTTAGCATAGCTTTTAAAAGGAAGAATTGTCATTATTAATATGGCCAACGAAAGAGGCTCATTTGAAGGAAAATTGGTTTTCAAAACTTCACACAGTTTTTAAGCGGGTCCGTTATGAGCGTTACGCACCGGGGAGGGGGGAGGGGGATTATTTTGTGACAGAAATCTCGAATTCCGAGTCAAATCTTAAAATTCCAAAATCCAGCATGGTAGACTTGGCTTGAAGTGCTGTATTGGCTTTTCAAAAAGTATCTATCCCTGCAATGAAGACACATATTTATTTTCTGTTCATTTTCAACAATTCGCCCTCAGCTAATAAAGACCTTAACATGCGCCTGCTTTTCATAAAAAATGTGTTGAAACTGCTTATTTCTAGTTTATTAGTATTATATTTTAATGATTTAAACCCTGCAGTTTTCCTATTCTGGCCCTTCCAACGCGGAATTCCGGATTCCATAGATTCCGCAATTCAGCCGTCTCTGTAACCCCGTCCGGGATGAAAGTGTTTTCAAGTTTAATCGTTTTCGTGGGAAATGCGTTTGTCGGGAAAGTTATTTTTGCGGACGGAAACGATGACAGCGGTCGCTGATTCGATTCCGACGATCGCGCAACCGAAACTGCATTTAGCGAATTGGAATTGGCAAATTTCAATCATGGCCCTCTCTTTAGCCGCATTGTTTACCGATCGAGGAAAAAGACCGCCGACGAAAACTCCGTCGGGGCACGCATCAATTATTCAAACGATGCGGACTCGCATTCGTGGGTAAACTACTGCCGTGCTGAGTAAGAACGCCGTATAAGCCATCAGGCGTTGCCAAATTTCCTTCGACAAATCGAGAATTTTCCGGAAAATTTGTGAATATTTCTCCTTTAACTTCTCACAGGCTTTCGTCAGTAATTTGATCTAAAAACTCTGCAAATCTTATGGAAGAACATTTATAACTTTCTCTTAAGAAAAATTTGTTTAAAGAAGAAATCTGGCAACATTTGAATGCTGATACGTCGTTTCTACTCAGCATGGCAGACTACTGTCGTTGCAGGGCAGGGAAAGGGGTTTTCGATGGATGCTGTTTACGCACCTGAAATCAACAAAACTCGTAATTTTCGAATTAAGCCCTTGGAATTCGAGTAAATTCATCGCGATTACGAACATATCTTTAAAAATAATTTGGCGAATTTTAAAAGGGGCATTATAGTTTTATCCGGTAGGCTCCCATTTTTTAGACCCGTTTTATGAATGGAGAATTTGCACAAATGTTTTACTGCTGCATCCGAGAGTGCTTCATCAGGGTGTCTAGCATCAGGAAAAACCGAAAAAACCGGAAAATATCAGGAGTTTTGGCCGATCAGGAAAATCGGAAAAATCGGACGGTTTATGAAGAATTTTTCTTACGCGAATTTTCTCAGTGGAGAAGTCTTACTGCTTTTTGCCTACCGCGCCAGGAGTCGTCGAAAAATCAGGAAAATATCAGGAATTTTCCAAATCATAAAATCAGGAATTTGTTATAAAATATCAGGAAAAATAAAAAAAATATCAAGATTTTTCAAAATTAAAAAATACTAGATACCCTGTTCATGAGCTGCGCTCGCAGTATTGTACCTCTGGTATCGTACTTCATACTTTTTTCTCAGTGCGACTTGCTGTTTCTGCCGTAATCCAACGCAAGAATAGTTAGTTCAATAGAGATTCCATCGCTCTCTCAGGAACCACGTTCCTCAAAGTACAAAAGATCGCGAAGGTAAACTTGCGACGGGCAAGGCACGGGGCTGGTTCCAAGCCTGAATCCAGAATCCCGTGGGGGTTGAATTCAGGTTGTGGACGCCCAGCTTCCACCTCAAGAGTCAGCAGAACCCCCGGAGACAGGCTCTGTTTGACTTTTCCAGCGACCACTGGGAATCTGTCTCGGAACAGAGGGTCCATCGCAAATCCACCGAATTGTTTGGGAGAAACAACAAGACCAGGATTGCTCCTCTCACTCTGCCGTGATAGCGAAGAGAGCAGGAATTGCATGCTGGGATGAACCTCAAGACACATTGAAGCATACGCTAATCATGGCTCATACAGAAATGCACTTACCGCTCTCTTCACAGGAGAGAGTTCGGGCTTATTCAAAGACGCTGGGACAAAGTACATGCAGCGAGTTGATAATGGGCCTGTTGCAAACTTTTGCTAGAGCAGAATTAAGAGTTGTTTCCTATAGATAATGCCTCAAAAATCACGATGAGCGCATCGGCAAAGTCTGAAATGCACTCATATATTCACAATCTGCGTAAAAAATTTGCGTTTTTTTTAGCTTCCCGCTTCAAAAACGATACTACTGCACAGGTGAACATTTTGTTAGAGGAGTCGCTCCATCGTCGGCAATATTCATTATGGCCGACGCTTGCGCAGTTCCTTGCGTAATTCGAGGAGAGTTCAAGGTCAATCAAGGCGGGCGAGGAAAATATGAACGTAAACACGCCGATTGTTATTTGGTTTAATCCTGTTCAGGTGTTATCTTGTCCCATCACACGTGTTTTGGTGAATTGGCGTCGGCCATGATGAGTATTGCCGCCAATGGAACGACTCCTTTTACAAAATGTTCACCTGTGCCGTAGTATCGCTTTTGAAGCGGGAAGCTCAAAAAACCGCAAATTTCTTACGCAGACTGTGAAGTTATGAGTGCATTTCAGACTTTGCCGATGCGCTCATCGTGATTTTTGAGGCATTATCTAGAAGAAACAACTCTTATTTTTGCTCTAGCAAAAGTTTGCAACAGGCCCATTGAAGGTATCTTTTGTTTCAGGACATTCTGTCAACGATTTTTTGTCCGCACACTTGTTTTGTCCAGTAGTTTACGTCCACGCGTAAAATAAGCAAGAGTGACTCGGTCCAAGTGTTATATTTTTGTCCATGTAATATTATAATGACAGTATCAAAATGAGAAAATGGAGATGTTGCAGGTGTGAGGAATTTGCGATTTGATTACTGATTCTTATGTCAAAGTTCGCGGGAAACACGATGGTGCCACTATGGTTTTCTCTGATTTCAACTCCCAAGCTCAAAAAAAGCTCTCAAGTTGAGGCCAAAATGGAGGGGATATCCCACGCTATCCTGAGAGTCCACCTTTACATCAAAACAAACTCTCCATGCAAAGATAGGGAGCAAATACATTAGCAGGGTTGCCGTGTTTTCAGTCTTAGAGTCCCCAAAGAAAGTGGCAGCCCTGTAATGTACAAAATATAAAAGAAAAATCAAAGTGCTTTGGAAATCATTAAATTCGACGCGAAACCACCTTAATATTTACAAAACACACGTTTATATTTTCCTTTTTTAGTTATTTTTTCCATCAATTTAAATGAGAATAACCCCTCGCAGAGTGTGTGAATATTTCAAAATCATGAGTTGAAAATCGCTGACTTCTTAATCATTAGAGCCTAACACAGAGCGGAACGGCCGCGGCGTGTTGCCAGCGCGAAACGCGCATTGGCGCCTACAAACCTAAGGGGATACTTCACGCATTGCGCAGTGCTTGAAGTATCCCCTTAGGTTTTTAGGCGCCAATGCGCGCTGGCCGGCTGCCCGCCGCGCCGCAATGTGCCACGGCGCCGCAAACAACTATTTCACAACAGAGACGTTGCACATTATCATACGAAATTGAAGGCGCTCCAACATATTAAGAATGACAGGCATCCTTTATGAATACGGAGCTTCCCTCGCAAAATAATTTAAGATACTGTGGCACAAAAGGAGAGCGATAGTCCAAAAACTTCCTAAGTCCTAGCATCCGCATTTTATAACGTTTACCATAATTTGCCGAAAAAACGCATGGACGTAAACTACTAGAAAAAAACAGGTGCGCGGACCAAAAATCGTCGACGAAATGTCCTATAATCGTATCTTTTTCAGTTATATCGAATTCGATCCGAGCAGTAACAATCTAACAATGACATAACCTACTTCAATGCTGCAGACAAGAGAAAGTCGATAAATATACTCTCAGGAAGAACGACGTATGAACATTCAAGCGTTGCCAAATTTCCCTCGATAAAACATGTATTTTTGACGTCATTCATGCACTTTTTTTTTGAAATTTTCAGATATTTTAGATTAAATTGTGTACGATATTGTCTGAAAATTTTGGGGAAAAAATATTCACAGTTTTCCCTGCAAATTCGGCATTCATCGAGGGAAATTTGGCATCGTCTGATGGCTCATACGGCGTTATTCCTTAGCACAGCAGTATAGCATTTCTGTGACGTAACATTATAGCGTCTATTGGATCGCAGTATTTCAGAACTGAATGTGAATGCGGCGTTATTTTTCTCTCGCGGATAGAAGAACAATTGAGTCCACTTCATTTCCTTCGAATTCGAGGTCGTTGATGGTGCCCCCGGCTCCCCAGGCTCCATTTTGTAAAATTCGATGAAAATTAACGTGACTTGGAGCACGAAGTGACAAAGATTAAATGCCTTGGAACTGAATTTGTGTGCTGCGTTCCTTGAATTTAGTCTTCTGTTTATTCTCTCTCCCGCACTCCTGGAAACCGGCCAAAGTCATTGAACACACCGAGCTTCTTAGTTTTCTATTTTTCTTTGCCACCCCTTTCTCTCCTTTCTAGTGTTTGCTCTCCGTCTTCAGAATTTCCCTCGCCACTTTCCTCCTAACGTTCCTATCGTTGCGGTTCGAGTTTATCGTGGTCTGTTTTCCAGCTCCAATAGTGGCTATTGAACCTTGGTCGAAAAATTTGTCTGTAATCCAGATAGCACCAGGGAAACTAGCTCTATCTACACTTAGCCTATCTAAAAAGAGGTTGTCTGTATCGTTGAAGAATTTAGGTTGACTTTTGTTGTATGGATGCTATGATTTGGGTAATTCCATACGAGAAGTCCTGCATACACTAAGACTTTTCCAGTTAAAAAATCCCGGACGAGAATTTTCGTTGAGTCTCTTTATAGTGACATGACGTCTCTTTTCTCGTTGACCCAACAAGGATTCTCATCCGGGATATATTAATTGCAAATGCTACTGATCCAACAGATTTTTTTTTACATGTTATAGAAGATTAAGTTACAAGTTGGTTTTTGAGTGGCACGCGCTGAGCAGATGGGACTTCGTCCCACTATTAGAAATGAGTTTAAATTTTTGAACTGCGTTCAAGCGAGAATTGCATATTACATATATTGAAGCAAACGTTTTATCCTCAAGAGCAGTAATTGAAAACGCCTCAGTGGCTATGGGCATATAGCTCATAAAGCATCCTTAATGCGTTTTAGTACAAAATAATTGTTTCATTGCCCTGAATTTTCCAACAAAACTTCGCAATAACTGCGGAGAAAACTTTATGCGATAATTATTGTCAGGAAACCATTTTGAAACTTAAATCTAGCTTTTTGTAAAACGATAAGTTCGTGTATCAGCCAATTTGACTCAATTTTCGTTTTTCGCTCTTGGGAAATTTGAATTCACTATTTGTAGTCGAAACACGGAACGTTCATCACATACTTATGAGTTTATTTTTGAAATTCTCAATAATTTTAAAATTTAAAACAAATTATTCCGAGGAAAGTCTTGTAATACTTTAATATTCGTACTATCTGGGGATCCATTACTTACCATGGCGTTTAGGACCAGGAAAAACTGGGAGACATTGCTGGTGCGCTTTGACCCAGCTGTAAATAATTAATTAGACAACGGACTAAAAAGTTGATTTTTTTCATGAGTTCATGAAGAAAAAAAAAATTGTTGAGAATCAAGAGGAAGATGAGAGGAACTCCCATGTTTCCACCAGGAAATTAAAAAAATTCCAGAATTTGAGACACCAAGATCTCTCACATTTTTCTTTTTGAGCTCGCCCACTCGGGAGAGCTCTTTGCGATCGATTTCTTTTAGCATTGGTAGTGTCCGTGGCGACGAATGGATGGTTCTCGTTGCCGTCGGAGGAACGGCCAAAATCCCATTGATTTCAAGGTCTAAAAGTTGAATTTTCGCGGGTTACAGTTTTCCTCCGTCGAACATTTCCGTTCCCTCATTCAACTGAGGATTAATTGTTCCTCGTTTGCTACATTAGAGAGCAGCACTTTCCAGTGGCCGAGCATATCATAGCATGTTGCTAAGGTTTTATATCAAATAACCTAATTGTATGTTATCATCCTCTTATCTTTTCAATGCAGTTTTTGTGTGCAGTTGTACTTGCAATTGTTATTATTTCTTAAAATAAAAAACATGGTGACCTCGACGTGATTTAATAATTTGTTCAATTAATTTTAAGTTACTAAGACTAAAATTGAGATTTGCGCATAATTAATGGATAATCCTTAATATTGCCGTTATTGGTACCATAGAAGGTTAATTAACCTCAAAATAATTGCATGCTTGAGAGCTCGGTTGTGACTCGCATTGGGATCCTTTCAGAGTTTGTTTAAACCTCATATTAAGAATGCTTTAGGATTCGTTTGAGCCCCTCGCATCAAGAATGCTTGGGAATTCGTTTGAGCCTCGCATTTAGAATGCTTGAGAATTCGTTTGAGCCTCGCATTGAGTTTCTTTAGAGTTCGTTTTAACCTTAAAATACAGATGCATGAAGTGCTCTTTCGAGCTCCGTGCTATTTATAGTGCGCGAGGTGCTCCATTGAGCCACCCCATACCTACAAAGGCGTGATGTGCTCCATTGAGCCACTCGCATACAAAGGCTTGAAGTGGTCTCTCGAGCTCCACGCTAAAATTCAAGTGAATTCCTTTTCAGCTCTTAGTGTATACCATAAGTATTGTGTAAGAATTATGGCAGAAACGTTCCTCCAAACCGTGCTAAATTATAGTTTCTTTGAACTCTGTGCCGATAAAAATTCAGAATTCCAGACTGCCAGCTTAACAAAGTATAACCTTAATTCAAG